>JAKSZP010000014.1:0-396701 GCA_022478985.1 Massospora cicadina
CCTGGGAAAATTAATTTGGTCCAGATTCCTTAATCCAGCATTCTGACATTTTTCTGAAGAGGGGGAAATTACTGAGTTTAATACATAGGTGCTTCTGAAGACCAAGGATTCCACTGCATTATTATCTCAAATTATAAGAGTGGGCCGTGGAGATGAGATTTTGGATGTTCAAATGATGATGAATTCTGTCAGAATGTGAAGAATGATCTCATTCAAAACTTAGACAGTGTTTGGTACAAAAAGGTTTACTTGTTAAAGGGTCAGTCAGTATTTTAAAAAGGTAGTTTTTATGTACCAGAAGGACCTTTAAGATTGGATTTCATGCATAAGCACCACGATGTAGGCATGGCAGGACACCCTGGAAAGAATAAAATGATCCAACTGATACAAAGAACTTACCGATGGCTTGGTCTTAGAAGGGATGTTTCAAAATATGTGGCAGGATGTAAGGTCTGTGGGCGCACCAAGGTTTGTAGAGGACTTTCTGAAGGACAATTACAACCATTATCAATTGCACAAAAGCCATGGGAGTCAATATCCCTGGATTTTATAGTAGAGCTACCCCGTTCCCAATGATTCAATGCAGTGTTGGTGGTGGTAGATAGATTTAATAAAATGGCTTATTTTATCCCAACTACTACCAATGTCACGGTTAAAGAGATAGCTCATCTGTTTTTGAGAAATGTAATTCTGCATCATGGTACTCCCAAGGAGGTGATTTCAGGCAAAGGGCCTCAATTCAAATCAAATTTTTGGAAACAGCTCCTTGTAGACCTTGGAATCAAGAGATGTTTATCCACCGCATACCATCCGCAGACTGATGGACAGACTGAGAGAGTTCATCAGGTGCTAGAGCAGTACCTGAGATGCTATGTTAATGCAGAGAAGGACAACTGGGTTGAGTTGTTGCCTATGTCCCAGTTCTGTTATAACACTCTAGATCACTCTTCAACTGGAATGTCACTATTCAAAGCTAACTATGGGTATGATGTGAACTGGGAACCTTTGCCATCTGTTGAAGCGGATAACCCCCTGGGAGGGAATTTTTACAAAGCATTCATCAAACTCATGCACTTTGCTTGGCTAATCTGAACCAAGAAGTATATACTTATAAAGAATTTGCAGATAAGAAGTGTGTGCCTGGTAAGGTGTTGGAAGTAGGTAGCCAAGTTTACCTGGATGCATGCAATATTCCTTTGGATGTACCAAATCAGAAACTTGCCCATTGGCGCGTAGGGCCATACAAGGTCACAGAGGTTATAGGAAAGGTGGTGTAAGTCTAGGGGAACGTCCCCTGTGTATTGATCAGACCCTCTTCCCGTTTCTGAGTAAAAAGTCTATGAAGAGGGTGGCTGTACCCCTCATCACCCAAGGTGACCTCACCCACATGGTAGACAAGCGCAAGGTAACAGCTTTCTCTCTTCAGATCCCTCCCCCTGTGCCACACTCACCTCACCCAAACTTGTACGCCTAATTGGGGAAATTTACGCTGAAATTGCTGAAATAAAGTTAATCAGTCCAAAAATGAGTGGAAACGAGCCCAATGATTGGAGTCCACTTAGTCAAAAAGGAATGAAGATCAATTCATTGGCTGGAATAGCTGACAGTTTCAATTTGGCCAACCCTGCAATGGCCAAAATAACCCCTTCCCAAAATCATTGGGGATGATCCCCAATGTGCAGGTAGCAGCATTGGACACCATCAACAATAGTTTGAAGCTCCCTTCTGGCAAATTGGGCGTTGCAGCCAATGCAACACTTTTGACCAAATGAACAGCCCAGTGACCGGGCATGGGCAGGCTGGGCATCCTGAACCCGTTCCCAACTAATTGGGACTTCCCCTATGTGGGGTGGCCTTGGGGAATTCCTGTTGCTTGTCAGGCTAAATGCTGTCACACCAACCGCCGGAAATGCAGTCAAGTCTCAATTTGGGCGTTTGAGGTCAAACCAACAGCTAATCAGCCTGCTGCCAAATCCTTCAATGTCAGTTCTCAAAGAACTTATCTGCCCCCATTTCTAAATATCTGCCGGTTAGGTGAACTTGAGGTTCCAATCTTGGGTTTGTTTCCTCATCATTTGACCACTATTTAATCAGTTGCATCGCACTGAGTAAATTTTTGGTCAATTTTTCTTTCTTAAATTTTTCATTAAAAACCCTCCCCAAAAATTTAGTTTTTTATGTTGAAAAATAAACCGCCCTTTCCACCAGCACTCACACACCCCTCAGGGTTAATGGCCGTATTTTTCTGGTATTTTATTCTGTGCCTATACAAGATTCTGGCTCACTGGTAGTTATTGGCAAAATTCCTTTCCAGTTTCATATCCATCGTACCAGCATCAGTGCCTTTGGCATTATGGTTTGCCATTCAAGTGCTCCAGAACCTAGGCTGGCAGGCCGGTCTGATTCTATCTTGCTGTTTTCCTGACAGGTGGCTTACCGTCTTGAATTGCCTGAAGGTTGTAAAATTTACAATGTATTCCATCATTCCCTCTTGCACAAAAAAGATGGAATCTCCCTACCACACCAGTAAGTCAAAGAGCTAGCACCACCACTGATTAAAGGTACCTGTCCTGAGTATGAGGTGGAGGCTATTAAAGGGAGATGAACACATCATGGTAAAGTGCAATACCTGGTTAAATGGGCTGGATATCCTGCAGAAGAGAGCACTTGGGAGCCTGAGGGGAACTTAAATAATGCAGGCAAGCTACTAAATAAATGGAAGAAGAAGGCCTCGCAGGTAGCTTCAGCCTTGGTGGGGGATGATGTCAGGGTAAATCCTGATATTAGTGGAATTCCTGAGATTATAGATATTGTCAGTCAGATCAATATGATATGTGATGAAGTTAGATCAAATAATTGCATATCAAATGAATGATTGTTGTGAAAATGTTTGATTGATTGTTTAAATTACTTCATTTGCAATAGTATTGAGTCAATTAATCGCACCAAAACAAATTTATGATGAGATTGAGACGATTCTCACTGCCTTTCAAAATCACATGCAAGTTACAATCCCATAAGCTCCAGAGAAGAATAGTGAACTGTTTAAAATGAATTAAGCTTAGGTAAGTCCAGGAAGTTGGATGGTATATAAAACTAAGGCATTCATTTGGTTAATCTTTACGGTCAATAAAAATATTCTTATAGTGCAAACACTATTAAGTTTATTTACTAAAGTGTTATCAATACTGATATACCATCCCAGCCTACAAGAAGCTCCCTTCCAACTTTCCCCTTTTAAAGCCATGTCTTTAAGCAACTCCCATACCAGTTTACCCACCATTCCTTATACCTGGACACCTCTAGTGTCCTTGTCATACTGGGCTAAACCCCTTGGTTATGCTAACCCATGGTTAGTGTCACAGATGCGGCTAGGGAGAACTAAACTGGGCTCCCAATCAGGGTGCGCAAGCACCCAGTGGAGTGCCCAGAATGCCAGAGGCATAGCAGTCCAAGTGATTAAGAGAAGTGGAGATCTATGGGTTATGTGAGGAAAGCAAACATTCAATAACGTACCAAAGGCCCCCAAGGCAAACCAGATGGTTGCTTTGGGGGCAACCGCGAGTCTTATGGGGCAACCCCCATAGGTGGTAGAGGCAGAGAGGACAACGACTCCTCCAGGGAGCGCGGTTGCTGGCCTTCAGAACCTGAGGGAGAGGCTTGCGCACCCGTGGAAGGCGGTACAGGGACCAGTCCATAGTTGGAAATGTGGGTGGAAGTAGGGATAACCCCATAGGAGGGGCTGGAACTGAGCTTCCCCAAACAGGGACCCGCAGAGTCCTGCTGGTGAGATGGACCTGCAGCGGTGGGGGCAGCAAACGGTGCCAAACCCATGCGCGGTGGGCCAGGGACGCCTTGAGATTGCTCTCCCTGGGGAGCAAACTTGGCGGACTCGTCATCCAAATAAATGAAATGGTCTCCATTTAATGGATGCGATGGAACAAATGGAACAGTGGGCTCGCCTTTGGGGCAGACCAGATGATCGCTTAGCAATATGCTGCCACGTGGCAGGATCAGGTGACTGGATAATCCAGTCTGCAAACATCAGGAAAAGGATCTGGGCAATGGCACATCTCATTGGATCAAATGATGGAATAATGATATAAATCTGTGTTAACAATGGGCGGAGTCTGCGGCAAATGGGGGCAGATACACGGATTTTATCTTAAAAAGGCTAAAAAGAATGAACCAACAACGGCCCCAGTGGGGCCAGTTGCCTTTTAAATAGTTCAATAGGCATAAGGAGGAGTTGGGGGATTGGTTGTTTGGGTAATGGGGAGGGAATTTGGTTGGCTAACTAGGAGGGGGGGTGAAAGGCAGCTCCCAATTTGGCAGAAGCTAGAAAAATTTTGCAAATTTTCCCAACTTCTTGTGACCAAGCCAAATTGATGCTGCCAATCTGGGTTTTGATGACTTGACTCAGCCGATTCACATGGCTTGGGCATTCTGGATTCATCTTGGAAAGCAGGGGTCTATGGATCAGGTTTGTTGCAATTTGGGCTGATCCCACAATCAGCCTGCTCACACAATATGAATCTCCTGGAACTGCCTCAGAACGTTGGACCCAATGATCCAAGCTGTTTGCACCTGGGTTTTTGATCCAAGCCATATTCTGATCTGGCTCCTGAACCTGGCCAACCCAAACTGGCCCCCCCAGTCCAGAATTTACCAGCCAGCCTCCAACACTGGGAATTGCAATTTTTCCAGTTTTTCCCATGGCTGTCCTGGGGAGTGGGTGGCCTCCGGACCCCCCCCCCAAGCCCCCTAACATGCACCACCTCCCTGTAGGCCCCCTCTATCAATCCTACCAGGATTTAAGAGGAGGGAATGGGGAAGCTTTGGGGAGAAAAGCTGTCACTGAGCGCTCATCTATCACGTGGGCAAGGTCACCCAACTGTGACAGAGGGTCCATAGGAGCCTTGGGCCCCCTCTTTGACCATAAAAGGGTGCTGAGCCCTATCCAACTTCAAGGACTGGTCCCCAAGACTTACAGTTAGCTACCCCCAACTAGGTCAGTAGTACACCAGTCCCTGACAAGCAGCCAATATGAAGAGCAAGCTGAGTAAATGCCACTTCTTCTAAAAAGAGTTGAAATATTTGGGTTTGACATTAACTTCAATGGATTGCAGCTTCAAACACAGGAAATTGAAGTCATAGAGCGGATGGCTATCCCAAAGATCATCTGAAATATCCAAGTATTCCTTAGAATGGTTGGATATTATTGACAATTCATACAAATTTTACAAAGATTGCTGAGCCACTTTTCTATTTACTAAATGATCCAAAGAATGATTCTTATAGAATGAAGAAGCTTATGAGTTATTTGATAAGTTATGTCAGTACCTTATAGACTCTCATGTTTTGAAGTATTTAAATTTCAATCAAGAATTTATAATTTAAATCAGTGCTTCATTGATGGCAATTGATGCTGCCCTGAGTTAAAGTGGGTGAACTCATTGGAGCATCCAGTAGCTTATGTGAACCAGACATTATTAGCAGGTCTAACTCAAGTTAAAACTGGGTCCACTGAAAATAGTCCTGATGTGTGAGGTGTTTAGATGAGACACTAGATGATACATTGGATGACAGTGAGATGTAAAGCAATCAATCCAGAGTATAAGAATGCAATATCAATGAAGATAATGAGGTCAAAGAGGAAGTGATTGACTAAGATAGTGGAGGGCATTGTTCACCCCAATATTGTTTAATTAATGAGAGAGCATGAAATGGCAAAGATAAGAATCATCAATTCGAGTTGAAAGTAGCTGAAGTTAACATTAAAATATCAATCCATGTGATTAGGAAATTATTTCTAAATCCAATGGCAGAATTACTTCTGTTGGGGATTCAACTGCAATGCCCAAAAAAGAATCAAAGTTGAGATTTGGTGGCTCATTTTAATATTATCATAAAAACCCTGTCAGAGATATCTGATTCTTGGATAGACCAAAAATTGACCCTTTAGAGTTATTGGCCTCCTTTGAAGGATGAGGCTAAGCAATCCAAAGGGGCTAAACATCCCACAAGTGTAACGAATGGAAACACCCCAGTTCCGTCTGCCATATAATTTTTACATATTGTTTTAGTGCACTGACAAGCAACCAAAATGGCCTAACCAAGTAGGGATAGGTTTGGGGCACTGACAAGCAGCCAAACATTCACCTCTTATTGGTGGGCTATGTAAGTCCTCTGTGTGTTTGGTCCTACCCAACCACGCAAAAGCTCTTCAAAACAAGAACACCCAAAAAAGACCACAGGTATGTAAGGTATGCAAACCCCAAAAATCCTTTTATTTTTATTCTGGATCATAAAAACCAAGGCGCCCACTGACCAGAGCTCGTCTGGGGAGAAACTGACAATGCTCCCCATGAAGGGAATTCTAGGGTCCTTGTAGAATTTCTGAAGTGAGCTTCAGAAATGGGCATGCGCTCCTTATAAGGGCAGCACATTGGGAACCTCACCCAAGCCATCAAATAGGCTCGCACAAGCCTAATTATCAGCTCAGGTAAGGCACAACCCAATGTCTGAAACAACCAAACCAAAAATGTTTTTAAAGCAATCTGTCTCAGATTCAGATTTTCTGAATCTGAGTCAGAATATAACAAATGAGATGAACTCATCCATTACATCACCCCGTTTAGAGGAAAACCCCTCCTCAAAGAGGGGCCCCTCAGTGGAAGGCTGCCACAATGAGGGCTTCCTGAGGCGAGTTACTTTGAGCCCCAGGAAAATTTAGCCTGGATAAACTCTGAGCCCCTCAAAGAAACACAGATGGCAGGATTGAATCGCCATTGGGCTGCCAGAAATCAGCCCGCCTGGCATGAGGAGGCACGCCCAGCACGTGGCTGTGTTGCGCCCTCCTCCCAGGCCCCGTTGGTGATGGTCTTCCCATCTCAACTGGGAAGGCACTTTTGCCAAGGAAGCGTAAGAGGGGCATGTGGTCCAGCGCAGCTGGACGTCCAACCCCTTTCCAGGCAGGCCATCCAAGGGGTGAGGGAGCCCTGCTGGGACAGGACCCCCTTGATGCTACTGATCCCTGGTGAGCGGGAGGCCCCACTGGGAAATCAAACTGATGGTCACTTTAAGTCCTGGGTTGGCCATCAGTCACCAGCTCCCACCAGTGCTGGTTCCTCACCAACTGGGACCAAGTGGCCACTGAGGTCAGTTTAAACTGGTGATCGGCAGCAAAGTGCAAAAGTTGACTTTGGAAATAATGTAATGAATGGAAACACCCCAGTTCCATCTGATGTATAGTTTTATATATTGTTTTAGTGCACCAACAAGCAACCAAATATGCCTAACTGAGTAGGGAGAGGTTTGGGGCACCAACAAGCAGCCAAACATTAACCTCTCATTGGTGGGCTATGTAAGTTCTCTGTGTGGTTGGTCCTACCCAACCATGTGAAAGCTCTTCAAAACAGGAACACCTGAAAAAGACCACAGGTGTGCAAGGTATGCAAACCCCAAAAAATCCTTTTATTTTTATTCTGGATCATAAAAACCAAGGCGCCTGCCGACTGAAGCTCATCTGGGGAGCAACTGACAATGCTCCCAGGAAGGGAATTCTAGGGTCCTTGTAGAATTTCCAAAGTGAGCTTCAGAAATGAGCATGCACACCTTATAAGGGCAGCGCATTGGGGACCTCACTTGAGCCATCAATTAGGCTTGCACAAGCCTAATAAATAGCTTGGGTGAGGCACAACCCAATGTCTGAAATGACCAAACCAAAAATGTTTTTAAAGTGATCTGACTCAGATTTGGAAAATCCAAATCCAAGTCAGAATATAATGAACGAGACAAACTCATCTGTTATAACAAGAAGGTTGATCTCATTTTATGAAGAACCCTATCAGATCTGACCATCAAAAGTATATTAATAATAATCAGCAATATTGCTCCTCTATTAGAAAAGATCTTACCTCAGTTGAGGCACAAAAATCCTTACAAAGAACCACCAAATTACCCCTATAGATATCCCCCCTTTTTAACTAATAAAGGACCACTATTTTTGTCTCATGTATCTCAATTTTGGTCCAATTATAACAAAGTTCAGTGTTCCATTTGGAATCTATTATTGCAATGGAACTAATAACTTCATTGCACTTGTTTTTATCTTTGCTAGAGCTATGAAACTAATAATTTTATAGCCTTTGTAGCACCTGAATATTGCAGTTTCTATTGAAATTACAATAATTAGTCTGGGTTGCAACTGGGTTCACCAGAAATAGGCCCAAAGAAATATGCAAAGTGCTAGTAGAATCAGGATAGGTTGAAATTGGGCACACCAAGAGTAGTTCCTACAATAGGTCTGCACTGATTGAAAATGGAGACCTCAGCCTGAGGAAGTAAAGAAATCAAGGAATCAGTGATACCAGACTAAGATCCTTTAAACAAGAAGGGTTGTATAACCCTGACTGGGGGAGAACTGACTTTCTAGTACTAGCATTGGCACAAACAACTGACTAGACTGGCACAGCAGTGGGTCATGAGAACTTCACTCTGTGGAGGTAGCTTTGAGGAAGAAGGGAGAGGAACCACAGGCCAAAGGTTGTCATGAGCCACATTGAGTGTAGAAATGGCTGTGCTTTTCTGGAAACGTTGAAGAATTGATATTATATATATTGGTATGATATATGTCCTATGGCTGGGGGGTATGTTCAAAATACAGGCAAGTATGAGATTATAGCATAGTGAGCTTAAATCATTAAAGATATATATTGTTTGTAGCATACTTTGACCATTAAAATCAACTATATTTAAAAATAAATTATTGTGGATGGTTATTATTAAATTTATTATAGATCAACCAATAAAATCAGCCAAATAAATAAAATGAGGTAATATAGATAGAGATTAGAAAGTTTACCATATAATTGACCAATAAAATCAATTAAATATTAAAAACTAAATAAATTAAAAACTACCAACCCTATACCTGAAATATTGACCAATCAAATAAACTGGTTAATTATATACTTACATACTTCATAGAATATTTTCTGTCAAGTTTATTGAGATTATTAAGTAGTTTAGGAGGGGAGTTTGAAATAAATATGCATATATACTAATGTTAAATAAGATGATTTCCTAAACCACCACAGCTAAACACTACCTAATTTAACATAAATCAGATAAATTTTAATTTACCAGCTATTTACCTGCTATCATACATAGTTTTAGTTATAATCCAACTATTACTTAAGTAATCTAACCATCTCAATTATTATTCCTTTATAAGTTAAATGACAAAATACAATGATAGTATCATATCATAATAATAACTAAAAATTCACGAAAGTTTTAACAACCTCCAGTTATAAGTCATTTATCATACACTTTAACTTTTTACCGTAAGGTAAAACTTGAAATCATTTTTATTTTCTTTTCGTTAATGTCCGTCCCCTGGTTGGCTTACCTCGAATAAACAGATATTTTAACTGATTTTGGCTGAGTGGTTAGTGATTAGCTGATTGGATAGGTTGAAGGATTTTGGCTGAATGGTTAGCGTTTTGGTTGATTTGATATTAGCAACTGGTTTTGACAGAATGGTCAGTAGTTATTAACCCTTTCAATCATTCGACGCATATATGCGTCCAAATTTGGGGGTGATGTAAATCTAAAAACGCATGTAAGCGTCCAATTAAAATAAGATTTATATAGATTCATTTTAAAATTTATCGAATATTCGTGTTACAACAAGGACCAAAATGATTACAAAAAGAGTGAACGCCGGCTAAGAAATTCGTGCCAAATTTAAGGCCAAAAAAACGGATGATTTTTTTTGAAAATGACTGAAAGGGTTAAGTTGATTCAAAGAACTAATTGGTTTGGGCCAAGTAGTTAACGGTTTTAGTTAATTTGATAAGCTCTAATAGGTTTAACTTAATGATTGGGAATGGCTGATTCTTTAGGTTAATTGCTTTCTAAACTTATCATTGGGCATCTACCAATATAAAAACCAAAACGAATTAGAATTGGTTGGGACCATCTAGTACTAAAAAAAACGAATTAGAATTGGTAATTATAACCTTTGACGCTGAGTAATTCGGCTTGTCAAAAGTAATAGGTTTTTAACTATAATGTTATTGAGTTTTCATAAATGCCTAGATAGGAATTGTATATATGTCCCCAGTTATTTCTAAGAACCGGTTCTGCGCCAGGGCAAATTAATCAAGATATCTGCTATGCTCTAAATATCGCACTCAATCTTCGGCGAATTTCCGGTTTCAGGACAGTATGATAAGTAAATCGGGTAGATGGAAGGGCAAAATGTAATTTGAACTAACCTGCAGTTAATCCTATTAAGTAAACCGGCTTAGAATACTAAACTATTATGCGGCTCAGCTTAATTCATTAACCAAGTGTGGCAAGCGGATGAAACCTTTCATTATTTTTGAACTCAAAGCTATTTTGTAAATTTTCAATTAGTATTGAGTTAGTGCTTAATAGATTCATCTTTTTCCGAACATTATTGATTATGCGTTTTTTCTTGCAAATGTTAATTTAAACTTTATCCAATCAAGATGAACTTTGGTGCAAGTTTGTGTTTATATACTCTTCTTTCCACTTCACCTGTTAAACTTCCTAAAGATGCATGCTTTAACTATATCGAATTTAGCTTTGTCCCAAACTTGTAGTTTAAAAAGGATGTGCTATTTTATAGATCACGGAACTTAAATAATATTTCTTTTATTTTATTATATGCAAACCTCCCACTTTTTTACGTCTATAATTGAAAGTTGCAACTGTTTTTTTGGTAATTTTAGAAACCTAAACTTAGCAAAAATTACAATATTAATTTTTAAATATTTCCATCAGCTTTCCCAGATATCAGACATTTCTTGTAGTTGCTGAAAGGTTTGGATTTCCTAGCAACATGCTAGATTGGACGTTTGGCTTAAGGTGAACCAACTTTGGTTAAATCCTGATTTTTTAGTGCATTTTTAGCGACTTCTGTAGGCTTAATGTACCGAGGCCAGTCCTTCCTTGTATATATGCCAGATTATCCTCCTGGGTCTCGTACCAATGTACCTTTTATTTTTGGATAAATTCTCACTTAACAGGTAACTAGTCCATCCCGATATGGCCTTGATCATCACTCTGAAGTTGAGATCAGGTGTAAAGATGATATCATAATTATTGCATATTTAATCTGTCAACCAAAAATAACCCTTTCACCTACTATTTCAATAAATATATCCTCATCTTCTAAGGAAAATTATGAGACTAGTCTAACAATTTTGTATTTTCATGTAAGAAATACAACTTGAGATTTACTAACAATTGAAGGCCAATGCAGGGAACATAGTGAGTTCACATGCTTAGGTGTTAATTTTATCTCAGGGACATCGCCTTCCAATCGCAGCCAATCTCTACCGCCAATCAAAGTGTAATATTTTAATGGTATCTTACCGGGGGTGAGCACTAGAGCTAGAATTCTTCTAATATTCAGATATGGAAAAAGCCAAGGAGTTCCAGATGAAGCAGGAATAAAGTTAGATTCACAAGCTGCGTTGGAGTTCGTCCTTGCTCATCCACAGCTGGGTAAAGGAAAAATAATTGCCTTTGGCCAATCTATTGGAGGTGCTGTTGCTATCGACCTTGCATCTCGGTATCCAAACCATATTCATGGTTTGATTTTGGAAAACACCTTTTTGAGCATTCCGAAATTGGTGGCTACCCTTTTACCTCTAGGTCAGTACCTAAGTGGATTCTGTCACCAGATTTGGGATTCTGAGTCAAAGATACATTTGCTAGCTCACTTGCCAATATTATTTCTTGCCGGCTCAGCTGATGAGCTTGTAGATCAGAGTCACATGGAGGGCTTATTTCAAGCCTCTTGCCCAACTGCCTCTGCTACAAAAACTTATGTTTCATTTCCTGAAGGTACCCACAATGATACATGTACCCAACCAACTTATTATGATGTAATTCAAGATTTTTTCATTAAGCATTGCTTTCTTTAACTTTTACTTTCCCACAGCATTAATCAATTAATTGTTTCAATGCCAACATTTTTATTATTCATCAATCTATGTTTGAAATTGAAATAGTAGCCATTTTTCTGAATTTTTCTTTTATTCTGACATCACTAATTAATAAACCAAGTTGCTTTTGATGCTTAGCTAAAAGTTTAATATAAGTACTTTTAAATTATAAGCGCGCTAAAGTGTTAGGTTGATTTCTATTATTTCACCTTTTGATTAATTGTGTCAAAATTGCTTTTTTAATTTTAGTTTGCCGTATTTATTAGTAACAATTTAATCGGAAACCCAAGTGTTGAAACCAGTAGCTTATATTTTTATTAAAGCCCTTTAAGTACAAAGCTCACTATAGAATAATTGACTTTAAATAAGAGTTTATATCACAAAAGTGTTAATGGATTTTTGAGAGGTTGTTATTACCATGCTGTATCTAAGATTTAGACAAGTCTTCGCGTGTTAAGTTTTATCAAGCCTCTATTCTTATTCACTAGATCTTTTGCATCCAGTAAAATGGCAGCATATAATTTTAACTATTAAAAGATATAGTTGTAGGCTTTAATTTAACTGTTTGCCTCTGATTATTTGGCCATACTGACAAGTAACATCTACTTTTAATCCATTGATCATCCATTGCAGAAAGCAGTATATACTTTGGTTAATCGATAACTCAAATAATGACGATCAAATGCAGGTAGATAATGCGCAATATTCTCTAAATTTTATCGAGTAAAACTGAAGTTGCATGTGCACAGCAACTAAGCGCTTATGAAAGGGCAGCAGTCTCAAAACACTGCATTACTTGTTTAAGCCTGACAACCATATATTTTAGTGCCTCTATGTATTACAAGATTTCAACAATCCTCTCAACAAATAAAACCAAAGTGTAGTATATATAATATTATAAATTACATACTGTCCGTTATGTTATTATGTAATCATATATAAGATATTGTAGCTTAAAGAAAAGGAGGATGGCACAACAGTAGGTTATGAGACTTGCAAAGGTTCCTCCCTGGTTCAATCCTAAAGGAAACTTTCCAGGAGACAATTAGATTATATCAGAGCTGTGCACCAATTCTCAATCCAAGATAGCAGATAGCAATATAGACTGTAGAATTTTCATTTGATGCCAAATCACAAGGTGGGTTAATTAGGCTTTTTATCCTCCAACCCTGAAATTTTTTAGTACAAATGGGCCCAACCCAAGTGGAGAGCAGCCACGCATTTTTATTTGTGGGTGTCAAATAAGACTTAAAAAAATTTAACGTGGCACTGCAGCAGCAAGCCTAAATGGCCATGTTGGATGGGGAAGGGCGTTGGGAATTTTCATTCAGTGTTGATCTAAGGTCATGCATTAAAGAAGACAGAATGGGAGTTGGGATATAAGCAGTATGGAGTTGAAAAATTGAAATTTTCAACTCATCTAGGGTTTCTGTGGTAATTGGAATCTTGAAGTTGTTGGCAAACTGACTCTTGGCATAATTAAACAATTTCAGCAACATAGAGATTTGTTTAATCTGTTGATGGGTTAGGATAATGGGTTGAATTATGAGACCTTAGTGATATCAACACATGAGCAGCCCCTGGTGAATGAAAACTTATTGATCTCATCTCTGGCTCCTTCAGAGAAGTCTGATAGGAAATTAAGACAAAGAACTCCCTTAACTAGAGACTCCATGGCCTTGTAAAGGCTTGGGGATAATATGTTGATGGGTTCAGCAGCCTCTTTGATGGCAAGCTGATAGTGGGGCTTGTATGCTGGGAAGGCTTTGTGAGGGTAGAATCTGCACTGGGGAGCAGGATAAGATGTGAAATTGTAAAATTATTATCAAAATTTAAGGTCAAAGGCTTTAGATTGCCCATTGTCATCCATTCATTTGAGAGATTAAAAAGGATTGAAGACAGGTGTTAGGAAATGCCCAACTATAGAAGTAAGTTCCTCAGCCTATGATATAACCCCCAAACTCTTGGTTTAATAATAATAGTATTGTACTAATAATCTAGCTGGTCAGACTACAAAACAAGTCCAAACTAACACTGTTTAGTTATATAAAATAATTTACAAAAATCCAAATCTTCTTTCATAGGCTTTTGAAGGGCCTACTATCATTGTTAAAAGCATTATATACAATTTGACTGCCAAAATACTTTAAAAGCTTTTCAGCATGATGTCAGAGGACCTGAAAGTATTATACAGGTCTATATGACTATGCACATGATGTTTTAGATGATGACTCAGAGGAATTTTTTTACCCTTGGGTTCAACTGCCAATGAAAAAAGAATTACCAAAATTTATCCAAAGAGAGTTTCACCATTTGTATGAAGCTGAGAAATACCGATATTACCAAGAAAAAAGTGAATTAAATTTACAAGCTCCATAATCATAACTATTGATAGGCATAAACATCCATAACAGCCACAAGGGTCACAAGAATACCAGGAGCAAACAGAGCAGAAGCCATGCAGTTACAAACAGAACTGAGCACCATTCAACATATTAAATGAGCGCAAAATATCTTAAAGGATCAAAGAAATGAACCCTGCTAGGTCTGAAATCAAGTAGTAAATGCATAATTCATTTTTAGAAAAACTTACTTAGTAAAATAATCAGGACCTTGCTTTGAAATCCCCTATTTATCAAATACTATAAATACTTTTTATGATCATATCAATAAAGTAATTTCTTACACAAAATCTGACTTTATTGTTGTCAATTTTACTTGTTGCTAATTACCAATACATTATAATGTTATAAGGTTCAGACTTGGCCTTCCTGTTGTCTGCAGAAGTTGAGAGGTTTCCTGTATGCTCTGGAATAGACCCCCAATATGTACAATTCCAATTCTTCAACATGGTTGAACATGCTTGGAACTATGAAAAAAGGCCTATTTACTCAAAAAGTAGACCATTTAATTCTTTAGTTGATGCACCCTGTGAACAAACTAATATCTTATTGTCTTTGGCTCAACCCTAAACTTTGCCACCCCCTGAGCAAGCGGGCAACTTTGGAAATAGCTGGTGCTCACTACAGGGGCACCACTAAGATATTGCAGAAATTTTTAAGATGATAACATAGAAGTGTACCATGGAGAAGGACTTTAAGATGATTTGACTCTGGAGAGTATGTACTAAAAATTAATGAATTGAAATTGTATATAGCTACTTAAACTAATGAGTTAAGAAGTGTCAGATCTTTACCAACATAGGAAAGAACTGGGTAGCTGGATATGACTAAATTGAGAACTATTTTGGAGTTCTTGAAAAGTGAGAACAACAAAACCATATAAAATTTGAACTCAAAATTTTACTAAGCTGTAAAGCCATGATGACCAGATGAATTGCTTGAAGTGGGACATGGACACCATGAAAGTGTGACGTCTACTCTCTATTAGACCATTACCTACTTTGTGAGGATGTGTAAGCCTTGGGAACGACCACTGCAGATCAACAGGGAAAAATGCCCGTTTTAAACAAAAAGGGGAAGAAGCCAACAATCATTTCTCTTGTTTCCCTGGGCAATCTAACCCATGTGGTGGCTGATAGATGGGTAATGGCATATCCCCTGCAAATTGCACCTTATCCGCCCCTTCACAACACCAAAAAATTGGTGGGTAAAATTCAGAATTTGTGCCAGGAGGTGGCGGAGGGTAGAAGCCATTGTCAGTGGAAGGCAATTAATGCATATCCCCAAGGGGTGGTATCTGCAGGTTCAAGTTTTGTGGAAAGGGTGAGTCATATTCCACCAAAAATAAAGGAACCAAGTTAGTTTTGGCGCGAAGATTCCCATCCACCAGTTTTCACCAGCAAGTTTACAAGAGAGCTTGCCCCCAACAGGTACAGGTGTGGTCATCCCTTTCCCTATCTAATAGAGCTGGCCATGTATGGCCTGGTCATGGGCACAATTTTCTGTCTGCCAGAGGTTTTGTTGCCATTGCTTCAAGCGTGATCTCAGTGAAATAAATATTCTCACTAGCAAATTTGATATCAATCTGACCAGGAAGGTCAGATCTGATTTGGTATTGAAAATCATTTAGAAGGTCAATCTTCCAGAATCAAATTTTAAAATATTCTCAACATACTGTGCTTATCTCAAGTTCCACAATTAGCAAGCATATATGGCAGCAGTATCCAACAGGTACGCTGTCACTCCATTTTTATCCTTTTCACCATTTTGGTTAAAAAAATTCTTAAAAACAAATTCTAACTTTATTTGTGAGCTTAAGAGTTCCATTAGACTTATAGTGGCAATGATTTCCAATTTTAGGAATCCTAGCTAGTCCTCATGGTTGCCTCCTGACTTTTCCACTATGTCAATATGGGTGACTGTACATGAAGTATATTGGATAAAGTTCTGGGTATTATTCACCCAGAGTTCCAGGATGGGTTTATTGTTATCAGCACACTCCATGACAGCTCACAGGCATGGAAAATAGCAATCTGAGTATCAAAACCATTTATTACATGAGCCTCAGATAACGTCTGCGCCTATAAATAAAATTTGTTACACAAATAATTCTATAGGTTTGCCTCTTTCAATAGAGATATTAAGGAATAAAATATTATGAGTGGCTATCCTTACAGCTCTTCTGAACTCATTGATAAGATGGTCTATGGTTTTAAGGTAAGACATGCCAGCCTTCTTTAGTTTTAGCATAGCTAATTTGCCTTTTTGAGCCCAATGAGTTTATTAATGCTGCAAACTTAATGGTCTCAGATGCTCTGGGCATACTAATTTAAGGTCTAGAAAATTATGCACAAACGCCATCTAATAGAACTTTGGTAAATTAACAGGGTTAACCAGAAGTTGATTATCATGGCTGCAATCTCAAGAGCCCTGCAATGTCCCTATCTGACTTTACAGATTACTAATATGTAAAGGGGAAGGGACACAACTGTGAGCCGCCATATTGTCAGGGTGCATGGAAGCTCCAACGGTCAGAACGGATGATAAGACAAAAGATCAATTACACATAAACCATGCCCCATTACCCTCACTATCATGTTCTGTCAGAAGAGATATCAAAGAAACTTGACCCATATGACACTGGCAAAGATTCTGACGAATCTCAACCTTATTCATTTAATTAATTCAAAAATGACGGCGTTCCACCTGAAACGTAATTTCCATATTAACAATCCTTTGTTTAGTGGTCCTAAAGTCCACCTTCAAGGTAATATTTACCCATATAAAGAGTCAAGCTCTTAGGTTAATTTGGTAATGGAGCTAACAGCTATGTCATATTTTTTAAGTCTTTCATTTGCCAATCATTGCCTAATATGATATTGGAAATTAGGCCAAAGTAAGCCTTCAATTCCACTATAATTAGCCAATCTTGTTGAAATGATTTGGCAAGGCCCCAGGGCCAGGCCCTTCAACATCCAGAAGTTGTGCTACCTCAACCAGGGAGTAGTCTATGACTAAATGACCAGAATTCATACTTGTTGACATGATATACCGAAAAATAAGGGTGTGACTCCCTGTACTGATCACCAAATGTTGAAATTGTCAAAGGGGTTTTATATTTCAAATGCACAGGTCTATACACCAAAGTTATAAGGTACTATATGTGGACAGTAACTGTAAGCCTTGAGGAACAACCCCTGCAGCTAGTCTGTGGGAAATTCTCATTTTGAACAAAAAATGGAAAGAAGCTGGTGGCCATCCCTCTCATCGCCCTAGGTGATCTATCCCATTTAGTGGACAAAAGATGGGTAACCGTGTATCCCCTAAAATTGCGCTCTGTTCACCCCTGCTCACCATCAGATAATTAGCGGGTAAAATTCAGAAGTTGTGCCAGGAGTTGGAGGAGGGTAGAAGCCAGCACCAGTGGAAGGCAATTAATGCACATCCCCAGGAGGTGGTATTATCAGGTTTGAGTTCATCTGGAAAGGTTGAGTCACATTCTGCCAAAAATAAAGGGACTAAGTTAGTGTTAGGCGTGAAGATTCCCCTCTGCCAGGTTCCTCAGGAGTTTCCCAAATGAGCCCACCCCCTAACAGGTATAGCGTGTCCAATCCCTTTCTAACCCAATGGAGCCAGCCATATGTGGCCAGACCATGGGCACAATCTGCAATCCACCAAAGGCATCGTCATTATCATGCCAAGCATGATTGCAGTGGAATGAATATTCTCACTAGAAAATTTGATGTTAATCTGACTGGGACGGTCAGATCTGAGTCAGTATCAGAAATCATGTAGATTGACAATCCACTGGAATGAATTGCAAAATATCCTCAACAGTAGTGAACTTAGATTTAGTTCACCATCTAGTGAGCATATATAGCAGTGGTTCCCAACAAGTACCACCGTCACTCTATTTTTCCCTTTCTGTTATTTTAGTTTTTAATAAAAAATTCTTAATGTATCCAAATTTATTTGTGTGATAGAGAGTTACATTGAGCAGTTAGTGATGATTATTTATAATATTAAAAATACCTGGTTGGTCCTTGCGGCTGCCTTTTTCTTTTCCACCATCAATATAGATGGCTGTACCTGAGGTATTCTGGCTGGGGTTTTGGGTGGTCACTCACTTGAAGCTCCAGGCCGGTTTAATACTATCATCAAGCTGCATGACAGTACCTTGACTTAAACACAATAGATACCCTTATATAAAGTAATAGGGTTTTAATAAGAAAACAAAGAACACATTGTAGTATTGAATACTGCCAGAGGATCATTGGCTCGCTCAGGTAATTTTCCTAATAGGCTATTACAACTTTTTCCAGAGAAAAGTTCCCTTTCCCATTGACAATCCTCCTCAATTGTGCTTTCTCTATCAGTGTTCTCATTTGTGGTTTTCATAGTCACTAAGCAGCCCTCAATAATGGTAGACTAAAATTGCGGTATCTAATTTGGGTTTGAAGTCATGTAACTAAGGCTAGAGGCATTTTATTAAAAGGCGCAATATGCCATATATAATCAAAGTACTAGTGGAAGGCATAGTATATATAGGACCCTATTAACAATGATTTTACGCTGACATGGGAGAAAGTAAAATAGTATGCTAACATAAACTAGGAGGCAATAAAGCAATTGAGGCCACAGCATTGATGGCTAATAATAAGGGAATGAGAGATGCGCTGGTGGTGATTTAGGGATTCAATATATATTACACTTATACATTAGGCACCTACATATAAAGATGTGGGCCGTGCACTGAGATACATACTATATACTAATTATACGCTATCTACATATTAAATAGCCATGAAATTGAATATAAAAGTAATATCACACAGATAGTTGGTTAACCAAATTACAATAGCCACTATACAAATATATAGAAATGTGGTGATAACTACAACTTAGATGGTAAGAATAGGAAAATGTAAATGATTTGGTGGAAAGTCGTTATTGATTGTCTGAATCATACTGCTAGGCTCCATCATAGATAAAGATAAACTAACTCCCATTGATCTTCTGTCAATTCTACTCATATTATTACCATCTCTCTTGCAAGCTGTCCCAATACTTGAATCAGAATTATACCTGCGCACTGGCACACTTATTCCCTTAGGGTTGGACTTAGGTTACCTAGCCAATAACTATATTGCACTAGGCATTTTTAAAACATCATAATTATTTGGCCATAAACTATTGCACCTGTTCCTGACATTACCAATCATATATATCTCTAAATACCAATTTAAAGTTGGTGTAAGGGTCTTGGCTCCAGTTATTAAAATGGATACGGTCATGTACCCCTTTAGAACTAAAAAGGTTCAAATCCCAGGTCTCTGCCTCTCACCCAAATCTCTGACCTGGGGAATACCCTGGATGAGAGATGGGTTGCTGCTGCCCTTACCTGTTTGCCACATGCCTCTCCCACAATTACTTCCAACACAAAACCAAGCTAGTGTCAAAATCTGCAAGTTTTTATTTGAAAAAATTAAGAAACTTTGTGAAGACTTTAGGAGAACCCAAAAGCCGCACACCACATTACCCGCCCCAACTGATAGTTCAACCAGAAGTCAATCTGAAAAGGGAAAACTTACCTATAAAGTGAAATATAAGCAAAAAGTCTAAAAGAAAGGTTTAGAATGGGGATAAAACCTGACACTCTATTTCAAAATTAAAAATATAAATTCAGATATTTGGAAGTCAGGAAATTTGATAAAAGAATAGCGTGGAAACTTGGATGATACTTTCAAGGCAAAATTGGCAATTGAATCTAATAATTATTAAATTCAAAATCAGAAATCTTTTAACCCTATTGTGATCAGCTTAGTAGCTCACCCCCCTTTCCACCATATAGCCCAACATCCTGCTCATGGTAGGGTGTTGAGTTATTCTTTTTCTTATTTACCCATATTATTTTCATAAAGTTTATTATTTTAAAACTGCTAAAACTAGATATTTTTATTTATAAACAGCATATGGAAAATAATTTACTGAGTTGGAGCCTGTCCAAATCCCCTTCCAACGCGTCCACCCAGAGTCCTTTGAAACCCACTGTGCCTTGTGGAATTTGACTATCTTGTGGGTCTTGGAATACCCATGAAGGAAGCCAGGTCTTTCCCTTGCACGCTGGGTTCCTAATATTATAACCCAACCAAAAATATAAAGGTGCTGTTGTTGGTTCAAACCTTTTTACTTTGATTGACTCTGCCACCAAATAAAATTTACTTTCCCTCATAATAGTGCTCCTTAGCTGTTGTCCGCGGATTACTCTTTTTACAAGCATACAGCAGGTCCTATTAGCTTGGGTGGCACAATCCACAATTTCTTTGTCGCCCTCACCTCACTATAAACAGTCAGAGTTTGTGGTTCCCCCTAGTTTGCTCACGTTAGGCCACATCCAGGTGTTGAAAATTGACAACAGGGGAAAAACAAGCGAAAGAGTGGTGAACGTCTCTGAGGAGGGGATGAACCTCACGCTCTTGGCTATTGCACCAATTGCCTATAAGATTATAGGGGTCTCAGAGCATAAGAATATGGAGTCACTCACCCAAAAAATGGAACTAGTATACCTCTCTGAGGCTGATTTTACCCCTCCACATGGGGCTGACGAAGCCATAATGGTTCATTTAGACCAAACTCACTCTAAGGAGTCTCCCTTGTACCATGATATATCAAATGATACCTTGGGGAAGGTTGTGATTTCCATTAATCCTGAGGCCCCAGCTATCAATTCCTATCACATCTCCCTTGCCCACCAGGTGGAAAAGCGTCGCTTAAATTTTGTTTACGAAATTCTTTCAGATGTGAGGCCTTTATCAAACATGGATGATCCTGAGTCAGCACCTTTTTCTTATGCAGGGCAGCAGCTATGCCCACTTAGTTTGTCAACAGAGGTACCAAGGCCCACAAACTCAAATTAATACATCTGATTCAACCCTTTGCTCCCTTAATGAGTTTATAAAGTGGATCATGCTTACTTATTGTTCCCCATTCAAATTTATGTAAAGCAACTGATGGTAAATGAACTGCCTTAGTGGATACTGGTGCCACAGGGAATTATATTGACCCAAAGGTGGTGCAAGCTTTAGATCTTGCAGTCACCTCAGGTTTGTCTTTATTGGGGCATCACGGGTCCCTATACTTACATTCCCTCTATGTAAACCCTTGCGCTTTGTGACCCACAATATGAGTTTATGGCACACTTTGCGGCAATCCTGGCATTTTGTTACCCAGTAATTTTGGGAATAGGTTGGGGCGCCGCCAGTAAGTGATCATTGACTTAAAGCAAAATTTGGTCGCATTCTCCTCCAATGCTAGCTCAGATGAATACTCAAATCCCATCATGGCAACATGCAGAGCGCTAGTGGCTACCATAGAATACTCCTCCACAGATATTGTGCCTGAGCTTTCTACTTTGCTGCTTAGCCTCGTTCCAATTAAGTTAATTTTTGAAATAGAAGGAGCCAATAAACTGCCCAATTACTCATAATTTGATCTGAGTTTACAGTTAACAGTGTATCTAATCAAAATCAACTGTCACCTATATTCTTACACGGCGGCAGAAGACCAGGCTTTAAAGATGAGGATTGATGATATAGTGATGAAGGGGTGGATGATCAAGAAAACCTCTTATGTTTCCTCTCCTGTGGTCTTCGCACAGAAGCCAGATGGTACTTTAAGACCATGCATAGATTACAGACACTTGAATAATGTGACAGTACCTGATCCATATCCTTTGCCCTTGGATTCAGCAATTTCCCATGCAATCTTTAACTCAAAGGTGTTCTCCAAACTTGATCTTGTGAACGCTTTCCATCAGGTGTGGATTAAGGCTGGCCAGGAGTGGCTGATTGCAATATGCACCTGGTATGGAATTTACCAGTTTAAAGTTATGCTCTTTGGTTTAAAAAATTCTCAGCAAGTTTTCAGCGCTGAATAGATGACGCCTTGGGGATATCAGATTCTCCTGTGCAAAATCTTACATGGATGGCGTCTTAATCCACTCACCTAATGCTGAACAACACAGCAAGGATTTGGTAGCAATAGCTGAAGCCCTCCAGAAAGCTGGTCTGATTTCTAAGACATCCAAATGCAAGTTCTTTAAAAATATATTCCAATTTCTGGGAAATTTGATCTCAAAAGATTGTCATGCCATCGCGCCTTATAAGATGGACGTTATTTGCTCATGGCCTACCCCTGTGACACAGAAATAGCTGCAGAGATTCCTAGGATTAGTCACATTTCTTAAGAAGTTCTCACCAGCCATTTCAGAGCTAGCCTAACCACTTTACCCCCTCACAGGTAATAGCGCCACATTTGTTTGGAATCCGGAATGCCAGAAGGCATCTGAGGTAATAAAGGAGGTTTTCACCACTACCCCATTCTTCATGCTCATGAAGATAAACCATATATTGTATCATGCGATACCTTTGGCACTGCGGTGGGGCTGTACTTCTGCAAGAACATGAGGGGCGTGAACACCCGGTGGCTTACTTCTCAAGGAAGTTCAGCGCCATAGAGAAAGAGTGGCCCAATTATGATATAGTGTTGGCGGCGGTTTTTTCGTCCCTGATGCATTAACTGTACCTGCTAAAGGGGGCAAAGCACACTGTGGTTGTGCGCACAGTCCAGAGCCGCTCACTTAGTAGTGAAAACCTCAGAAGCTGGCTCTTAGGCAGACCAGAACTCATTGTGACCTTTTGAGTTTTAATTTAAAGTATGAGTTTGTCAAATGGGTCGCCCATATTTTACCTGATACATTGAGATGCATACCACCTATGGGCCCCAAAGTAGGTATGAGTTCAGTATTAATCACAATGATCCCCTTGAACAATAAATTGATCCGCCACCTCCATCCATTGCTGTGGTTATGTTGCCCAACCCAACCCCTAAGTTAAATCCAAACCCCAACTTAAAAATAAATCTAAATCCAAAAGCCAAATCTTTAAGTTCACACACCCCAGTACCCCTGATACTCCTTTGGATCTGAAAGCCCCTATCAATGAGGGTTCTCCCCTGGATGTTGTTACCCCTGATACCTCATCTGAGTCAGTGACTGAATTCACTCCTTCTGACCCAGTCCAGGTATCTCTTGTCAATGAAGGTTCTCTACTGGATACTGTTTTGTAATCCCAGTCTACTGTTTCAGAAAAACAAGATCTCCTGGAAAAGATTGCTGCTGATAAAAGTCCCATTTGAATAATATCTTAGAAAGGATAGGGTAAGGGGTGGAAGGCGAGTCAGTAAGGGCATACGGCTACCAACCTGAAGGTTGCAGGTTTGATTCCCACCCTTTGCACATTGATTGGGGTGCCAGCCAAAGGAAGCTATTGCTGGTTAGTAGGTCTGATAACACGAAAACCTTACTCATGACGCAACCAGAAAAATTTGAGTTCCAATCTGGAGGTGGAAAAACTTTCTTTGATGGAGTTGACCCTGTTCAGGTTTCATGTTGTTTCTTTTTTTCTTTCAGTAATGTCTGTCCCCTGGTCAGCTTGCCTCGGTTAAATAATAATAATATATAGAAAGGATAGGGTAATATATTTTCATGACAAGGTATGGGTCCCCTCTGAAATGTGTTCCCGCGTCATAAGGGATATCATGACCCACCAACTATGGGGCGCCCTGGCGCTAAAAAGTGTATCAATATAATCAAGTGAGGTTATAACTGGAATGGACTGATAAAAAAGGTTCCCACCTAGATTAAGCGATGCTTGGCCTGCGCTAGGTCCAAGTCAAATAGGACAGGGCGGAATGGCCTCCTTCACCCTCTTCAACATGAAGCAGGACCATGGACGTCACTTTAGGTACTTTATTGTAAGCTTACCCAACTCCCATGGGTATGTCGCGATCATGGTGGTAGTAGAAGAATTAAAAATGCTATCCTTATACACTGTATGACAACCACTAAAGCTGAGGACATGGTACAGTTGTTTTTCAGCTCATGTGTTTGCTCTGTTAAGGATTCCCCAAGAACTATTCAACAATAGGGGACCTCAGTTTACTTTACAATTCTGGGGGCTTTGTGTGAAATGTTGAAGATTAAGCCATGTAGATCTTCAGCCTATCAACCGCAGTAAGATGGCCGAATGGAGTGCAATAACCAACAAAAGAGCAATACTGCGATGCTATGCGACTGATTCTCAATATACATGGGCAGCGGACCTCCCTATGGCCCAATTTTTTATACAACAACTCCCTCTATACATCAACGGGGGTGTCACCTATGTATGCTATTTTGGAGTACCCCTGCGTTCAGCGTAGGGCCACAAGCGCGTAGCAACATCCCTGATGCAGATCTTTATCACCCACATCTGGAAGGTGCATCACCAGATTCAGAGCCAGCTTACTAAGTCCACCAATGACGCCAAGTGATTTGCAGAAAAGAAACGACGTGAGGCTTCTAATTATCAAGAAGGTGATTTGGTTATGGTGGATACCAAGAATTTTCACCTCAAGGTGCCATGTCATAAGTTAGCTTCTAAGCGCGCAAGTCCCTTCCCCATTTCCCAGGTGTCAAACAATGGATCCTTTTGTGTGGTTTCCCCCATACTAAAAGGTTCACAACTCCTTTCACGCCTCCTCCTTATCACCGTTTAAAGGACAGAGGCCTGTGGAGGTGGAGCCCATCATGGTTGAGAGGTGCCATAGAGTTTGAGGTAGAGAATATCTAGAACACATGAAGAGTCAAATGAGGTTTGTAGTACTCAGTATAGTGGAAGGGATTTTCATCTTATGAAGATAGTTGGGCTCTATCAAAGAAACTGTACCAAATTCCAGAAGTTACTGGAGGAATTTCTTAAAGAGAATACAAATGCTCCTGCATTGGACTCACTTTAATCCGCCAAACTAGCTGCCATCAAACTCCCCACCCCTCACAAAAGTTTATGCCCTGGCAAAAGCACCGGAAGGTGGTGTCAGTTCTACCTGTAAATAAAAGGGTAATGTAAGGCCTCAGGGGCCGGCCATCAAGCTGGAAAGTGGTGTACACCCCTTTAGAACCAAAAAGGGAAAAATCCCAAGGCCCTTCCTCTCACCCAGATCTCTGATTTAGGTCATACTCTGGATGAGAGATGGGTGGTTGTTGCTTCTCCCTGTTTGCCAAATGCCCCTCACACTCTTACCCCACAACCCAAACCAATCTTAGTATCAAAATCTGCAAAGTTTTATCCAAAAAAGTTAACCAGCTTTGTGAATACATCAGGACAATTCATAAGCTTACACTTCATCCCCCATTCCCTGCCCTCATCTGGTAGTTTAACCTGAAGTTAATCTTAAAGGGAAAACGCACCTAGAAAGCAAAATTTGAGCAGAAAGTCGAAGAGAAAGGGTTGAAAATTAGGTTAAAACCCTTACCCCATTCCAAAAGTAAAAAAGAAAATTGTGCATTTGTAAGTCAATAAATCATTCCAAGAATAGCTTGGAAACTTTAGGCAATACTATTGAGGCGAAATTGGGGAATGAATCCATTAATTAATGAGTTTAAAATGAAACTGGTCCCCTATCATGATTCAGCTTAGCAGCTATTTACCCCCCTTCCCACCATATAACCTAGCACTGCTAATAGTAGGGTGTTGGGTTATTTACTTTTATTAAATCCCATTTTAGTTTCTAAAAATTATATGGAAATCTGTCTAAATAGTTTATTTTACTAAGAAAAATGCGAAATATGGGCAACAACTCACTGGGTTGGGGCCTTTCCAACCCCTTTCCCAATGCGCCCACCCATAGAGCTTTGAACCAGCGGTGCCTTGTAAACTTTGGCTGGCCCTGTGGGTCTTGGCATACCCACATCAAAAGCTATGTATCTCCATAGCACGCTGGGTTTGTAACGCTCTGGGTGGCACATTGATGTAGAGTTGGACAGGCTCCATCCCAGTGAATTATTGCCCATATGCTGTTATATATAAAAATAACTAGTTTTGACATTTTCCAAATGATAAATTTTATAAACTAGTAAGGTAAATAGAAAAAAGAATAACTCAAAACCCTACCATGAGCAGGGTGCTGTGTTATAAGGTGGAAATGGGGGAGCTACTAAGCTGAATCATGATAGGGAAATGATTTCTAATTTCAAATCATAAAATAAAGGATTTAATCCCCAATATTGCCTTAATAGTATTAACTGAGGTTTCCAAGCTATAGTAAGGGTCTTCCCGATTTCTAAATGTCAAAGTTTGCATTTTTGATTTTGGAATGGGGTGTCAAAGTCAATCTCCATTTTGACCCTTTCATTTTGACTTTTTGCCCAAATTCTGCTTTTTAGTTAACTTTTCACTTTTTTAGAGTGACTTTTGGTTAAACTATCAGTTGGAAAGGGGAATGGGGATTGTGGTGTTGGGCTTCTGGTTCTCCTAAAGTCTTTAGAAAGTTACTTAATTTTTTATAAATAAAAACTTTCAGATTTTGATACTAGATGGATTTGGGTTGGAAATGTTTGGGAGAAGCATGTGGAAAATAGTGAGGGGCAGCAGCCACATATCTCTCATCCAGGGAATGTCCCAGGTCAGAGACTTGTGTGAGATGCAGTGCCCTGGGTTTGAACCTTTATTGGTTCTAAAGGGGTACATGACCCTATTAGCTTAATAGCTGGAGCCAAGACCCTTACATTACCCTTTCTTATTAGGACAGGGTCCACCCCCTTCAGGGGCGCTAGATAAAGCATAGTTCTTGTACAGATTGGGAGTTTGATGGCTGCAATCATTGTCTTCTTGGGGGGTAAGGTGAAGGTGCCTTGGGGTTGGCCTTATGAAACTCGGCAATTAACTCTTAACAGTTCCTACAATCTTTGTGGAACCCAACTATCTTCATATGAGGAAATTTATTCCAAAAAGCTAGGTACTGCAAACCGTTTGGACTCTTTGTAATTTAAAGATCTGATCTACCTAAAACTCTGTGGCACCCTCAACCATGATGGGCTCCACCTCCACAGGCTTCTGTCCTTAAATGGTGATAAGGAGGAGGCGTGAAACTAGTTGTGAATCTTCCAGTGTGGGGGAAACCACGCAAAAGGATCCATTATTCAACGCCTGGGAAATGGGGAAGGGACCTTCACGCTTAGAAGCTAACTTATAACATGGCACCTTGAGGTGAAAATTCTTGGTATCTACCATGTCGTGATTCAAATATGACTGGATGATAATCTTGGGACAGTTAGGGCGGTTTGGGAAGAATCTGCCAAAAATGATATCAGTTATGATTATTTGAGTACCTTGAGATGAGGTGATATTGGGATATAATGGGTTTAGTATTGGATCGCCTCTAAATAAGGTGATAGGGTGATGTCAACATTAGACAAATATGAATTAAATCGCCTACAATTTAGGAGGTAGAGAACTAAATAACAAGCCAAAACGAGGAGAGTCATTGGAACTGAATAGTCCAAGCTATGAGAGTGGTATCATTCAAAGCCGCTGTATATAAGCAAGATGGGCGATTAAGAGAAGGAGGTTTTTAATAAAATAGAGTGAGCAAAACAGCAAAA
Source organism: Massospora cicadina (assembly GCA_022478985.1). NCBI lineage: Eukaryota > Fungi > Entomophthoromycota > Entomophthoromycetes > Entomophthorales > Entomophthoraceae > Massospora > Massospora cicadina. Next base: position 27,870 of record JAKSZP010000014.1, read on the forward strand.
ATCTGCTGTGTTAATTATTATAATAAATAAAATAGTGTAGCGGGAGCAAGTGCTCCATATTTATTAAATTAAGTTTATTTTATTGTTTCCAAGGGCCACAATCACTATATTGTTGGTCCTATTGCTCAGTGGGCTAGACCCTATGAAAAACCCCTTACGGCGTATCTCAAGGATTCCGCCAAATTACAACAGTGGTTCTCACTACAGGGGGCTCAACGATAAGTTATAAAATAATATAAGCTCATTCAACTGCTATGTTGCATCAAGGTTGCTTTGATAAGGAATCTGCACAACATGATTGGGCCGTTGCATATGAGGAGTTGAAACTTGCATGTGACACTGTGCTCAAAAGACAAGAGGAGCTGCTCCAGGAAGTTTGTAGTGATAAGTTGACACCATTTGATCATGAAGGAAATATTCATGGGTTCTTTTGATGATTTGAGTTTGCAACTGAAGGAGCCTTGGACTGGCAAAGGGCGAAACTATTGATCTTTACCTTGGATGTTGGAAGTGCTGATCAAGTTGTTTGTTACCTTCCAGATAGTTCCGTTGCATACCAAGAAGTCAAGGAGATGGTGCTTGGTTGTTTGGCGGAACTGTAAAGATGTTTCAGCGGAAAGCTGAGTTCTTGACCATCGGGTTTCAGCGAAATGAGACCCTCACCGCATTCGCTGAGCAATTTATGATGGAAGCTCATGTGTTGATTGGGGAAGGGATTTTACCTGAAGTTGGTGTATGCATCGCAATGTCCTCTGCGGTGAAGCCATACCCCAAGCTTTACAATGTCATGGCCCCATTGTTGGAGGATGATGTACCTCTTCTTGAACTTGTTCAGTTTTTCATTGCTTAGCTGTAACTTTCCCTCCACCCAATATCGAGCAGATTCACACTGTCATCATGGCCAACCCTAACCATGTGGGGAATCAACCAGTCAATGCAGACTATGCCTGGTTACTCACCACAGTTTAACATCTGTCCCATAACTGCTGAGTGACAACTGACCAACTACCGCTTTGGCCCTAACTACAATGATTGACAGCAGGCATTCTATCAATGTGGGTCTTGTTACGCCAATCATCTTTGGAATAACCTTCTGAGTGGGCCAACTTATATTAAGCACAGATGTAGGTCCTATGGAGTAAGTTGTTTTAATTGTGGTCGCAATGGGCACATGGGACGATGGTGCCCCAATCAACGGATCCCTTATGTACAACAGGATCAAAGTTATCAGGGAAAAGTCAGAGTGGAGTAGAGATGGGACTCTCTACTTCCGCTATCTTGAATTCATACATCCCACCTGAATCTACTGTATTGATTGCAGCAGAAGCCTACCAGTATGATGATACATTCCTCTACCAACAGCCGGTTGGGGGAGTAAATGTGTTGACTCAAGCACAAGTTAAAGAAACAGCTGACACAGGGTTTCTAGAGAAACCAAATCCTTAAGCTTGTCAAATGTTTGACCAAAATCCGTCAGACCAGATAGAACCGTTTGCAGATGCGTTGTCTCTAAGAGGAGTAGAGGTTGCCTTTCCAGTGGACGCTATTATAACAGGATACCCTAAAGTCAGTGTGGGTATTATAGGTTTCCTGGGAAAACGTGAACCGCTGAATGTATACATAGTAAATAGCCAGCATTCATCTTACTCGGAGTGCACTTACTGTGACTTAGTGTTAGCCAAAACCCAAGTATGAGCCATAATTGATATGGGCGCTCCTGTTAACATTGTCTCCACTAAGTTGATGGAAAAGTTGTCTTTAAAACCTGACATAGACCACCAGATGGTGTATGGTACTGCTGGAGCGGAAACCACAGTCTCTGAGGGAGCGTATATTGCGCTTCCCTTGCAGTTTGGATCCGTTGTTGTTGTGGCTCCAGTGATAGTATTACCAAATAGCAACTATGATCTGTTGATTGGGACTGCTTTTATGTGACACTATGGGGCTGTCGTTGACATGATGGAAGAGAACCTAGCCATTTTGGGACAACAAAATCCAATTTATTTCACCACCAGCGGAGTGCCAAAGGGCTTGGTGCATATGGGACAAATCAACCTTGCTTACAGTGATGGGGTGATTCCAGTGCGCTATCATCAATTAAAAGGGAAAACTTGGGCCCTTCCCCATCAGATATATGAATATCAGGGGCTACCGCTTAGAGCAGCTGGAGCTATATCCATTCCCTCTGGACATAAAGTAATAGTAGACACTGAGTTAGAGGTGGAAGTGCTAGCTGGGCTCTATGGGGAGATCATTGGGCCTTATCAGCAATTGCGGCTTGAGCCCCATATGGCTCCAGGCATCATACTTCCAGGCCATGAGGAGATCAAGGTAAAGATAGCCAATTTTCAGAAAATACCAAATCAAATCCGCTGGCATCAGATTATAGTGTATCTACATTTGAACCCAGTTGGGGAGGTCAACAAGGTACACGAGTTCAGGTCTCTGGATAAATTTGGTCTGCCCGTTGAACTGCATCTCAGTGTAATGGCAGTTGTATCACGGGAGAATTTAATGGGGTTATCAGAAGACTAGAATAATTGGGTGGAAGCTTTATTTCAAAAATACAAAGAGATTTTTGCTGTCGAAAATCATGATTTAGGGTGCGCTTGGGGGTTTGTTCATTGGCTAAACACTGGGGATCATCCCCCCATCAGGTCTCAGCCAATCCACCGATCAAGGGCAGCTGAAGAAGTCTTTACCAAGGAGATTAACAAGCTGCTAGAGCAGGGAATGCTTGAAACATCTAAGAGTTCATGGGCTTTTCCTTTCCTAATTGTTAAAAAGAAGGATGGTACTAATTGAGTAGTAATTGACTACCTGGAAGCTCAATAGTATCACCAAAAAAGACTCATACCCTCTGCCGCGGATTGATGATGTGCTGAATCAGTTAGGTGGAGCTCGCTACTTATTGGCAATGGATTTGATATCCAGATATTGGCAAATTTAGTTGCCTGTGGCAGAACAAGAAAAATGTGCCATAATCACATCCAAAGGACTTTTCTAACCCACTCAGATGCTGAAAGGGCTATGTAATTCCCCAGATACGTTCCAATGAGCAATGGACACCATTCTGGGCGATCTGAAGCTGTCGTGTGTACTTGTGTACCTTGATGATATTAACATCTTCTCTCGCACGTTCACTGAACACCTTACCCATTTAGAAAGAGGTATTTTGCCAACTGGCTGAGGCCAATATCAAGATCAAGCCCCAGAAATGCCACTTCTTCAAGGATCAGCTGGAGTATCTCAGCTTTGTGGTGGATGCAACTGGGATAAGACCCCAACCCGCCAAGGTGGAGGCTATCCAGAAGATGACTAAGCCAGTTAGTAAGCGGGACATTCAGGTGTTTTTGGGGATGGTGGGTTATTACCGCCGCTTCATACCCAATTTCAGTTGCATTGGAGGTCCGCTGTTTGAGCTACTGATGAAACCCCATGTTTGATTGATGGAGCAATGTCAATGTGCCTTCAATACACTTCAAACGGCATTAATAAGTGCGCTGGTGTTGCGCTATTCTAATTTTGATAAGGAATTTATAGTGCAGATGGATGCATCACTTTCTGCTGTTGGGGCAGTCCTGTCTCAGAAGGACGATGAGGGAGAGGAGCACCCTGTGGCGTATTGCAGTCATAGCTTGAATTGCCATGAACGAAATTACACTATAACCAAATGGGAGTGCTTAGCGGTGATTTATGCATATAAGCAGTTTTGAGTTTACTTGCATGGAGTAAAGTTTAAGGTTGTAACAGATCATGCATCGTTGCGCTGGTTGAAGAATTTGAGAGAGCCTGATGGGCGGCTAGCCTGATGGGCTCTTAAGCTGCAAGCTTAAAACTTTGAAATTCTCCATTGACCTGGAGAAAAACACTAAAACGCCGATTGCTTATCAAGATTGCCAACAATTGCAGTTATGACGGATTTAAGTGATATAATGTTCAACAAAATGCTCAGTGAAAAGTATGATGACGAACCGCCCCAAGTGATTAAAGCGTTGAATGAAATGTGAACAAATACCTTCCAACAGAATGGGGACCTGTACAAGTGGATCGGCAATTCTACAGTGAATTTTCCGTAACCCTCAGCACGGCTGAGAATTATTTTAAGCGCCCACAAGGCAGTCAGAAATGGTGGGGTGCACAAGACAATGGAGTTGTTGCGCCCTCAGTACTATTGAAAAAGTATGAACTTGATGTGCTCAAAACCATTTCCTGTTGCCATCAGTGCCAAGTGGAGAAGCCATTCCGCCATAAGACTTTGTATCAGGTAGTGAAACCACATTTTGCTTGGCATATGGTTTCCCTTGATGTCGTTGGTCCCTTGCCAACAGGAGCTAACTGGTGTAAGTACATTCTTGTGGCTAATGACCACTTGACTTGGTGGGTCAAAGCAAGAGCAATATGAGGTTTGGGGCAGTTACAGTGGCCAAGTTCTTGATGGAATGAATTACTCAGCGACATGGATGCTCTCAGTTCATTCTCTCTGATAACAGAACCAAGTTCACCTCGCACATCCTCCCTAAACTGAACGAGCTTATGGGAATCCGCAGGGTTCTGATGACCCCATACCACCCCAAATCTAATGGAGTGGTTGAACGGGTGAATGAAACTCTGGTGAACATCCTACGAAAATTATTAACTGATTGACCTTCCAATTGGACCTCCCTCCTTTCCACTGCCATGTTTACCTATAACATTAGTTATCATTCCACCACGGGGAAGAGTCCCTTCCAATTACTATATGGCTGACACCCGGCTCTTTTGGTGTTACTTTACTCATGTGTAGAAGACACCGGTGGAATGGAACCCCACTGATATTTGACTAACCTTGCAAACATTCTGATATAAAACCAAAGCATATTTCTTCAGCTTAACCAAGAAGATCAGGAATCAGGCTGCCAATCAGGTATGTCAAAGTGGGTTGGCACAGTTCAAAGAAGGCGATATGGTTCTCTTCCATGACCAACATGGGTTTGGGTGGAAACACAAGTTGGCCAGTATTTGAATTGGTCCATTTGAAGTTATATAGAAGACTGGGGTTGACGCATATACCATCAAAGACCCTGCAAGTGGTCAAATTATTAAATGGGTACACACAAAGATCCTCTGACTATACAGGCAATAGGAGCCTTTTCGTCCAGTCAAGGAGGGGTAATGTTGTGATTCCAATATGACTGGATGATAATCTTGGGACAGTTAGGGCGGTTTGGGAAGAATCTTTCAAAAATGATATCGGTTGCAATTATTTGAGTACCTTGAGATGAGGCGATATTGGGATATAATGAGTTTAGTTTTGGACCGCCTCTAAATAAGGTGATAGGGTGATGTTAACATTAGACAAATATGAATTAAATCGCCTACAATTTAGTCGATAGAGAACTAAAGAATAACAAGCCAAAATGAGGAGAATTGGCGGAATTGAATAGTCTAAGCTATGAGAGTGGTATTGTCTAAAGCTGCTGTATATAGGCGAGATGGGCGATTAAGAGAAGGAGGTTGTTAATAGGCTATAGTGAGCAAAACAGCGAAAATCTGCTGTGTTTTGATTATATTAAATAAAATAGTGTAGCGGGAGCAAGTGCTCCATATTTATTAAATTAAGTTTATTTCATTGTTTCCAAGGGCCACAATCACTATATTGTTGGTCCTATTGCTCAGTGGGCTAAACTCTGTGCAAAACCTCTTACGGCATATCTCAAGGATTCCGCCAAATTACAACATACTATAACCAAATTACCCTCTTGATACTTAGAATCCTCACGTCCTTTCTTTTCTGCAAATTGCTTGGCGTCATTAGTGGATTTAGTAAGCTGGCTCTGAACCAGTTGATGCACCTTCTGGATGTGGGTGATAAATAGATTTGCAGCAGGGATGTTGCTACACGCTTGTGGCCCAACACTGAACGCAGAGTTGTACCCCAAATTAGCATACATACGTGACATTCCTATTGATGCAAGAAGGGAGTTGTTGTACAAGTATTGGGATGTAGAGAGGTCCGCTGCCCATGTATTTTGAAAAGCAGTTGCTTAGCACCGAAGGTACTGCTCTAAGAACTGGTTACTCCACTCCATTTGGCCATCTGACTGGGGGTGATAGGCTAAAGATCTGCATGCCTTAATCTTCACATTTCCACAAAGCTCCCCAGTGTTTGCGAGGTAAACTGAGGTCATCTATTGCTGATTACTTCTTGGAACCCCAAACAGAGCAAAAACATGTGCCACAAACAACCTTGCCATGTCCTCAGCTGTAGTGTTTGTCATAAGGGGATTAAGATAGCATATTTTGTAGAGAAATATCGCCACCATGATTGCGCATACCCATGGGAGTTGGGTAAGCTTATAGTAAATACACTGAAAGTAACGTCATGGGCCTGATGCTTGTTAAAGAGGGTGGAGGAAACCGTTCTGCTGTTAAAACTTTGAGAGCTTGAACCCTTGATTGAGTTCTAATTTTTAAGTTTGGAAAACTGATTCCTTGATCTAAATAATGATCGCTTTAGCTCCCTTCATTCAACTTGCACAGGTTTCTTGAATGTGCGTTGTTCAATTTGATAGTATGAAATAATGGGCAATTTTAGTATGAGTACTACTAATATAGTTGATCTCATATCCAGAATAATGATTAGGTCCAACGCCAACCTGGTGCTTGTCCTAAGATCATTTTCTTCTAAAATGGTAGGGACTCTTTCCTATTCCGTCTGGTAGAACTTAACTTAGGGTAAGGTTCAAAGGTTCTTCTTCCTTCTTATATTTATTTGAGGTAAGCCAACCAGGGGACAGACATTACCAAGACTAAAACTAAAATTAGAACTATAACTAAAAACTAACGTGACTAATTGGTTCAAACAAAACTCCCAAATGAGCAGATCAAGTGAAACACTTCGAATGAAACAACCAACCAGGTGGACAGCGGAAACTGCTTATCCTTCCATGACAGAAGGGGGATTGGGGGGCTCATCTTTGGCATCAGCTTCTTCCTCCCATAATAGAATGCATGTCACGGCAGACAGTAAGGGCGTTGGGGCATCTGCGGCATGTGGTTCAATATCTCTAATAATTGGTATTTCATGGAGATTGCCAGCTAGATAAATGACACTGATATATTTGGTTAAAGCTTTTTCAGCTTTAATGCGGGCATATGGGAGTTTAACAAATGTGGCGATGTTGGTTTAGGTAATTTAAACTTTTGGGTTCCGTGCTATAGTTGCTACGTTCTGGATAGCATTTGTTGACATTTTTGTATAACTGTTTTACTGTGATTTTACTTTTTGAGTAAGACTTTTTGGGGATAACAGGAGAGTGGAATTCCTCCTGTGAGCATCGCCACTGATTTGGCGACAGCTTTATGAAGGGGGCAACAATCTGGTGTTGCAGCTGCTTTGACTGCAAGCTGGTGATTACTGCAAAATGATTCAGCATTTGGCTGTGAGGTATATAGTCAAGGGGGGTATTTGGCGTCACATTCTGCAAAAACAAACTGCTCAATTTGTAGAGATGGTCCTTCAATGAGCTTACCTGATTTGTCAATTTCAGCCAATAACTCTCATGGGTTTTGGTTGAATTGAATTGGGGAATTAGCATACAGTTGAGGTTTGGTTGATTCATTTGAGGAAGCATGGGATCAAACTGGTATCCAATATGATGCTTGATTGGAGGAATCATTTGTGGCATTGGGGTGAGACAGAGGCTGATTGGTGGCTGTAGGTGCAGCTGCAGCTTCCAGTTTTGGGGGAGGGGGAGGTAGGATTGTGCCCCATACCGGAACTTGTATGGGGTGGGTGGCAGATTGGAGGTCAGCGGATGAGTCATCCAATCCATCAGAAGTGGCTAAGGAGGGGCACTTGCATTTTGAGTGGTCCAACTCAAAACATGATGGACAGATCATCCGCCCACCCTCGACATGGGCCCAAAATGGATGGTCAGGTGCTGAAGGAATAATGATGCAAGGGGGAATCAACACGGCGATTTTACTAAATTCAGGGCTGATTGTGGCATATGCTGAGACCCAGCAAGTCGTGTGGACCCATTTGGGACCACAAATTGTAAGATGGGGTTGGAGACATAGGCTGCCAAACCATCCATCAGCTCCTGGTGGAGCACTTCAGGTGGGAGGTGGGTGGGCAAACCAGCAGACTGGACCACCAAAGTGGTGTCCGCTGGGAGCTGGGTCTGAGTTGTGGGGAGAGGGGTGTCCTGGAATACCGGGGGCACAGTTGCTGCAGTGGCGGTGTCAGCTTCACCTGTGAAGCTGAAATCAAAGTACCCCTTGTAGAGGCGGAAATCAATAAAACTGGTGGGTGTCATCACCGCCTGTGCCATTTCAATAATGGCTTAGTCGTGTTATGGGAATAGATTCCTGTATTTGACCCTTAGGCTGTAGTGCATGTTTCTCCAGGGGAGCACCAGGGGGCAGCAAGGTACCGCTTGGGTATGAGCAGGGTGGGTGTCAAGATTCTTGGGAGGAACAAATCGTCCCATGGGTTTGGAATGACTGGGTGAAACAGTACGAGCATGTTTTCCTGCTGGTCAGAAAATGGCAGGAGGAGTTTCGCCGCTGCCCCACACTGGAGCAGCCGGCAGAGAATCCAAGGACATTGGAATGAAACTAAACACTTATGTAAACTTTTGGGTAGTTTACTGAACAGGTTTGAACTTGTTGTAAGTTAAAGAGGACCTTCTTCTTCCTTCTTGTCATGCCAAGTCTGCAGAGATCAGCAATAATATAGACAAAGGATCTTCTTCTCCTTCTTTCTCTAATCCCTTGAGCAAACATTTTAAATTATAAACTATAGATAACTGTATATTCAATTAGAGCTAATTTTATCTGCTTTATTATAAAAAAGTCAAGGGGAATTTATAGGGAATTCAGTGCATAACTCTTTGGCTGGCACCCCAATTAGGAAATGGCGGCCATTGCTATTGAATTAATCCTCCAGTGTCACTTGAAACAATGAACTTCTTCATTGAATATACTTGGGTCCTTTTTCCTACTTGATTGCAACCTCTTCTGAATTGAAACGAGAACGTTTTCCAACTTCTTCACTCAACTCCCATCAAATTTACCCTTGTCTGATAACAACCTGCTTAGGTAATGATACTCTTAACCATAATTACAAATTGCATTACAGGAAAGGTTGAATCAAAAGTTGCTATTATGACAGGCGGTATTACTCGCCAGCAACTCAAAAACCCTTAGTCAATTGGCAACTAAATGCAGTCAACTCCTACAAATCAATTAAGTAATCAATAATTAAAGCTGACACCAAATCGCTTGCTGATTGTCAGGGATCATCCCAAATGAAACAATCATCAATCCAAAATTTTGTAATATGGCAAATTGATATATTTGCTGGAACATCGATGAATCCCCCCCCTTGGGTTGGGACCATCTAGTACTAAAAAAAAAAAAAAAAGATATATTTGCTGGAATAATTCCTCAAAGAATAGTTATCATATAAGTAATAGATAACTTCAACATCCACTATTGAGATGGATCCCCTAGTGGACCAGCAGATTAATTGTAATTGATAAAGTTGGGTAATATGTGCAAAAATCTTAACACCCCCCCGTTTGACCAGACTAACCAGAAAGGAAGGTTTTCTTGGGGCATACGCCGTGTGGATTCTGACTGAGTCTGCCAGCATGATTTAAAATTTGGAGTGCTCTTGATCCATCTCCATTCCTTGCTCAATGCATATTGGTTTAGTCCTTCTTCTTTACGCATTTACGTTCTATGTCCTACTTGCTGCTGCCTCCGCAGAGTGCAGTTCCCATGGCCACATGCCATGCCAACCTAGTTTGGGTGTTCTTCCAGTAAAAAGGTCTGAGAAAACCTATTTTTCCCAGGTCAGGGTTATATGACACCTCGTCATTTAAAGGATTTTCTTGGGCAGTTTCTCCAATTCCTTGTTCCATATGTTCCACCAGGCTGGGTTTTATTTCTTTGGGAACTACTCCTGGAAAATCCGGTTTCAACCGTCCTGATTCTATAATGTGTGTTGCTTCTTTTGGCGCCTTAGGGCTACTCATGGCAGACCCAGTTTCAACCCAAGTTGGTCCTACCAATAACATTAGGAAACATCACCAGATGCATTTTGATGATGATAGATAAAAGTTGGATAATAATATATAGTTTTTTCATTACTATATTTTTATATTTTTTCTATATGATTTTTTGATCTTGTATTATTTAATGGGGTTTTCCTTATGTTATTTTTTGCAATGAAATTTACCCTATTATTTGGTTCAGAGGTCCATCTTTTTGTTTCCCCTACTTTGGTTCAGTGGTTCATTTTTTATATTTAACCAGCTATTATGGTTCAGAGGTATGTTTTTAAGCCTTAACCAACTATCATGGTTCAGCGGCCCCCATCTGGGGCTTGACCAACACTAGGACTTGACCTATTTTTTCTAGGTTCATTGGTCCTTTGGGAACATTGCAATTATTCCTCCCCTAGATCCAATACTTAAGATATTTTGTATGGACCCAGTTCACTACATGACCATCTGTAATGTTCTTATTCATGTAGGCATCAGTCACCATCTTGTCAATAACTTTAAACAGACCCAACCACAAAGTATATAAAATGTTTCTCCATCCAAAATCATGTATGTTGCAATAAGCTACCTTATCCCCCACATGGTACTCCTGTATTGCTGGCTGGTTCTTATCATCCATCAGCTATACTTTGATCCTTTTCCTTAAGATCATATCAAATGCTTGCAATTGCAACCAATAATCATATTGACCAGTCAGTTAAGATATTTATTGGTACTCATCCCCACTACTGGCTCTACTGCAGAACATAAATTCATTGGCAAGGATGCCCTTCATCTGTAAAGTAACTTGAACGGCGTCTAACTTGTTACCTGCGTGAAGACTTATATTATAGGCAAAGGTAACCATACTCAGATAAGTTCCCCAAGTGGAAGTTTTCCCCACAACCAATTTCTCAGCCTCGCAGCTAACGTTCTATTAACTCTTTCCACTATTCCGTTTGTTACTGGTCTGCATGGAACTGATACTACTCCTCTGATTCTAATTAATTCATTGGGCCTCAGGATAGCATAATAGATAAAGTTGGTTCCATTATCGCTCAAGATCACTTAAGGGCATCCCTGCCTGTAAACTACCTGATCCAAAATGAACTTAGCTGTGCTCACAGCTTCTACATTGCTCAGGGCTTTGATTTTGATCCATCTAGTTAGATGGTCTATGGCCACTATGATATATTTCGCGCCTCCTGTGCTGATACTCAATGGTCACATCACACCTATTGACACTGTGTGCCATGCAAATCCAAGGAAGACTAGCCTGTATCCTGTTATATTCTTAATGGGGCTTGTGGAGTTGGCATTCCACGCAACAGGCCAGGTAGTTGGTGACACCATGTTTGATTGATTCCAAGTAGTAGTACTAGAAAATATGTTCCATGGGTTTTCTTAGGCAACCATGGCTGATGACTTTGTGTGCAGCTCAGATTACTTCTGCTAGTTCTGATGGCTTTAGGAATAAAAACTGTTTTACATCAATTATTTTATATAAATGTCCATTTTTATTTTGTGTTTTCCATCGCTTTCTTGAGCACAACTTGAATTTATCAGGGTTCATACCCAACTTTGCCTTCAATTATCCTTTGGAATAATCGTCCACTTGATGTTAGATAATATGGACTGCAGGCATTCTTAATCCGTCAGCGTTTTGATGCGCTGCTCTGGCCCAGTGTAGTATCTAAAAATCATAGGCTTATAATTTTAAAGCACATTGGGCCAGTTATTCTGGTTCAATCAAGTTATGGAGCCAGCATAATGACGAGTGGTCCATCACTACTTTGAAGTGTGTTCCATGATGTACACTAATAATTGCTTACAAACACAGATTACTTGAGGTATTCACGCTCCATCACGGTATAATTCCTCTCCACTGGAATAATTGTTCGCTCACATAGGCCACCAGATGTTAGTTCCCATCTTCATCAAGTTGGCAAAAATGGCTCCAATTGCCATTAATGATGCATCAGTTTGGATGTTGTATTTCTGATTGAAATTTGGGTACTTCAAGACAGGACTGGTCATTAGCTAACGATGCAATTCATCAAACGACTCTTGGTCTTCTTCATTCCACACAAATCATTTTTGGATCCTGTAATAAGTGGAATAAAGGATCTGCGATTTTTTCAAAATCCTTTATGAATTGGTGACAGTAGCTGACCATCCCAAGAAAGACTTAATATCTAGAACGCTCTTCAGGATTGACATTCGTTTAATTGCCATAATCTTCTGCTTCTGAGTTTGCAGCCCTCTGAAGTTGATTACCAACCCCAAGTTCTCAAGCATCTTCTTGAAGAAGTAGTATTTCTTCAGCTTTAATTTTAAGTTCGCCACCACCAGGCTCTTGAACACTTCTTCTAAGTGCTCCAAATGGCCCGTGAAAGACCTGCTGAATACATTTATATCGTCCAGATATACTAAGACACAGGATAGCTTCAGATCACTAAGTATAGAGTCCATTGCTCTTTGGAAGGTGGCTGGAGCATTACACAATCCCTGGTGCATTCAGGTTGGCTGATAGAGTCCCAATGTGGTAATGAGTGCACATTTTCCTGGTCCTCTTTTGGCAAATCAATTTTGCAATACCCTGAAATTAAGTACATCACTGAAAAGTATTTGGCATCCCTAGGAGATTAAACACGTCATCAATCCTTGGCAGTGGATACAAATACTTCTTAGTGATTTTGTTCAGCCAGCGATAATTAATCACCATATTATTTGATCCATCCTTCTTTTTTAATATAAGGATTATACTCGCCCATGGACTTGATTGAAGGGATGAGGAGTCCATGCTCAACAAGCTTGCTGATTTCTTTGCTAACCACAGTTTCAGAAGCTCTAGACCTTCGAATAGTTCTCATCTGTATTGGCGAATATTCCCCTGTGTCAACCTTATGGATCACGTTCTTTGCGCAATTCAGGTCATGGTCATCTTGAGCGAATTTCTCCTGGTATTTCTCAAATTATCAGATTACTTCTTCTTAGTGCTGTTCAGTTAAATCAACCAGCTGCTCTTGATCTATCAAGACATTGACAATTTCAGCAGTTTCTGATGGAAATTCCATTTTGGTTAGTGTTCCAAAATCATAAATTTTTCTGATCTCTGCCATTGGGATTAATTGGAGAAATATGTCGACTTGAATTTTTTTTTTCCTTTATTGGTTTTGTTCCCAGATTAGCCAGTAGAAGGTTGATTTCTCTGTGTCCCAGCATAGCTATCCCTGGCGCAACCCATAGTTCAATTCTTGATTTCCTCTATGGGCCATCAACCTCTCCATATAGTTGCTCTGAAATTTTGAGCGTTAACCCTGGGTTAACAAGTATTTGTGTCCCAGGCAGTAGAGTGTTCTTCATTATCGTTCTCAAGAGGATCCCACAATATTTCAGGATCTCCTTTGGAATTTATCTCATTTTCTACCAACCAAATTATATTGGATGGGAACAATGCCATCATTATAAATTAAAGTTACAAATTTGTTTTGATTAGTCAGAGGCGACTCTTCTTCCCACTGTTATATCAAAGGAAGGGTCTGCCCCAAAATGATCAGGGTATTCCCCTCAAAAAATATTTCATTTTATATTTTCTCAGGAACTCTATCCCAATCAGGATATTGCAATTCTAGTTCGCCAATACAATGGCAGGAGATGATACTACTATTGAATCAAAACAGAGTGGCAGTGCACTGTAGGCTCCAAAGGGTATTGCCATATCTGACCCAGAAGTTCTGTATTCCTTTCAGTGTTCTAGGTCTGGCAAAATCTTCATTCGTTTCACCAGTTTGGTCAAAACAATATTTATGGGCACCTGTAAGTCCCAGGGAACGTCCTCTGGGTGTTGATCGGGCCATTTTCCCATTCCCAAGCAAGAAGGCACCGAAGAGGATGGCTATACCCCTCGTTACTCAGGAAAATCTCTCTCACATGGTAGACAAGCACTGGGTAACAGCTCTCCCACTTTGGATACTGCTCCCGGTACCCACACTCTCCTTGGTAGAACTGCTATGGGAATTAGAGAAATCTGCACCAAGATTTCCAAAATGAAATCAATCATAACCAATTTGAGAGGAAATCGGCCAATGCTCAGATTTTAAATGGTCAAAAAGGTATGAAGACTGACTTATCAGCCAGAATGCCCAACGGTTGCAATTCAGTTAACATGACAATTAGAAAAATCTCCCCCTCCCAAATCCGTCAGGCATCACCCCTGATGGGCAGGTAATAGCACCAGACACCATAGTTAAGGTTACAAAGCTTCCTATTAACAAATTGGGTATTGCACCTGACGCCATGCCACGGACCAAACAATCAGTTCAGCGACCTAGCATGGGTGGGTTGGGCGTCCCAAACCTGTTCCCAACCAAAAGGACCCGCTCCTATGTGGGGTGGCCTTGGGGGATTCCCGAAACTCATTGGGCTAAATGCCATCGCGCCAACCATTGGAAATGTAGCTGAGCCTTGGTTCAGACATTCGAGGTTGAACTGACAGTGACTCAGCCCGCCACCAAATTTTTTGATGTCAGTTCCCAGAGACTAACCCGCCCATTACCAAATAATTCACTGGTTAGGTCGAATTTGTGGGACCCAATCCTGGCTTGTTTCCCCCCAAATTGACTACTATCTAATCAGTTGCATTGCACTGAGAAAATTGTTGGTCAATTTTTTCTTTCTTAAATTTTCCATTAAAAAAACCTTCCCAAATATCTAGTTTTTATATGATAAAAATTAAGCCACCTATCTGCTGATGTTCTTGTACCCCTTGGGGTTAACGGCCGTGTGCATCTGGTACTTTATTTTGTGCCTATATGAAATTCTGGCTCACTGTCAGATATTGGTGGAACTCCTTTCCGGTTTTATATTTGTCATATCAACAGCAGTGCCGTGGGAATTCTGATTTGTTGTTTGGGTGCTCTGGCACCCTGACTGGCAGGCCAGTCTAATTCTTACTTGTGTTCGCCTGGCAGCACCCCACCATTAATGATTTCCCTCACTCTCACTCAGTTAATTATATATATGCATAGGTGCACTCAGAATATTGTAATAGTGTATTTACTGAGTGAATTGTGGAGTTTTTGCCAAAATTGAGAGAATTAGTTAGTTGTGATGAAAGGTCAGGGAAAGATTCCTTGATAGCATTAATTGTAATGGAAAAGTTTGCCTCATCTAATCTCATCTTGAGTAACTCATCTTGGTTCTCATCAGATTTAATCTTGTATACTAATTGATGGGCGTACAATTGAGCCACTTCCTCCACAATTTCAGGATCAATACCCTTCGTTTTGGCTCGAGTAATAGCATTTATGTCAATAAAAACAACCTAATATAGTGTATCAGCTGCTTCATCGTTTACAAAGAGGCCAGAGAAATCTATGTCATCACTCATAATATTGGGTGGAATATGTTTAACTGTGGAACCAGATTGTTCTGTCTCTAAATCTCATGACCTTATCTAGATACTGACAATTTTCCTTCTCCTTCCCCTGGACTGAAGTGATCTGCTCCTTTAGCTTCTTGCACTAACATTGGGCGGCTACGTGTCCAGTTTTACCACACTGGTGGCAGAATATTATAATTTTAGCTGCTTGCTTCCATACTTTGGGCTTATTCATCAACAAAACTCAATTTTTTTGCTCCTTATTCATCTTGGCGAATTTCACAGTGTTTTGATTTTCTGGATCATTTTGAAATCTCTCTTTGGGGCTTTGTGTGTCTCAATATCTTCAAATGATCCATCATTTGGATGTCATCATTTGCATTACTAACGCTGAAGCCATAGTTCTGTGTAAATCATAATAGGGCTGTAACGCTGCTTGCATCACAGTTTGGATGTCAAAATCCATTAGCATGTTTGCACTGGGCAGGATCTGCGATTCCTATCAGAATTGGTCCACTAAAGCTGCTAGGTTTCGTCTTTGTGGTATTATATCCCTATAAATTCTTACTTGTGGTTAGACATCCGCGTGATGCTTAAAAATTTTTAGCATGATGGTTTCTTTGGCCACTTGGTAATACCAGTTGTCCCCATTCAAGTGGGATAACGCTAGATTCTGACAATCTGTGTTCAGGCAGTTCATGAAGATCAATGCCTTCTGTCAGTCACTAAAGCTGAACATTATCATCTCTAATAGTCAGAAAAATGAAGGGGTGATATCCCAATGGAAAGCAGGTAACTTTGGTGTGCTTCAAAATTCATCCATGGTTCCACTAACAGGTGTATACTGTCTGATGTCTCTAATGAACATTGGGGTGGCTTTGGGTGTCATCTCTGAATTTTCTCCAAACGAACCAGGCATGTTTATAGGTGGATTATTCTTTCCAACTGGAGTGACAGACGTTTCATTATTGGCTTCTTTGAATCCAGATGTGCGCAGTTGCATTTAAGGTCCTCCAGTTCTTCTATATGCTTTAACTGTCTTTCTATCTTTTCAGTAAGCTGGTGAATGCGTTCTTAGTCTGCCTCTCTCTCAGTCTTCTGAAAAAGTACTTCTTTTAAAAGTTCACCTTCCTTTTGCTCCAAGGAGTTAATTTTTTCATCGTAAATATTATTGATATTTCCCATTTGGTTGACCTCTTCCTCGACCTTCATCACTATTCTTCAAAAGCAGGAAAGTAAGCTTGTGATGCCGAATTAAGTGCGTTTTTGTTGATGGTATCAAGTTTTGTCCAAAACTTGCATAGTTTGTTCTTGTAAGGCATATTGATTTGATATTCTTATTCAGCTCAGCTAAATTCAACTACCCCACGTAGTGCGCACCAATCACAAAATTTGGGAGCCTGAACCCTTGATTGAGTTTTAATTGTTAAGTTTGGAAAACTGATTCCTTGATCTAAATAATGATCGCTTTAGCTCCCTTCATTCAACTTGCACAGGTTTCTTGAATGTGCGTTGTTCAATTTGATAGTATGAAATAATGGGCAATTTTAGTATGAGTACTACTGATATAGTTGATCTCATATCCAGAATAATGATTAGGTCCAACGCCAACCTGGTGCTTGTCCTAAGATCATTTTCTTCTGAAATGGTAGGGACTTCTTTCCTATTCTGTCTGGTAGAACTTAACCTAGGGTAAGGTTCAGAGGTTCTTCTTCCTTCTTGTCACGCCAAGTCTGCAGAGATCAGCAATAATATAGACAAAGGATCGTCTTCTCCTTCTTTCTCTTATTTAAGCAAAAATTTAAAATATAAACTATAGATACTGTATATTCAATTAGAGCTAATTTTATCTGCTTTATTATAAAAAAGTTAAGGGGATTTTATAAGGAATTTGGTGCATAACTCTTTGGTTGGCACCTCAATTGAGAACGGCGGCCATCATAAGAATTAACCATCCAATGTCACGTGAAACAATGATCTTCCTCATTATATGCTTGGGTCCTCTCCCCTACTTGATTGCAACCTCTTCTGAGTTGAAATGAGAACGTGTCCCAACGTCTTCACTCAACTCCCATTGAATTTATCCTTATCTGGTAACAATCTGCTTAGGTAATGGGATTCTTACCCATAAGTATAAGATTGCGTTCCAGGAAAGGTTAACTTATAAGTTGTTACTATGACAGTTGGCATTACTCTCCAGAAACTTAAAAACCCCTTTAGTCAATTCGCAACTAGACCTGATTGACTCCAACAAGTCAATTAAGTTTATAATAAATTAAAACTGACCTCAAATCGCTTGCTTATTTTGGGGTTCATCCCCAATAAACACTCATAAATCTGGCAGATTATTAATTTTCTAAGGTATATCTCTACAAATAATAGTTATTGTATAAGTAATTGATAACTTTATTATCCACTAGCGAAATGGATCTTCTAGTGGACCAGCAAATTAATTGTAATAGATGAAGCTGGGCAATGTGGCAAAAATCCAACATATGCCCTGTCCTATCTGACTTGGACCTAGCGCAGATTAAGCATTGCTCAATCCAGGTGGGAACTTCCTTTGGTAGTACATTCCAATCATACCCATGCTCAATAAAGTTAATGCACTTCCTATTGCCAGGATGCCCCTAATTGTAGGAGAACACGATGTTCCCTTATGACGCGGGAACGCAGCTCAGAATGAACCCATACCTTGTTGCAAAAATATATTACCCTACCCTTTTTGAATACCATCTACAAGGCTTTATCAGCATCAATCTTCGCCAGGAGGTCTCGTACTTCAGGATCAGTAGACTGGGATTACAAAACAGCATCCAGGAGAGAACCGTCATTATTAAAGAGATATCCGGACTGGGTCATATGGAGTAACTTCAGTCCCTGGAACAGAAGGAGTATCAGGGGGTAACAACATCCAAGGTTGAACCCTCATTGACAGGGGCTTCCAGCTCTAAGGGAGTATCAGGGATACTGGGTTGTGTGGACTTACAGGATTTGGCTTTGAATTTTAGTTTTAGATTTATTTTTAGGTTGTGGTTTGGATTTGGCCTTAGGAGTTGGGGTGGGCGACATAACCACAGCAACGGATGGAGGTGGCGGATCAATTACTTGTTCAAGGAGATTTACTGTGATTAATTTCGAGTCCATATCTACATTGGGGCCCATTGGGGATGCGCGGCTCAATGTATCAGGTAAAATATGGGCGGTCCATTTGACAAACTCATACTTGAAATTAAAACTCAAAAGGGCACAATGAGTTCTGGTCTACCTGAGAGCGAGCTTCTGAGGTTTTCACAAATAAGTGAGCAACTTGTGTTCTGTGCGAACAACCACAGTGTGCTTGGCCCCCTGTAGCAGGTACAGTTAATGCATCAGGGACAAAGAAACCGCCGCCAACACTATATCATAATTGGACCACTCTTTCTCTGTGGCGCTGAACTTCCTTGAGAAGTTAGCCACCAGGTGTTCACGCCCCTCATGTTCTTGCAGAAGTACAGCCCCACTGCAGTGCCAAAGGCATCGCAAGATACAATGAATGGTTTATCTTCATGAGCATGGAGAAGAATAGGGTAGTGGTGAGAACCTCCTTTATTACCTCAAATGCCTGCTGGCATTCTGGATTTCAAACAAATGGGGCATTTTTACCAGTGAGGAGGTGAAGGGGTGTGGCCAGCTCCAAAATAGCTGGTGAGAACTCTTTAAGTAAAGAAATGAACATAAGAAGCTCTGCAGTTGCTTCTGTGTTACTGGGATGGCCATGAGCATATAGATTCTTTTTGGAAGGCGCAATGGCACACACGTCCTTTGAAATCAAGTTACCTAGGAACTGAGCTTCATTTTGTAAAATTCACATTTTAGAGTTTGGCAACAAGTCCAGCTGTCAGAATTCCAGATGACCATAAAATCTAACCTTTTAACTGAATAACAGATTTGATGATTAAGTTAAATTATATAGGATTGGCAACAGCGGCCAATTTGTAGGATTATCATCAGGCATCATCCCCAATGATATTAGAGGTCGCCACCTAATGAAATAATTGTCGAGAATCATCCCAGATGATATTTGAGACCGCCAACTGAAGATATTATTGTCACGCATCATTCCCAATGAAATCAAGCAGTAATTCAATGTGGGAATAACACCCAATAGTTGAATTTTAGGGAATTGTTTAGAGCGGAATGGATTGGAGTCATCAGAAACTACCAAAACGTTTGAACGCAAGAGGAAGAGTAGAATTGTCATCAGCAAAACAATTGTTTTTTTGTCCCTAATGCCAATTGTTTAGTTGCCAAACACCCAAGGATTATGCTGCCTAAGAAACTTAAGGCAACGGTACCCAATGAGATTCAGTGCCTAACACTTGAGAGTCAAACCAGTATAGGAGCACAAATAATTCCCAGCAGACAACTGAAAAGTTGCGTGCGATTCTAACTATAAAACCCTCAAATTATTCCCTAATAAAGGCAGATTCAAACTTGATATCAACTAAGTTGTTTTAACATTGGTTGTTTTAACATTACTATTAAGAGAAGAGTGAAAGGATCAGATATCTTTAGGTTGTTACTATCAAGCCTCTGCTTGGCTCTGCGAGAAGAGAATAGGGAAAGTGTTCCCTACCAGTACCAGAACGTCTTCAAAACGAAGAAGCACCTCTTTAGCGTTGGACAATACTCTCAATGTGGCTTTTGGGCAATCAACAATAATAAAAGTCTTCATACTATTATTGCCCCAGTCTATCAATTTAAATCAAATAATCAAAGCAAGAATCCACGAATTTGTGCAGTTGAAATCTAGGGCCAGAAACGAGCAACCAACTAAGCCCAAGATTTTAACATTGGTGCTCACTACAGGGGGTAGTTGAGTTGTCAAAAAACCAATTTAACGATGTCTTATAAGGAAGAGCTTCAGAAGCTCTGGGCAGAGCTACAGGTCGTCAATAAAAATGTACTCAGCTTGGCATCTCAATCCAATGTTATTACCTTAGAGGAGCATATGATCAAGGCAGAAGAGATGCTCAAACAATTAGGAATGGTGAATAACGACCTGTGTGAAAAAGTTTCCTATTTGAAGCGGAAAGAGGGCGAATTTGTCAAAGAAATTTTATTTAAAAAAACTGAATGGGAAGAAGATCAAGAACGCAACTGGAGGTTTCATGAGGAGATGGCAAAAATGAGCAAGCATATAAAGGAATTGGAAAAACACAAATGTGAGTGTGAACAATTTGAGGAAAATGAGGCTGAAGAAAAGGCATGTGAAATTCCAATTGGGAGACTTCTCCGCCCTGAAATATGCCTAAACCATTCGCTGGTATGTCAGAAATGACTCCAAAAACCACTCATATGGCTTCTCAAGTAGCTGGACCAGGATCTTCTATAAGCGGAGCAACTGAGGATTTTTGAAATATGCTGAAATTGCCCACCTTTCACCAGGATAATGCGCTGGCGTTTTTACGCCTATCTGAGATGACCATGTTTGGCTGAGCAGACCGTTAAAAAGCAGTGACTGTAATGAGCTGCCTTAGCACTGACTGCCAAAGTCTGGTGCTATCTCACCTCGATGGGGACAATTGGTCATATGCGGAAGCAAAAGCAGCCATTATGTTGGAGTTTAGAAGCCCTACTCAGATGGTGAATTGTAAACAAGAGTTCATGGGTATCCAATTACTCAAAGATGAGACCCTGGCTAGTTTCGATGACCAGTTTTACCAAGAAGCCCAGATCTTGGCAGGAGCAAGTGTTAACTGACTTCGATGCATGCATAGCCATGAAGTCGGCACTTTGTCCCTACCAAAAATTTCATCAGATTATGGTGGTGGCGCTAGTGACTCAAACAACAACCTCTAAGATGGTGGATCATCAGAAGATGCTTGGAGCCACGTTTGATGCTCCCAATCGCAATTTTAAAGTAATTTAAACAAAGGATAAAAATATTGTCAAATTTGCCAAACCATATAAAGAATCTGAAAGTCAAGTTGTGATGGTAAATAAACCCAAAGTTCAAAAACGAGTGGACAAATCGCCAATCCGCTGTTTCCAATGCAGGAAGTCAGGCCATGTAATTTATTAGTGTTGGGAAAGAAAGCTGAATGATCAGATTAATCTTATTCAAACCCAAGAAACTGGTTCAGATTTGGGAAAAGGATCAGCAGTCTAGATCAGGGACGTTCTAGTACTGCTGATAAACCTGTCCCGTCTGATATAATGAATGAGGAAATTGATATCTTTGACCTATTTGTGGATGATGACTCACCAGATCCGCTCCATCAGGGAGTTAACATGGATGTTAATGCGATAACTCAATCCAAAGTGAAGGGGATTGATCCCAAAATTGTTAATGAGGTCACTCGACCCTATGTATGACAGTTAGTGGAAAAATTTAGATCTGCTAAGAGCCCTGAAGACTTAATCAAAATATAGTTGGATGAGGCGAACGTTTCTTTACCTATCAGTGCAATCAAGGAGTCGTGCCCTGATTTATCCACTCAAATAATCCACACACTTGATTCAGCAGATAAGGCTGCTATCCATTCAGTAAATACTTTATTGCAGTACTCAGAGTGTACCTATGTCAATATTCTAGTCAATAGGGTAAGAGTGCGAGCCATAATTGATAGTGGAGCGCCAATCAACATCATTTCCACCAAAAAAGTGAAACGTATGAAGATCTCGCTGGATTTGGAGCATTGAAAAGAGTATGGAACGGCTGGACCAGACGTTACCATCTCATGTGGAGCCTATAGTGCGATACCACTTCAGTTTGGATCATTGATGGTATCAGCTCCCGCCATAGTGCTTGCCAATCCAAACTATGATATAATTATTGGGACGGAGTTCTTGAGGAAGTATGTAGTGAAATGTGATTTTGAAGAAAACACCCTGATGATATTGGGGCAGACGTTGCCTTTGGTGTACCAGCAGAAGGGAGAAATACCGCTGAGAAAGAGGAATAATTTTGTCAATTTAATTTATAGTGATGGTATTATACCCATTTGCTATAAACTAGTCAAACGAAAATGGATGACCAGAATTGACCTACGTTGAAAGAATACCATGTGGGCAATAGGGTAACCTATTGCAATACTCATGGGTTTGGGAGGAAAAATAAGTTGGACGCCCTATGGATGGGACTATATGAAATTTTCACCAAGTCAGCAAATGATGCCTATACAATCAAGAATACTGAAGATGATCACATAGTCAATAGAGTCTACTCAAAATACTTAAAGTATAGGACTTAAAAGAAAAAAATAATGGGAAAAATATAATAAAAAAATCATGAAAATATAAAAAGATAAAAAATGATGCATAAAAATATATTAAGAAAAAAATATTAAGAATTAACTTTAATTTGAGCAGTGATACATCTAGTGAAATTCCTACCTACTAAGCGTGAAGGAAGGGATAGTGACAGGCACAAGTACTGAGCGATTGGCAGGATCAGGATGGGCTGAAACTAGAACCTCCAGAATATTCCTTATCAACAAAATGTTGAAAACTGTCCTAGGGTTTGTACAGGTGGCAAGGTGCCAATGGAACCTATCCTGGGGTTTGTACAGGTGGCAAAGTGCCAACAAGACCCATCCTGGGGTTTGTACAGGTGGCAAGGTGCCAATGAGACCCATCCTGGGGTTTGTACAGGTGGACCAGTTGGTCTTTCAGCAAAGGATGCGAAGATGGGGCTGGCGTGGCATGATGTTTCAGGAACCATGCTCAATAAGAGGTGGCAATGGGTAGCAACCAAGGATATGAAGTCATCAAAAACCGAGCAGAGCATATGGGCGTTGAGTGCAGACAGAGATGCACTCCGCTGAGGACATAGAGATATGAAAAACCAAATATGAGCTCAAGCTAAGGCGGCTTCCATCCCAAAGGGTTCTATCCTCCATTGGATAATCTGGTCAAGAGGGGGAATATGTCAGAATTTCAGATGACCACACAATTTGTCCTTTCAACCAATTAATAGATTTGACAATTAAGTTATAATCATACAGGATTTGCAACAGCAGCCAATTGATGGGATTATCATTGGGCATCATCCCCAATGATATTAGAGATCGACAACTAATGAAATTATCGTTGGGCATCATCCCCAATGATATTTGAGGCCGCCAACTGAAGTGATTATTATTTGGCATCATCTCTGACAAAATCAAGCAATAATTTGATATGGGAATAACACCTAGTAGTTGAATTGTAGGGAATAATTCAGAGTGGAATGGATTGGAGTTGTCAGAAACTACCAAAACATTTGAAAGCCGTTGGAAGAGTAGAATCTCATCAACTGAAACAATTGGTTTTAAGTCCCTAATACCAATTGTTTGGTCACTGAACACCTGAGGAATACACTGGCTAAGAATCTCAAGACAACGGTACCCAATGAGATTCAGTGCCTAACACTTGAGGGTCAAACCAGTATAGGAGCACAAATAGTTTCCAGCAGACAGCTGAAAAGTTGTGTGCGATTCTAACTATAAAAACCCCAAATTTACTAATAAAGGCAGATTCAAACTTGATATTAACTAAGTTGTTTTAACATTGGTTGTTTTAATATTACTATTAAGAGAAGAGTGAAAGGATCAGATATCCTTAGGTTGTTACTATCAAGCCTCTGCTTGGCTCTGCGAGAAGAGAATAGGGAAAGTGTTCCCTACCAGTACCAGAACGTCTTCAAAACGAAGAAGCACCTATTTAGCATTGGACTTTTCACTCAAAGTGACTTTTGGGCAATCAACAATAATAATAGTCTTCATACTTTAATTGCCCCAGTCTATCAATTTAAAT
Source organism: Massospora cicadina (assembly GCA_022478985.1). Taxonomy (NCBI): domain Eukaryota; kingdom Fungi; phylum Entomophthoromycota; class Entomophthoromycetes; order Entomophthorales; family Entomophthoraceae; genus Massospora; species Massospora cicadina. Next base: position 52,071 of record JAKSZP010000014.1, read on the forward strand.
CAAATATTCAACGCAAGAATCCACGAATCTATGCAGTTGAAATCTAGGGCCAGAAATGAGCAACCAACCAAGCCCAAGATTTTAACATTAGCCTTTTGGAGTGCAGCTGCTACAACCACCAAATCCTTTGCGTGCTGCTCTTCATTGGGAGAATGGATTAAGATAACGTCCACATAAGCAATAGCGCAAGAGAATCTAAGATCCCCTAGGACAACAGAATTTTGGCGCTAAAACACAGCTGGTGCGTTTTTAATCCAAAGGGCACAACTTTAAGCTGGTAAATACCATACCAGGTGTAAATTGCAGTCAGACACTACTTGCCAGCCTTAACCCGCACCTGATGGAAAGCGCTCACCAGATCAAGTTTGGAGAACACCTTTGAGTTAAATATTGCTTGGGAATTCGCTGCATCCAAGGGCAAAGGGTATGAATCAGGGACTGTCACATTATTAAAGTGTCCATAATCTATGCATGGTCTTAAAGTACAATCTGGCTTCTGGGAGAAGACCACAGGAGAGGACACATAAGAGGATTTCTTGGCCATCCACCCCCTCATCACTATATCATCAATCCACATCTTTAAAGCCTGGTCTTCTGCCGCAGTTTAGGGATATATGTGACAGTTGATTTTGATTAGATCCACTGTTAACTGGAAACTCAGATCAAATTCTGAGTGATTAGGAAGCTTATTGACTTCTTCTATTTCAAAAGCTGACTTGAATGGAACGAGGTCAAGCAGCAAAGTAGGAAGCTCAGGCACAATATCTGTGGAGGAGTATTCTATGGTAGCCTCTAGTGCACTGCGTGTTGCAGGGTGGGAAGAAAGGGATTTCATCTGAGTGAGCATTGGAGGATAATGCGACCAAATTCCGCTCTAAGTCAATACTCACTTACTGGCGGCGCCCCAACCTACTCCCAAAATCACTGGTAACAAAATTCTGGGATTGCCGCGAAGTGTGCCATAAACTCATATATGTGGGTCACAAAGCGCAATGGTTTACATAGAGGGAGTGTAAGTATAGAAACGCTTGATGCCCCAATACAGGCGAACCTGAGGTGACTGCAAGATCTAAAGCTTGCACTGCCTTAAGATCAATTTAATTCCCTGAAGCACCAGTATTCAATAAGGCCATTACAGTCACCATTCGATGCCCTACATGAATTTAATTGGGTAACAGGACTTATGCAGGATTTATGGTATACAACTCTTTAATGGGAGAAAATGGTTTTTCCAGATGAGGTAGCCCTGGTGGGGTTGCGCACCCTGCCTTCCCCATCAGTAATTTGAGTGAGCACAGCAGCAGCCTTGGCATAAGACAAAGATGCAGACGTAGGATCTTCAGGGTCAGATAAGGGGCGCAATTTTAAAAGATCATAATAAATGGGATTAGTGTGACGCTTCTCCTCCATCTGCTCAACAGCTGCGATGTGGGAAGTAGTGAGAGCTGGGTCTTCTGGTTCTATGCCGATTATCGCCTTATCAACGGGTCAATTGAAATATCCTGGAGTGGAAAAATACTCCAGTTTAGGACTGGTCCAGGTGAACCATTATAACCCTTCAGAACCCTGTGGGGGGATAGCGCCAGCCTCAGTGTGATAACCTAGGCCAATGTTGTAAGGGGGTAACTACATATGCTTGTACTCTATCACACCTTGTGCATTTACAGGGGCAATGGGTGCAATAGTCAGTAGCGTGGGGTTCACCCCTACCAAACCGTTTACCATTCTATTGCTTTTTTCTCCTAAGTTGACAAGTTTCAACACCTGGCCGTGGCCTAACGTGAGCAAACTAAGGGGGCCACAAACTCTGGTTGTTTACAGTGAGGTGAGGGCGATGAAGGGGTTGTGGTCTGTGCTGCACAAGCGGATAGGACCTGATGTATGATTGTAATAAGAAGATTCCGTGGACAACAGCTAGGGAGCATTTTTAAAACGAAAAATACACTTATATTTGTGACAGAGTCGTTCAAATTCAAGAATTTTTGAACCAACTGCACATTTTTATTATTAGGTTGGGTTATAATGTTATGAACCCAGCATTCTATGGAAAGACCTGGTTTTTGACGTTGGTATGTTAAGACCCACAGGGAAAGCCAAGGTCCACAAGGCACCTCTAGATTCAAAGCTCTCTGAGTGGGCGCGTTGGGGAGGGGGTTGGAAAGTCTCCAACCCAAATTTTGGGGCTCATATTTCGCGTTTTTTCTTAAAGAATAAACTATCTAAAAAGATTCAATATACTTTTTTATAAAACTAAAATGATTAAAAAATGACCTAACACCATACTATTAGCAGGGTGCTGGGCTGTATGGTGGGAGGGGGAACATCTGCTAAGCTAAATTGTGATAGGGGACCAAACCACTTTCAAATTGTTAATTAATGGATTTGATCCCAATTTCACCTCAATAGTATTGCCCAAAGTTTCCAAGCTATTCTCAGGACGATTTCCTGACTTCCAAATGTCTGAATTTGCATTTTCACTTTTATAATGGGGTATTGGGTTTGAACCCAAATTATCAGCCCTTTCTCTTCGATTTTTTGCTCAAATTTTGCTTTTTAGGTGAGTTTTCCCTTTCATATTAACTTCAAGTTGAACTACCAGATGAGGGCATGGAATGGGGACTGTGGTGGGGGGGTTCTGAATTCTTATGTCTTCACAAAGCTGGTTAATCTTTTAAAATAAAACTTTTCAGATTTTGATACTAAGATGGGTTTGGGTTGTGGGGTAAGAGTGTGAGGGGCGTGTGGCAAACAGGGAGGGGCAGCAGCCACCCATCTATCATCCAGGGTATGCCTTAGGTCAGAGATTTGGGTGAGAGGAAGGGAAGTCATACAATTAACATGTCAAAGAAAAACTGGGCTTCCATCAGGGGGTAATCAAATCCATGAAAAAATCCATAGTCCACAAGGCATCACCTTTCTAATGATATGCAAATAAGAACTACGCGGGGACAGGTTAAAAAGGTACTGGTCTATGAACATCATTCCTGCTCTGACCAGTAAGCTGATTGCTGGAAGTAATCCTGACCACGCTTTGAATATGGGGTCAAAATGCCAAGGTTGGCGGGAGGGGATTGTTCTGTCAATTGGTGTTTTCCATTTGGGTGGATTCCCAACTTGGCTGAATGCGCACCTGATAACGTGAAGCAACATAGGTCTTGTCAGGTTCAATCCCAGCCATTTTGTTTCGATTAGAATCTTCCAAATCTTCATTCCCATTTTCTCCTTAGTTGTGGAGATATGAATCAAGTAATGGATCAATCAGCACTCCTTGGGTTACTTAATACCATACTCCTGATATTTTTGATCATTTATCTGATACTGAGGAGTGGCAATTGTTTTGTCAGGTTTAATCCCAGCAGAGTCTTTCTAAGATGTGACCACCAAATCATCGTTTCCATTTTCTTCATAGTTTGTACAGATTAAGTTGGGCGTCTGTTCATTCCATTCGCTTTGAGATTCTCAATAGCCTTTTAATGGATTGCCATCTTGCAAAATCGTAGGGTACAACTCCCAAGGGTTTCCATGCTGAGAGAGACAATAGCTGAGATAACCAATGTGATGACCACCATCATTACTTATACAAATGAGTTTGGACCTCCATTGATTGGGGTAATTTCTTAGGGATCGCCAGACTAGTGAAAATTATAAAATGTTCAAAGGATTTAGGCAAATTTAAAGGTTTATTATTATAATACAAGAATAACCCAGAACTCTACCATCATCAGAGCACTGAGTTTTTATAATTGAAGGTAAGTGAGGGGCGGAGACTTAAAACATTTCTTACAAATGGGCGCGCAAATCTTCCTAAAACGCTGGAACTTTTTGCATCATGTCATGTCTTGCATATTGTAGGCGCCTCAATTTGCAGTTCCTGTTGCCAAATTTTTTGCTTCCTTCCGGGTTCCAGAATGCCACCATATCACAATTTTCATAACAAAATTCTCTTTCCCTTTGGGGGATTTTTTCTTAGATTGACTTTGGGGCTAAAAATCCTGTCAGTACTTTGGTCTCAATCCAATTATTGTGCTCCGATTTCAATGTAGATTGTTGCAATTTTCATGACAGGTTTTGGCTAAATCAAATTTTCCAACAAAATACTCCCCTTCCATTCTTTAACTTGTCATAAAATTGAGTCTAGGGGGCCTCAGGAAGAAACCCACCTCTCATCAAGGGTGTGCCCTAAATCCACCAATTTTTCTAATGGAAGGCTCGGGGATGTTCCCCCTTCTTTGATCAAAAGGGGTGAATCAACCAATTCAATTACATGGGAGCTTCTGGGATCCTTACATTACCCTTTCCTAAAAGGATAGGGTCTACTCCTCCCTCTGGAGCCCATAATAGAGCATAGTTTTTATGAGGTAAGGTCATATTAATGGCTTCAAGGGTCTGGGGTTTCATAGCAGCGAGCGTTGGGGCAGTAGGATTTTGTGCATGGAACTTGTTGATTTGATCCCAACAATTGGTACAATTGTGGGATGTAATCCAAATGTTGTCATAGGCGGGGTACCCTTTCCACGCCACCAAGTGTTGAATCCCCCATTTTACATTTCCTCAAACCCAAGATCTCCTCCACCTTGAATTCCAGCATTCCTTCCACCAACAAGGGTTTGATCTCCGCAGTTTGGTTCCCTTTGAACGGTGACAGCGCTGATGCATGGAATAACTCTTGGATCTTCCAGTGTGGGGGAAAATTCACATAAAAGGACTCATTTTAAGATTTTACTGATGGTAACGGTCCTTCACTTTTGCAGACCAGTTTGCAGAAGGATATCTTTAGTTAAGAATTTTTCTGTTCTCTATCACCAGGTCACTCAACTGGTATTCAGGCGCTGCTCTTCTTTTTCAATCATGGAAACGCTTGACATCCTGGGAGGCTTTTGTCAATTGCCTCTGCACCTGCTGGTGTATTTTCTGAATGTGTGTTGCAAAGATATCCACTTCAGGTGTTATGGAGTATGCTGATAATAAGGTTTCGACCAACCTGGAACTTCGGGTGAGTTACTACACAAAACACAAGCCTGAATACTGCAAGCACAGCCATCCAAAATGATGTGTTAAAAATTAGAGTACTGGCCATGAAGACCAGCCTGGGGGTTCTTAAAACCAGGATCATCTCACTTTTATTAAAAATATTCACTAAAGGCCAAAAATCTAAGGTTTTTTGTTTTTTATAGATTTTTATTTGAAATATATGATGGGGAAAATTGAGAAAGTGGAGCAACAGTGGTACCTATTGGGACCCACTGCTTATAATCTTGCTGGGAAAATTGCATCACATGCACAACTGGCATTGGGAATAAACTTGCAAAGATCCACAAATTGGGCTGACAAACCTATTTTGAAACCAACTTGTTTCAGGAATGCTTAGCTGAATTCATTTTGGGCTCATTACTTGAATTAAATTTTTTTCTCATGTGCATGCATTTTGTGATGGTGGCGACATTTTGGGAAGCTTGCAGGTAGCGCCCAAGGCCAGGCCACATAATGCTGGACCCAGTTGATTGGAAGGGGCTGACCACCCCATACCTGTTAGGGGACAGGTGTGGCATAGACACAATGGCGGGATCTCGGTGGGGTTGGGGTTTTTGTGCAATTTTACCACCTCCCAGAATACCCAACAAGTATTTTTCACCAGCTCGGCAGAGGATAACGCTGGGAGGGGCATTGCAGCTCTCAGGGGTATGCCGTGACCCACCTCTCATCCAACACATGGGCCAAATCGCCCTAGGAGATGAGAGGTTTGGTTGCTGGCTTCTGACCCTTGTTTGAGCGGAACAGGAATTAGTCCTAATCCAAATGGAGAGGTTCCTGCCCCAGACTTACAGAGGGAGTATTTGTTTGAATTTGGGGACTAATTGTAATTGCTGGGTTGTAGCCTAAGTTGACATACAGCGGCAATATTCCAGTAGAGATGCGCATAGAATTATTATACAAGAACTGGGCTAATGCCAGATCTCTAGCCCAAGTAACTTGAGCAGCAGAGGCGTAATACTGTAGATATTGCTCTAGGGACTGGTTAGCCTTCTTGGTTTGTCCATTGGACTGGGGGTGATAGGCCAAAGATTGACAAGGTTTGATGTGAAGTATATTGCGCAGGGCCTCTCAAAATCTCGATGTGAACTGTGGTCCCCTATCGCTAATTATCTCCTGTGGTACCCCAAACATGGTGAAGACATTTTTCACAGATAGGTTGGCATGTCTTCCACTGTAATTTTAGTTAATCATGGGATGAACAGGCCATATTTGTTGAACCTGTCCACAACTACCATGTTTGCATCAAACCCCTTTGAAGTTGGTAGACTGAATATGAAGTTAACTGATACCAATGCCCATGGTCTCACTACTCGTTGTAGTGGATTTAAGAGCCTGTTTCACCAAGTTCTGTTAGATTTGAATTGCACACAGGTCAGGCAGCATTCTACCCAAGCTGGCACATCTTTTTTTATCCATCCCAGTTGTACGTTCTTTTTATTAGGTTAGTAGTCTTCCTTCCTCCATGGTGTCCCATTGTCAGCGGGTCATGAAGTTCCTTTATGTCTTGGGGTCATAAACTTTTGGGCACCCATATGCCATCCTGAAAATATATCGCCTTGTCCTTTTTAGAGTACCAACTTGAGGGGCTTTTCACCAACTGTATCTGATACCTGAGAGCTTGTCCTCTGATAGTTTCAGCTTGCGCATCCATTACTGCGTCCAAGAGGGACACATCAGTACTGTTTGGTGGGCTTGGTTCAGGAGTGTCTTGTTGTGTGGTCCCCATGGCGTTGTTGGAGGTCTCAGGTGTGGTCAGTTGGAAGTGAGATTGAGAGTATTGCGTGGACCACAATGTCAGAAAATGTTGCTGATTTCACTGACAGCTCAGACAGCACTTGTTAATGAGAAATCACTGTATCTAATTTTGTTCCTTCCCTGGGGTCAGCCTCAATTGCCAGGCTTCTACTTAGTATGTCCTGCAATATGTGCGTAGGCTCCTTTATGAACTCATATTTGAAGGTGAAGTTTTACAGGTCTCATTGGGTTCTAGTTTGTATGTGCACCAACTTCTGCAGCTTTCAATTGTAGATAAGTGATTTATGATTCATTTGCACTGTCACTGTGTTCTTTGCTCCCTGAAACAAATACCACCAGTGCATCATCGCCCATGCTACCATGGCCAGCATTTATCATAAATTGCCCAAAGCTATTTAGCACCCATAAAATTCCTAGAAAAGTATGACACGGGTGTTTGCAGCCATCATGCTCCTGTACCAATACTGCCCCCACATCTGTGCTGGAGGCATTGCAATCTACAATAAAAGGTTTATCTTCATCAGAATGTCTTAGAACTGGTGCTGAGGTGAAACTTCTTTAACAGACTCAAGTCCCGTTGGCATTCCGCCGTCCATGTGAATGGAACATCCTTTCCCATCAGTGAGTGGAGGGGGGTGACAAGTTCCAAAATCGCTAGCAAGAATTTCTTCAGAAAATTGATGTATCCCAAAAACCGTGGAATTGCTTCTGGGTAGTGGGAGTTGCCCATGTTTGTATCGCTTCCAGATTGGAGAGAGCAATAGCATGCCATCTTTAAGCACCAAATTTCCTAGGAACTTCACCTCGTCTTTGGTAAATTCACATTTTGATGACTTTGCATGCAGGACTGAACGCTGCAAGGTAGCCATCACCGCCACCAGATCCTTCTTGTATTGCTCAGGGGTAGGGGAATAGACCAGAATTTCATCTATATATGCCACTGCGCATGTAAAGTGGAGGTTACCCAATGCATGATTGATAAACCTCTGGAAAATGGCGGGGCATTTTTCAACCCAAATGGAATGACTCTGAACTGGTAGTGCTGTGGCAGGTGCATATTGCCGTCAGCCGTGCTTGTCCTTCCTTCACTCAGATTTGATGGAAAGCGTTGACTAGATCCAGTTTTGAAAATACTTTGGACTTGGCAATTGCTTAGGAGAACACGGCCTCCAGTGGAAGGGGGTATAGATCCGGTACCATAACATTGTTTAAGTGGCTGTAATCCACACATGGTCATAAGATCCCGTCAGGTTTTTGGGAAAACACCATGGGGGATGACACTGGTGAGGTTTTCTTTATTATCCATCCTTTGGCCATCATTTCATCAATCCAAATGTTCAGTGCATGATCCTTGGCTGCCGTATATGGGTATAGTGGGCAAGTAATATTATAATATCCACTGTTGGGCGAAAATTGATGTCAAACTTAGAGTAAGGTGGCAGTCAATTTTCTTTGTCCACATCAAATAGTTCTTTATATGGTTCCAGTATTGCGGGCATTGTGAGGAGGTCAGTAACTGCACCCAAAATTGAGTATTCCACTGTGGCTTCCAGGGCGTTTCCTTTTGCCAATCTGGGGAGCAGGGCATTTTGCCAGAGTGATAGAATGTCAAGAAAGTGAGCATATTTTGTTTGAGATTGATTTCAATTGCTGTCAGCGCCACCATCCTACCCCAGAATAATGTGGTAGAGTTGGTCCAGAATTAATGAGAAGTTGACGTGGAACTGGTGCCCATAGGCTGAGAAGTGTAGTGCTCATGTAGAGTCAGGGTGACCATTAATACCTTGGAAGTCCTCATGATGGGCGCCCCCGTGGTAACCATCAAGTCTAATGAATGTGCCATTTTGAGGTCAATAAAGTTTCTTGATGCTCCTGTGTCCTCTAGTGCATTCATTACTGCCCTTCTGGAGCCTATTGTAATGTCCACGGTGATCAGGAAATAAGCATAATCAGATTTATTGAAGCTGTTCAACATACTTCCATGGTTTTGGATGCAATTGTGGAATGATCCTATGATTGATTGAGAAACTGGGAAGGCATTACTACTTCCTGATAATACAAGAGTGAGGCCAACATGGGGTCTGACAAATCTTTAGAGGACATAGTGACTAAGGTCCTCAACAATGGGATTATGCCAGTGATCCTCCTCAATTTTCTCCATTGTTTCCATATGGTAGGGGGATAGTGAAGGGGCCTCTGGATCCACTGGTATGAGTATGGTGCCTGGGGCTCTTTCTGATGAATCGCTGACCAAGTTCATGAGCCTAAGTAGTTTGTCCTGAATTGCTAAAAACCCTTGGGATATCCAGCTGTGAAATGGATGATCTGTGTGACAGGATGCAAGCTGAATTGAATAGTTTAATATCAGAGGGGTGTGCTTTTTTCTCCTGAATCTTCAAAAGGACATATGAGGTCAGGGTCAATACCTACAGCATATTAGAGGGGACATCTTGCTGATCTGTTTCTGCCAAGAAGGTGTCATACACTGCTCATACTGGACCTTGTTCTCAATTTGTTATCCACTTTTCCCTCCTTGTTGAATATCATGAGTGCCCCATTTTTGGAGGTGGAGGGGGTTGGTTTAGTGTAAAGGACATGCAGCTTATAGTGGCTGATTTTTTGGTAGGTTATATTCCAGGATGAGCCTCAATTTGCTGGGCTAGCTTGTATTCCCCCTCCAAAGTTTGTGGTCCATTAGACCATGTCATGTGTAACCCCGCTCCTTGTTTGAGAGAAGCACAGAATGCAGCAATGGCAATATTCGCTGGTAGTTGAAGAGACTTTGCAAGTTGGTGGAATTTATTAATATGGTCCTCCAAATTTGTGGCCATTCCCCGTTGTTGAAATATTTGGTAAATGAGTTGTGGCCTCAATGCTGGTGTGACCACCATGGACAAAACTATCATAAATAATGAGGGAGGCAACTCCCCCATGTATGAATTTTGATACAAGGGGTGTGGGCCCGGATTTTGGACCTTATGTCCAAAGCGTCCAATAGTGCCAAGGATTATTGATCATCTGAAGCTTCTGTGGTTCCATTTAAAGTCGCTCTCAATTTGAGCTCTTCCAAAGCTCTCAACACCTGGAGAGCCACTTCATCAGAGGGGCATGAGGCGGGCTCTATCACCGTTCCATTGCACGCTTAAGCACTTGAGGGGGGAGAAATTGGATGTGCTGCTCAAATGAGCAGTATTTGCTTGATTACCTTGATTGACGCCACTTATCACCAGCAGGTCAGGAGAAACCAATGAAACCATATATAAGCTCTGTTAGGCTGTTGATAAGCCCAGCTTCAGAAAATCATGGGCTAAAGATATGACATCAGTATTAATTAGCTGGGTTAGTGTTCCAGACAATTGACGTGCCAAAAAGAGTCTGGGCTTCCATTGGGGGTACTCCAATATCTATGAAAGAATCCATAGTCCATAAGGCATCGCCATTCTGATGATACATGAATAAGAACCACGTGGGGACAGGTGTGGAAATACTATTCTATGAACATCATTCCTGCTCTGACCAGTAAGCTGATTGCTGGAAGTAATCCTGACAACGCTTTGAATATGGGGTCAAAATGCCAAGGTTGGCGGGAGGGGATTGTTCTGTCCATTGGTGTTTTCCTTTTTGGGTGGATTACCAACTTTGCTGAATGTGCACCTGATAACGTGAAGCAACAAGGGTCCTGTCAGGTTCAGTCCCAGCCATTTTGTTTCGAGTAGAATCTTCCAAATCTTCATTATCATTTTCTCCTTAGTTGTGGAGATATGAATCAAGTAATGGATCAATCAGCCCTCTTTAGGTTACTTAGGGCCATACTCCTAATATTATTGAGCGTGTATCTGATACTGAGGTGTGGCAATTGTTTTGCCAGGTTTAATCCCAGCAGAGCTTTTTTTGAGATGTGATCACCAAATCATCATTTCCATTTTCTTCATAGTTTACACAGATTAAGTTGAGCATTTGGTCATTCCATTCGCTTTGAGATTCTCAATAGTCATTTTGCTAGTTTGGGCCATCTTGCAAAACTTATAGGGTATAACTCCCAAGGGTTTCCACGCTGAGATAGGTAACAGTTGAGATAACTAATGTGACGGCCACCATCCTTACTGATACAGATAAGCGTGGACTCTCCATCAGTTGGGGTGGTTTCTTGGGGATCACCAGACTAGTTGAAAATTATAAAATGTTAAAAGAATTTTGGCAAAATTAAAGTTTTATAAGGATGGTACAAAATAACTCAGCACTACCATCAGCAGAGCACTGGGTTTTTTAAGTGAAGGTAAGTGAGGGGTGGGGGCTTGGGAATAATTCTTTCAACTGGGCGCGCAAATCTTTAAATGCTGGACTTTTGCATCATGGCTTAGCTTGCAGATTTCAGGTGCCTTAATTTACAGTTCCTATTGCCAAATTTTTTGCTTCCATCCGGGTTCCAGCATGCTTGCATATCTCACAATTTTCCTAACAAAATTTTCTATCCCTTTGAAGGGATCTTTGCCAGATCCATTTTGGGGCTAACCTTTCTGTTAGGGTTTTGGTCTCAATCTGCTAAATTTGCTCAGATTTATTCATAGATTGTTGCAATTTTCATGACTGGCTTTGGCTGAAATGAATCTCCCAGAAAATCCTCCCCCTCCATTCTTTGGCTTGTCATAAAATTGAGTTGAGGGGCCTTGGCAGAAATCCACCGCTCATCAAAGGTGTTCCCTAAATCTGCCATTTTATCTAATTGAAGGGCTCAGGGATGTTCTTCTTTCTTTGAAAAAAAGGGGTGAATCAATTGGTCCAATTTCTGGGGGCATCTAGGATCCTTACAAGGGCCTTAGAATTTGAACCCTTTTTGGTTATAAAGGGGTGTACACCTCTTTCCAGCTTGATGGCCGGCCTCTGAGGCCTTACACAAAGTTTCTTGAAACCTGCAGTACCTTGTGGACTGTGGCTATCCTTGTGAGTCTTGATATACCCACAAAGGAAGCCAGGTCCTTCCCTTGCACGCTGAATTTCTAACGGTTGGAGTGGACAATCCAAACTAAGCCATTGGGTCATATCTGAACCCACTCCTTTGCAACCTCAGCAAGCTAGTAAGTCATCAGGATAAGCATCATGGCGATAAAGGTGGAATCTCATCTGCACATTGGTATATGAAGTATTTTGTGATTAGTTGATATTTGGGTGAGCTTATTGTTTAGTCGATCAATCTTTAACAAGCAGTATGAGCTTCTAATTCTGAACAAATTGATTAGCATCTACCAAGATACTTTTACATTGAATCTCCTTTAAGTTTTAGGATTGAAAAGGTCTACTTTAGTTTTATTATTCATTTAGCTAGTCCTTTGAACCCAAGTATCTTCATAAGTTTTTTCTGCCATAACTAAATTATAACTATTAATCCCTGTCAGCATGCACAACCATCACTTTTTATCACTGGCAAATGATAGGCCACCCATCTTTTTAATAAAAGCTCATACTGAATTTATGGTGTATCTTGCCTATTTGATGCAACTCTCTAGCCTTAAAAGCTTACAGCGTTCACCACCTATATGTCACACCCATCACCACTTTATAAAATCCTTGGTAACGAGATCTAATTTAGCTTAAGGTGCCATCCCAATAAAAGGTAAACTTGGCCCATCTTATATCACCTCAAATGGTTGAAGTGACCTAATGGCCACCCTAAGCTTATCATTGGCCAGCAATTCCCAACCCCCAGAGGTTGTTCATCCTCAGATGAGGATAAGGGGTAGGCTAGATTTTGAGCCAACTAATCCTAAAGCTAGACAATTCTGATATATTTGTTCTATCCACCATATTTAGCTGTTATGGCATCCAGATGATCACCCTATCAATCCTTTGCACTTGAGAGACGACTCTCACTCACCACATGATCTGATGCCACAACTTGAGAGGTGACACTTGCTTACCACTTGGTTTGATGTGGAAACTTGATGCATGGCAATGACTGTTTAGTTTCCCCATCAACCCAAGTGGTGAGCAAGTGTCACCTCTCAAGTTGTGGCATCAAATCATGTGGTGAGTGAGTCACCTCTTAGGTGCAAAGGGTTAATGGCATGGTTAACATCTTCAATAGCTCTTGCAGATGGTCTTCCTTGGTGATCTTTGCTTGGTTTCAGTTTGCATCATCAAAATGGTATAGAATTATACTAAGCTCCATATCCAGCCATCAACCTTCCAAAATCCGTTGGGTGAATGGCCTGACAAGAAAGACTGGGCCTGTATCAGGGGTACCCATAATCCATGATAGCCTCAACAGCTCACAGGTTACTGCCATCCTATTATACATAAAGAGGATTGGCTGGGAGTGAGGTGAGGGAAGTATTGGTTGAGGAACATGGTTCTCACCCCCAAACTAAAGACAGGTAACCTTAAATCCGAGTGTCCCACAGTATGGTACCTGTGGTTGCATTGGTAGGTGATATCTGAGATTGAGAGTAGGGTTCAGCCTTGCTGATGTCAGAGCGTTTAGATTCTAATGTTCCTACAGGCTGGGCAGCCAGGGTTCTCACAGACTGGTAGATCTCCCAGCCTTGTCCCATGTAAAACTTGAATGGAGATTACCTTCATAATGCTTGTTAGCGTATCCCCTTATATCAGGTTTTGTAGTTACGTTTGGTACTTGAGGGGGTGATTGCAAATTACCAGTTGTTGGTATGGGTGGCACTCGTCGAGGGTGAGCTTGCAAATTGCTAGATGGTTGGTATGGTTAGATTTTCTGTACATCCTGTGAGATATTTCCTCATGGTAGCCAAGGCGCTTAGTGCTAAGGAAACCATCACTACATCCGCATGTAATGATAATTGAGGCCCCACTATAAAGCCTAATTGGTGGGTTGCAGGGGTTGTATTTAAGTGAGAGGTAATTTAACTTGTTTTTTTAGGATGCTATCTTTATTGTATGCAATCATAGGGATAACTCTACCCTACCACCAGTAACGTTTTTCTATCTATACCAAATTTGTTGGGGAATCCTGGTGAGCAGTTCTATATAAGTATGGGGCTGGATGTGCAATTCCTGAGGGGTTTTAGTGGGGGTAACCTACTTTTGGAACTCAACTCGGTGACTTCAGATACCTCTGATACATTCAATCTTTGCCCCAACCCTTTTCGGCTGAGAGTTTCCTCACTCAAGAAGATACGATAATTAACTATAAGTTCCTGGGGATTTTGGGTACTTAGGGAAAGGGGGGTGGCCACCTATCATTTAAGAGGTTGGCCTAGGCCCACAACTTTCTAACAGCCAGAGAGAGAGAGAGAGAGAGAGAGAGAGAGAGAGAGAGAGAGAGAGAGAGAGAGAGAGAGAGCTTAGAGCCCTTTTTGGTCCTGAAGGGATGGATGGCCAATCTGGCTCAATAGCCATAGGTCGGCTGCTTACGAAACCAGTTAAGCCACCTTAGCCTGAGCCATACCTGACAAAGGTCAGTGGAATGGTTAACCCATAGGCTGGGTACATTCAGATGCTTATGCAGACAACTTATAAGGGTAGCTCGAGCTCAGCTGTAGATCTCAACTTTGAAGGTATAGGTGATTTCCACCCAGCTATGAAACTCGATACTATACCCCACCCCTTAAAGCTATGCCAAGTGTCGAGCCAAAAGCTGAATAGAAATCCCAACGCGCACCCCGGACGGCCAAAGGGTTATATGAGCAACCTCTACCGAAACCCTTTCCAAACTGTCCCATAATCAGAAACTTAATGGTTGGTTAGAGTATCCCATCTCCCCACCATCGATTTCAGCTTTAAGGCTTTGATCGTAGATGGGGTATCCTTTAGCTCAGTTATCATTAAAGCTCCAGCCATGAGATCGTTTGAGGGCCCAATTTTATAACCGGATGGCGAGGATTAGGGCGTCGATTGGGGCCAAGGTCTACAGGGCGGGGGGTCGGAATGTAGCCAAGGGCATGACCCTGCCGCTGCGGTTATTTGACGAGCTTACTTTTTGGTCGTTGAGCTTTCGGTTGGTAAGCCGAGCTGGGGAGGTCAGCTCGAATAGGTTGGGTAAAGGTTATAGGGCAATGTCGTTGACCACCACTTCTAGGTGGTGCAGATTTGAAACTTGGGTCGAGAGGGCGGAGAGCTCGGCGATCAGAAACTGCACGTCGAGCAGCAGCCGGCGCTTGGCGCTGGGGGTCCTGAGGGGGAGGTGGGGGATGGCGCGCTCGAGGGCGGCGGCGTACTCCCGGTTGACGTGGGTGACCACGCTTTGGGTCTCCTTGGGGCGGAGGTAGCGCCCCACGATGCGGTGCAGGGACTGGACATCGGCCACCAGATCGCGCATGTACTGGCTAACCGGGCCTGGAGCGGGGAGGTCCCAATCTACTTGGCCCATCTTGGCGAGGTGGATGGCGGCTCGGTCGGCCAGGATGGCGACCAGCTTGGCGTGCAGCTGAGATTGATGCTCCCCGAGGTCCTGCCCCACGCGCCGGAGCGGGCTGCCCAGCACCTTGCCGGGGCATAGCGCGAGGCAGGCGCTCAGGTAAGGCAGCGACGCCTGGGCCATGGCGAGCGTCTGAGCGGCAACCGAGATGTGACGTGCCGAGATGCGGTTGAGCCCGGCGGTGCGCATAGCCCCGGCGCCCAGCACGGCCTGGCATACGAGCTGGTTGAAGTGATCCAGCAGAACAGTCATGCGGCTGGCAACCTCCTGGGCCAGGGTGGGAAGGTTCACGGCACACCGCAGGTAATCCAGCAGCATCTGAAGGAGGGCCAGCCCACTGATGCTGACAAAGTAGTCGGCGCCACCGACCCTCAGCTGCTCGGCAGTCTCGCATTCCAGCTTGGACGGTGGGCCGCAGCCAAAGAACAGCTGGGGGTGGTTGACCCTGTGCGTGTCCGCGTGCTGCAGCATGTGCGCCATCAGCTGATAGTCCGACGCGACTGGGGAAGCCGCCCAGGGGTCCGAATCCACGTTGAGCGCCACGCCCTTCATCTTCTCCTCGTGGAAGTTGTAAAGGAAGGCATGGGAGTGGGCGAGGAACGAGCTGCGGAGCACCGATGCCGCACGCCCGAACCCCGCCTCGAGGTACCCCACGAAGGCCCACACCAGCTTGTGCAAACGGTGGAAATCCTTCGCCCCGAGCCGCGAGTTGCTCTCGGACCGTAACCCGAGGAGGTGGCTGGCAAGGCTCTGCACCTCCTCGAACGCTTCCTGCCGCCCCTCGTCCGCCTTCGTGACCCAATCGAACCCGCCCCCCTCGCCCAACAGGAATTCCTCCACGTAGCCGTGCACCGACGCGAGGCGGCAGACCACCCTATGGAGCGCCTGATAACTGACGGCGAGAAGGTCCAAAAACTTCTCCAGGGTTGCCGCCCGGATCTGCCGGCCATAAGGGTGCTTCCTAACATGGGCTCAATAAGCTTTTGCCAACGCCCCCATAAGCAAACCCAACTATGACATTAAGCTATAACACTTTCGTCGCATCAAATCGCGCGGCTTAAACTAAGGCTAGCCCAAAACCAAGAAAAGGGAGCTCAGGCAAATCCGAAGCTGGGCTCCGGAGAGCTAAACTCAACCAACGTTAAAGGTGACACCCCTTCCAACAAACGTCACACTTAAACCAAAGTACTAAAGTGGACGCGAGTTCCACTTGGGACAAAACGATACAAATAAGCCCGCTCATACCAATAAGAAGCATCTTGAAAGGTACCATTAAGTTTGTACCCGCTTTAATAGATCAAGGGTACTTTGTAAGTGCCAACCTAGCCACCCTATCGCCCAACAAAAACCATAAAGCTTGACGCAACAACCCCCCGGCACCTGGCCGACCAGTAAAGGGGGATGGCGACCCCTCGAGGTACACCTCACGCACATTTACTAATGGACTCGAAATAGTTTAACCACGGGTAAAAAACGAACTTACTCCCACGCCTTCTGGCTCCTGGGCGGAGCAGGCTCACTCTCCGAAACGGGTTCATCAAAGTAGACCGACAGGATTTGCAGCTGGGCTTTATAGATCCCCTCCGTTAACGAAGCGATGGCCACATCGAGCACTTTGGGGAGGGAGCGGGCCGAGTACAAAGCGTTTAGCAACGGCTTAAGGCTGTTGCGCTCGCCCGCGTCGAAAACGAGGCCGAGGGGAAGCTCTAAAGCGCCCCCGAGGTACTTTTCGCCCTCGGCGCGGAGTTCAGCTACGATGGCGGGAAGGTGGGCCCCCGAAATTATCGACCTCATAAGTTCGCCAATTAAGATATCTACGAACCGGGATTCCAAAAGCCCCACCACCTGCGACCTCCGCTCGGTTAAATTGGAACTAAGGGCGGCAAGGCAATTCAGCTGCCCCAACCTCAGATTCGACCTTCCCTCAGCCTTCCCAAGATCAAATGGGAGGGTGCCCTTCTGAGAGCATGGGGCCAGATCCGCTCCCCCAGCAGCCCCGTTCTCGGGAGCTCTTAAAGTCACCAGTCGCGGCCCATCAGATAGGTTCAATTGCTGCCGCAGCTCATCAATCAGGCTGATCGCAGTTAAGGGGTCCCGGTTATCGATTAACCCCTTTAGAGCGTTCTCGGACTCGCGGGCACCCTTTAAGACGTTAATGGCCCGCTTTAAAGCCAACATATTCTCACGCCGCCGCCTCAGTTGGACGATCGACCTGCTACCGTCCACCTGGGTTTTGCGAACGAGATCCAGCGAGGCGCGGATATCGGATATACGCCCAATACAGGCGTCCGTCTCCCCCTCCAGCTGCTGCAGCGTCGACAGCGCCGCGAAGAAACCTTCGGAACGGGCCCCGATCTCCCGCACAAGCTGGGACTCGACGCGATCCAAGAATTGGCCGAGAGTTTCCTGGAGCTCGGGGGAGGTCATTACCCTAAGCTCGCCCTCGACCACCCCCTCAACGCTCACCAAGCTCCCGATGGCGCGGAAAGTCGTCGCGCAATCCAAAGAGAAGCCGGGGTCGTGAAAGCATTCCGGCAAGCCTTGGGTAACGGGTTGCCCCACACAGCCGCCCGCCTCCAAACTCGTCAAACCGCTACGTGGGCTCAATAGGCTAACATTTTCGCTGATGAGGCGGCGGTACTCCTCAAAGGGTGGGGCAAGTTCCGATAGGTAGGCGTCAAACTCCGAACCTTTAACTTTCCTCAAGTGCGCCTTGTTGACCTTGGGAGGATGGGTTTTGCGCT
The DNA here is from genome assembly GCA_022478985.1 of Massospora cicadina. Taxonomy (NCBI): domain Eukaryota; kingdom Fungi; phylum Entomophthoromycota; class Entomophthoromycetes; order Entomophthorales; family Entomophthoraceae; genus Massospora; species Massospora cicadina. The sequence continues at coordinate 69,990 of JAKSZP010000014.1, forward strand.
TGGGTATAAAATTTAAGTTGGCATCATCGCCATGCAGGATGGTGAAGCTATCGTGGTGCAACGCAACTTTATCTAAACTGAATGGGTGAGGGTTAATGTTAGTTGGTAAAATGGATCCGGTATCCCTCGCTTGGTTGGTACCGGGTGAGTGAAGCGTTAAGCCTGACTTGTGGCTAGGAGAGGTAAGTTTAGTTCTCGGGTCGGAAAAGATGCTGGGTTCGTCCGACGGATTTTGGGCGATGCCATCCCCCTCGTCAATAGTTTCAAGGGCTAACCGTGGGGGTGGGGTATTTACTTTATCAAATGGAAACCTAGCCCGACCGCTCATTGAATCTTGGGGGTATGTAATAAAAAAAGTTAGGGTTCGTGCTCGCCTTACCGCCCCCCCCCAACTAAACCTACGCGAGCGTCAGGCTTGGAAATTTGGGCACCCCATCCCCGTAATTATTCAAAGTTGATTGGCTCAATTCAATCAGCACCGAAATGAAACTCCATCGATGGGATGTCGGGCCAATATAGGCTTTTGTATAGTACACATGAGCCATTTCTAAGTGGCTTCCTATATCAGTCCAAGCCTTAAAATACAAATTTTAATCCACTAAAACATTTGAGTACCATCTTATTGATCACCTCAAAGATTCCTTTCAACCTACAAGCTACATCATCTATAGGACCTCAGCTATTTACTTAAACTATAAAGCTTTTAATAATAACTCCAATGACTAAAACTATCTACCCCATCTACTGTATAAACATAAATTAGTGTTGATTGACTGGTCATATGTAGTAATAACTTCTCATCACTTTTTAAAAACAAGTTTATAAGTCTTATAGCTCTACTATCACTTTCCAAACCACCTTTTCAAAAGCCACCATTACTTTGAGATAACCCAACTACATATATAAGGCTTGTACTGCCATGGTTACATGACACAATTATTAATACAAATTGTAGAGACAAGGCTGGGTGTAAGGAGGCCAAAACAATAAATTTGGCAGGCCTCCCTGACCTGAAGCATACCCTGGACCAATGTTGGTTACAGGCAAGATATACCTAAGTTAGTCCTGGGGGTATGCATGATGCTTGGCCCTGCATTACATTGAGGGTATTGAAATGCAACAGCTTTGTTACTCTAATGATAGTTTGTTATAGTTGCTTGGAGAATGAGGTTTTGAAACCCATTTGATTTACAATATTGCCAAAACTGGAAGAATTCAGCTGAAATCAATAAGTCAATTTTGGACTTACTTGAGCTATAGTACCTTGGCTGATGGTAGTGTGCACTTATTGGTTCATTTTAGGCTTAGTACCACTCCCACAGATTGATGATTCTCCACATAATATTTATTAATAATTTCTGAGACCAACCTTGCTTGTTAGTTGACTTGCTTGATATAAAACCTATTAGTTTTACATTTTTGCATGGTCCCTTGGGTGAACCTGTGTGCAGACCTCCTCAAGGAGGTCTCCAATAATATAGGATATTTTATTTTATCTAGACTAACAATGGAATCTGGTGAACACCTGGGCTATCCTAGTCCCCTCCAGATCTAGGCATCCAAGCACCCTGACACAGATCTACATTTTGTTGTGGACTCCTCCTTTGAGTCCAACCAAGTTCTGTCATTTGTTTGTTATCTACTTATATATTCTGTGCTTTATACCCTTTCCCTGGGTCCCCTCTGCTCCAGCACCTTCCAAGTTGACCTATTCCCAATCTTACTAGGGACTAGTTCCCTTGCAGTGTGGCTGTACATCCTGCACCACCTTTCTGGAAACAAGAGAGCTACAGACACTCTATTGACATTAGTTGACCAACCTTTTTACTTTACATGCATGAGAATTATCCATGTGGGGCTTTCTTTAATTGTGAACTGGGTGCGCTGGCCATTTGTCACAGTCTTTATGGTGCTCACCACAGTTTTCTCATTTGACTTAATGTTGGTGCATTTAAACGTTATTCTTGCTACCACCAACTGGGAAATGCTCAATCCTCCTGCTTGTACCTGTTGAACTCAGACACTTCATGATCCTGTTGTTGCAATTTCACAACTTTCTTTAAAATTGATCTGAAATTCAACAGGCTCTTGCTTCCCTCTCACCAGAAGCTTCCTTTAATAATGCATTAAATGGTTCCCATTCACCCTTGCAGGAGTGGATTTGCTGTATCAGCTGTCTCCTGAGGCTTTCAACTGGGTTTTCATGGTGTTCCATGCACAGCCACTCTCATGGAATTCAGTGGTGTCACAATCAGAAAATCCCCAGTTTCTGACCGCCATAAAATAATTCTTTTGGTGCCACTGGCAAGCAACCAAAGCAGCCTAACCAAGTAGGGAGAGGTTTGGGCACTGACAGCACCAGATATTGACTACTACTGGTTGGTTATGCAAAGTCCTCTGGGTTGGTCTGACCCAACCACACAAAAGCTCCTCAAAACCAAACACCCAAAAAAGATTACAGGTATGCAAGGTATGCTAAACCAAAACAACCTTTATTTTTATTCAGGATCATAAAAAACAAAGGTGCCCGCTGACCAGAGCTCATCTGGGGAGCCACCACCAATGCTCCCCAGGTGGGGAATGCTAGGGTTAATATTCCAAAGTGAACTTTGGAATCAGCAGGTGTGCCTTATAAAGGCTGCCCTTCAGGGGCCTCACCTGAGTCATTGATTAGTCTCACACAAGCCTAATCTACAACTTGGGTGAGGCACAACCCAGCGCCCAAAATGACCAAACCAAAAACATTTTAAAGTGATTTGACTCAGATTCAGAAAATCCAAATTTGAGTCAGAATGTACAATCAAGACAAACTCAATCGTTACAAGTGGAGAATTTGAAGCATTTCCTGGAGCAGTGTCATCCAAATGTGTCATCTGTCCAAGTCTTCTATGAGTTCTTTGCTTTGCGCCAAGCTGGCCTCCCAGAGAAATTATATGTAAATAATTTTGCAACATGGCCCTTGCTCTATCATTGTCAGATGTCATTAAAACGTCATTCCTCCATTCTATTTTGGACACCCCCTCAAGATACGCCCCGGTATGGCAAGCTCCTCCTAACTTTGACCAGCTGATTGAAGCTATTTGGGGCGATTTCCCCACCCCAACCAGAAAGGGTCCAGGTAGTTTGGCCATCATTGTTTCACCTGGGGCCCCTATAAATACAGGCCCCAAAAAACTTGTGTGTGCCTCTCAAAATGGAGGAATCATATCCTACCATTCCTTTGAGTTCCACCAAACTTAAAGGCAAGCAGTGGTCTAGCCCCACAGATTTATTATGTTTCAGTTGATTCCACCACAATTTCACCCACATTGACCTTATAGATATGGCGCATGTACTATTGTTTTTTCCTTTGAATGGGGCAGAGCTCCCCACCAATCCTTTCCCCATTTTTATGGAACATGAGGGGATGGATGAGTCTGGCCCCAGATTTAAAGTAAATTATTCAACTAAATTTGTTTTTTCTTTGCACTGCATTTCTATGGTGCCAGCTGGATCATTGATGAAGGGCCTAGTGGTGATGCCTTGGATAACAATGAACAAACTGGCCAGTGGATCAGGTATGGAGTCACTGATGCCCAAAAATGCATTTTATAATGTGGCATATGTAAAATTAAACGAGCCAAGTATCAGCTCCAACAGCTCTGACGCAGACCCCACTCCTGTGTACTAGGTCACACCAGAGAACCCGCGCTTGACCCCTACCATGACTCACAGAACCCAGGATGTTGAAAAAAGTTATTTTAGAATACACAAATGTTTTTGCAACAGCTGAGATTGTGGTGGGGTATTTGTCTCAGTAGTGAGAGTGTCCAACTTTTCCTCTCCATTTTATGATGCAAAAACTTATCCTAAAGGTATGCTTATGCCAGATGATGATTTTCCAGGGGAGGTGTTGGCGCTATATGCTATGAATAAAGACCATTCTGGATATTTTTTGTTGTCTTTTACTCTTTGTTCCCCTTTAGGAAAAGATCAGCACAACTATTTTGGTAGATGAAGGAGCCTCTGAAAAATTTATTGACCAAGACCTAGTTAACTACCTTCAGTTGAATTACCTGCCAGGTGGTATGTTAGGGGAGGGGCTTGCAAGGTATTCCCACGCTGAAGATTCTAGGGTTGGTGGAATATCATGTTGGCAAATATCATTTGGCTGACCGCTTCCAGACTATCAAAAACCTATTGTAACCCATTATTTTAGTAGTAGAGTGGTGGCGAAAGTTTGTCATCAAACCAACTTGAAAGCCAATACCTTGTCATTATCACTGAAAAATGGTCAAAATTTAGTTGTCCCCTTGTCTGAAGCAAACTCTCAGGGAAGTTTTCCCCAATGGACAAAGGTCCACACACTCAGTCTAGCTCCGTTGCTGAAGCCACTTTTGAGGTTCCCATACCTTCCTGCTTGGAGGGATTGGAATCTTCATTTGATGCAGCTTCAGCCAGTGTACTGCCAGCTCATTCAGAGCTTGATTGTGAGTTCAAACTCACTGTTGATCTGGTGCGCATATCTTCTCCCATTTACCCTTTGAATGTATGGAAGGAAGCAGCCTTAGATATGTGGGTAAAGCAGTTAGATATATGCGCAATATTTCAGCGTACCTCTCCAGTATGCTCCCCACTTCTTTTTGTGAAGAAAGCCAATGGTACCTTACACCCATGCATAGATTATGGGAACCTAAACAATGTCACAGTATCAGATTTGCATCCATTCCTGGTGGACTCACATATTTCTTGCCATGTGGAAAAGGCTAGAATCTTTTTTAAACTGGATTGCTTAAGCGCGTTCAATCAGATCCATATCAAGAAGGGCCATGAGTGGCTCAACACATTCCAAACCAGAAAGGGAATTTCTCAGTTTCAAGTTATGCCCTTTGGGCTTAAAAATGCACCTGCTATTTTCCAATGTCACATAGATGCAGCCTTGGGGACCTGCTGGGTATATGCGCGGTGGCCTACATGGAGATATTCTGGTGTTTCCCCTAATAAAGAATCATATGCGATACATCTGTGGCAAGTGGTGGAGCATTTGAGGGCAGCTGACCTTATGTTAAAGATTAGTAAGTGCAAGTTCTTCAAGTCCCAGGTCTTCTTCCTGGGAAACGTCATATTTGACCAAGGCCATATGATAACTCCAGACAAGGAGAAGGCGATTTGTGAGTGGCCCACCCCAACTTCAGTCAAGGAATTGAGGAGTTTTTTGGGGATGTGTATGTTCCTTAAGAAATTTACACCAAATCATTCTAAGGTGGCGGCGCCCTTGTATAAGGTGAGTAAAGCCAAAGTGCTCCAGTGGTCCCCTGTTTTTCAGGATGCCTTCCATGCGATAAAGTGCACCCTATTGTCTACATCCATACTTAGCCATGTAAATCCAGAAAAAGAATTTAATTGTGGCTACTGGTGCCTTTAAATTCGCAATAGTGTCTGCCTTGTTACATTTGGGTGGAGGTGGAATAGAGAATACAGTAATATATTTCTCCAGGAAAATGTCCTTGTCAGAGTTAAACTTCGCCATTTATTACAAGGAGCTAAAAGCAGTGGTTGAGGCGCTGTCCTATTGGCATCATCATTTGCCTGGCTCATCCCTACCATTCCGCGTTCATACAGATCACCATGCCTTATTTACTAAGCACCTCATGTCCTGACCCCATGGAAAACCTACTAGCATGTTTCTTGTCCCAATCTGTGTTCTCTTATGAGTCTATGAAGGGCAAGTAGAATGGTTTGGCGGATGCTTTGAATCAAACCCCTGCGTTAACTCCAAATCTTAAGGAAGTAGAGGTGCACAATACCCAATTAATGATCCCACCAGGTAAGATTGTGTCCCAGAATCCCTCTCCCATGGAACACTTGTCAGCGCTTGCTCCTCTGGAAACCGCGAAGGAATATGGTATGTTAAGAAAGGTAGTTCTTTCACAACCCTTGTCAGAAGAGTATAAAGTGGTACTCACCAAGAGCAAACTAAATCAGGAGAACATAAACAGGGGTTACCACATTAAGGAAGAGATGGTATTGTTTCAGGGACGCCTATGGGTTTCTGTCAGACCACAACGCCTGGAAATAACTGAGGGCCGTTATGATGGAATCACCATAGGGCTTTCTGGGAAGGCGAATACTCTGGAGCTAATTTGACTCACTTAAGATTGGAAGGTTTATCCACGAAGGTTGCCAGATATTGTAAGGAGACCCAGGTCTGCAACCAAATATAGTTAAATCACCAGCCCCTCATGGGGTTGTTGGTACCAGTTCAAAAAGCTGAAGGGCCTTAGACTTTCTTATCAGTGGATTTTATTGTGACTTACCTGCATTTGAAGGCTATGATGCCATCATAGTAGTGGTGGACAGTTTCTAAAAATTCGCCCACTTTATCCCCTGTAGAACTAAAGTTACTGCGGCAGAGATGGCTAAGCTCTTCGTGTTTCATGTGTTTGCCCTTCATGGGTGCCCCAGGAGATAATTAGTGATTGTGGTCCCCAGTTTACATCAGTATTTTGGGAAGAGTTGTAAAAACTCTTTGAATTCACCCCTTCCATTCTACTGCCTATCACCACCAATTGGGTGGGCAGGCTGAACAAGTGAAATAGTGTTTAGAACAGTTACTGAGGTGTTACATTGCCACAGATCATACAGATTGGGCTTCCCATCTTCTCATGGCCCAATTTAGCTATAACAACGCCCAACATGCATCTATCAGTTCTCCCCATTTTTGCCAACTATGGGTTTTTTTCACCTTCAACATGGAGCCCAGCTATGGATCTAGAGTGAAAGCGGTGGTGGACTTATCTAAGACACTCAAGAAAGTACACCAGGGGTTTACCACAAATTTGGATGCAGCTTTACAAGCCTTTAATGAGAATGTTTATGGTAAGAGATAGGTAGATCCTGCGTTCAAGAAAGGGGGTCTCAGGATGCTTGATGCTAGAAATATACCAAGCAAGCAGCCATGCAAAAAACTGGGACCAAGGAGGATAGGGCCATACCGCATTTTCAGAAAGGTGGGCCACGCCTCATATCATTTGGATCTTCTTTCATCATTCCAGATCTTTACCATCTTTCATAAAAGTAAGCTGACGCTGTTTGAGGGCACCCCACCAGAGACTCCATAGGCTTATCTTGTCAATGAGGCTCCAGAGTGGGAAGTGGAGGAAACTGTACCATCTCGCCATGTAAGAAGAAGGTTAGAGTACCTGATATCCTTGAAGGGATTTAATGCAGCTGAGAACAGTTGGGTGCCAGCGCGCAATGGCGCCCATACCCATAACCTAATTGAGGTTATCCACGAGCGTTTCCCTGAGGCAGCAGGACCCAAGTCAAAGCAAAGTATTGCCACCATAAAGATGGCCCCTGCCCATAAGAATTTCTACTTGGCAGAAGCACCTGGAGGAGGGTGGAGCCTCAACAGAACGGGAGGGTAATGTCTTAGTTAAATGACACAATTTAAGGTACAGCTTCTGGAGACAAGGCTGGGTGCGATGAGGCTAAAAAGATAAAAATGGCAGGCCTCCCTAACCTGAAGAATACCCTGGACCAACGCTGAGTAAAAGCAAGATATGCCCAAGTTGGTCCTGGTGGTGCACGTGAAGCTCAGCACTGCATTACATCAAGGCATTAAAGCACACCAGCTTTGTTACTAATAATGATAGTTTGTTATAATTGCTTGGAGAATGGGGTTTTGAAACCTGGTTAATTTACAATATTGCCAGATCTGGAAAATTTCATCTGCAATCAATAAGTCAAGTTTGGAATTACTCAAGCTACAGTACCATGACTGATGGTAGTGTGCGCTTATTGGTTCATTTCAGGCTTAGTACCACTCATGGAGATTGATGATTCTCCCAGTTGAGATTGTTAACCATATCATGGCTCTTTTTGATATCAGCTATTATGATTTATAAATCAGGCATCGATGCCAATTAATTTATCTAATTTAAGGGGTTTAACATTAATTAATCTGATGAATTCAATGGATCACCTTATGTCAGGCACCCATGCTGACTAATTCAGCTGATTTGACTTTTGAGTTCAGTGGATCCCAGCAGTTTGAGTTAATTACATCATGCAACCTTGACTACTTAACCTTGTTCAACTTTCAAGAGTTCAGTGGATCTCAGCAGTTAATTACAACAGGGAATCAATTCACCTGATTTATCAATTGAACCTGCTTCTACTTTTGGTTGTTTCAGTCTTAATTTAGCTCATCAAAATAAGTTCTCAATATCTAAAGATTCCCAAAGCATCTGGATAAATCACCAATAGATTTATAAGGGTAATTTAATGGTTCAGCTTCACATTATGCTCCCCAACCAATTAGTTGAGCTATCTCAATTCAACAATCATTATAAGAGATTTACTGGGGACTAATGCCAAGAATCAATCTACAACTAATATTTTAGATTTCATAGGATTCACCGCCAACTAATGTCAAGGGTTAATCTACAACTAATTTGATTTAATAGGATTTACTGGCAAATAATGTCAAGGATCAATATACAACTAATATTTTTTAAGGATTTCAGCGGACAAAGCCATGATTTTATATTTATGATTGCCAGCTGACGTTGCTGAGGATTTTCATGCTAGAGTTACTTGCAGATGATGCTGAGAATTTCTGGGATAGATTTTGAGTTTCTGGTGAGTTACACCGATGATATTTAATGAGTTTCTGACGAGTTATGCCAAAGATGGTTAAGGTTGGAGTCTTACAATGTATTATGCCCCGTGCTACCCAAGAATCCAATATAACACCAGATCATATGAAAGTTAGTTGGGTGGGCTGATCAGCTATAAAAGCACCACCTTTTTATCTAAATAAAGATCTACATTTACATATTCTTCTCTTTTTCAAGTGATTCATTACTAGAAATCCTGGATAGCAAGATATCCCTAAGGATTAGATGCTGAGTCAAGCATCTAGGGAGTGGCTGGCGCTACCACTCCCCCTGATGACAATGAAGAAGCGTAGCAAGGGGTCAACAGTCCTCATAAAGTTGATATTAGCACACCAGCCAGGTTCCTGAACCATTTAAAATGGTAAACTTTTCAACACTCCCCAATGTTTATTAGCAAATTCTTGAGACCAACCTTCTTGCTGGTTGACTTTCTTAATAAAAACCCCATTAGTTTTACGTTTTTGCATGGTCCCTTGGGCGAACCCGTGCGCAGACCTCCTCAAGGAGGTCTTCAACAATCTAAGACATTTGATTTATCTAAATTAACAACGGAATATGGTGCACGCCTGGGACATCCTGGTCCCAGATTAAAGCACCCAAGCACACTGGCAAATCTACATTTGGTTATGGACTCCTCTTTGGAGTCCAACCAAGTTCTGTTGTTTGTTTGTTATCTACTTATATATTCTGTGTTGTATATCCTTTCCTGGGTCCCACTGCTCCAGAACCTTTTGAGGTGCCCTATTCCTAATATTACTAGCGACTAGTTCCCTTGAAGTGTGGCTGTGCATCCCACACCATCTCACTGGGAATGAGAGAGTTACAAACACTCTTGACATGTACCCTAAATAGTTTTATCTGTCTTGGATAGATTAAGTTCTTTTAATTGTTTTAATTTATTGTGAGCCATCCTTACCACCCAAAACAGGTGTGAAAGGCTTTTTTATATAAATACTGAGGCCCAGACCCTCCACCTGGACCATACTCAGCACTCCTCTAGGTGCAAATGGGGCCCCAGGCCTTGAGTAACCCCCTTTTCTCAGATATGTGGTTTGGTTCATGTGATGGATGAGTGATGGGTCACTTGCTTGCCCTCAAGAAACCTCCCTCTTTTCCCCTTTTCCTCTTATTACTTTTTAAAAATGATAGAAAGGATTTGCAGGGAGGTGGTCCAGTCCAGGGGCCATTGGAAGTGCCCTAGGTCCTATCAAACCATCAGCTCAGTTACTTACAACATGCTAAAAATGCCTAAAATCTCCTCAATTACCAAACATAACTATTTGAATCCAACAAGTCAGATCAATCTTAAACTTGTCAAATTTATTTCAGATTGACACTCAAGATCATCTATTCACCCCTAAGGTCAATCCAACCAATCTACCAGTTAAAATGAATCCATGAAAAACTTGTTACACTAATATAAGATCTTCACCAATAGTTAACCCAGAAAATTAAAATTTTTAAAGACTTTAATTTTTTTGAAAGTTTTCCTTTGCCTGTGTTATTCCCATTGTCCTAACCAATCATATTATGACTCATGGGCCTCAGGCCCAGGCCAGTGCTCTGGCCCTTCCCTGATCCTCCCCTCACATAAAGGCAATAGAGCCTTCTAGGGTTTTTTTCTGGTTCATTCTCTAATCATAATTTCCTTTTAGATAATCCTGTCATCCCATTACTTTGTTCATGTGGGATTGTGGAATACGCCAATGGATGCCACAAATAATATTTTAAAAACGAGATATTTTACTTTATATAAAAGTATAATATAATACTTATTATGGTTTTTTATATTTTTTATTATTAAAAGCGCGGCAAAACCAAGAAAGGCTCCTTTGTCAATACTAGCTTTTCCTATTTAAACTAGTTCAAATTTCGAGACCATTGATATTTGAGGCAAAAGAATGCAAAGCTCAGTCTTCCATATTAGGGCATATAGGCTTTTGGCCTATCAGATCGAAGATAAAAACTTTTAGAGGTAAAACTGACCTGTGTGGTAACGATTTGATGAATTATATTAAATCACCTGAGAGTAAAATCTTTTCACCTCAGCGGTGGTCTGACTCGGATGGTAATTATTGGGTATTTTGGCAGTAGTCAGACTTGGATGGTAATGATTGGCTAATGTTTACCCTATCATCCTCGAGTAAAATCTTTGCACCTCGGCGGTGGTTAGACTTGGATGATAATGATTGGTTAACTCACACCCAATCATTGACAGGTAACATCCTCTTGCCTTGCAGAGGTTCCTATCCATGCAATTTTATACTTCTCATATTTGACTGAGGAGTCAGAGTATTTCTATTATTAGTATTTACTGTTTTAAGCCAATTTTTATGATAAATCATATTCCTCTGGTTGTTAGGAACCCACCAAGAATCCACTAGGGTTTTTTTGTTGTGGGAACTCATATTGTTGATATCCCCATTATTATTTAAAAATTGGGCAGGTGATGGGCCAATCATAAGAGCAGATTTGGGAACACTAATACCTCCAACATTCCTTTCCTTAGATTGGAAAGAAGAATGTCCAACATTGCCCCCCTCAAGAATGTTGGTAGGGGTGTTGCAGTTATGGTAGGGTGGTACCTTTTCATCCACTTGAGAGGTAGGAAGGTGGATGCAGAGCTTATTGGCAGCCTGCCCTTTTTTTGTCGCGAGTTTAGTGGAGTTAGTGTGCATGCAAGAGTAATCCTTCTTGCTGAGTTTGGTATTGGCTAAAATTAAAGGTACTTCATAGTTGAGCAATGACAAGGACCCTTGTTTCATGTTGATAATACCATAATATTCGATCATGAACTGCGTACTTATAAGCATATCATAATAGTTGTTGTCTAGAGCCACTGCGGGGGCTGATAGGATAAGTTTCCCAATACAAATGGGAAGGGACGAGTAAGCACCCAGTGTGCAGGTGTGGTTAGGACCAGCAGTTCCATAGTCTTGGTTGTACTCCAAGTCAGGTGCAAGTTTGATTTTTTTATCAACCTGGAGGAGATTACGTTTACCAGGGAGCCTGTATCCAGTATGGCCATCACCCAAACTTTTTATATGACCGCTTCGACTTTTTGAGTATCCCCCCAAAAGTAGGTGACAACGCTAAGACCTCCTTGAGCTGGAAATTGGAGGTTAATTTGCTTGTGGTATCAGGGTAAATTTTTTTATAGATTGCATGGTATAGCCATGCTGGATAGGGCGGATAAGGTGGGAATTCACCTCATTGGCGTCGCTGGTGGTATCAATGACAATTGGCTCCCCTAAAACTTGGCAGAGATATGTCTCTTCGGGTATAGTAGCCTCCTCTACTCTTCCAGCATTTAAGCAATCGGGAACTTCCACCTCAGCAGGTGCTCCTACAACATAATAGCTGACCTCATCTGTATCCCCCTCAGAATTATCCCTAGGGTATTTGTAACGCGAGGGTAATGACATAAGTTGTTTAAGTGAGTTAGGCATGAGGTTTTCAGCAATAGGTGTGCCTTTCCCTATGCTGACATTTCTTTTCCCTGCTCCCATTCCTCAGCGTCAGCTTTCTTCTTCCAGCATTGCCTCCATGTGGCCAAACTTGTTGCAGTATTCACACCGAGGGCGTTCAGAACGTTTGGCTTTGGGGCTTTGCTCTTTAGGGCCCATTATCTGAAGGGGCTCCCTTCTTGTCCTCAATAGCTAGGGCTCGAGGCTTAGGCTTTTGATCATCAATGGTTAAAACGTGAGGTCGAGCTACTGCTCCACGTGAAACATTGGGATTATGGAAATTGGCGACATTTATTAATGCTTCCTTGATGTCTTGGATGGTATGGAAATAGCGTTTAACGGAGGTGATGTGCATTGCTAGCGATGGGTAGGAAGCCACTCCAGTCAAAGCGGCGGCTATAGCATCATCCATAGTCAACATTTTTGAGGTTAACAGCATCTGTGCCTCCATACAGAATCGCTCCATAAAAGTGGCCACGGACTCTCCTTTCTGGATATTCATGCATATGAAAGCTTGCTTTTTCATGCTTAAAGCTTGTTTGGAGCTGAACGTGTTTATGAGGGCCTCTTTAACCTCGGACCAGGTGCTAAGAGCGTCCATATGTGGGACCATCACCTCTTGTGCCATGCGGCCCAAACAGGAAAGAATATGTTTGGCCTTTTGACGGTCAGTTGCCCCTTCCATAGCTGCTTCATAAACGTATAAAAATGAAGCAATGCTGCCCTCACCGGGGATAAACTTGTCTTTAAACGTAGGTTTGAATGAATGATAGTCATTCCCAGAAAGGGTGTGAATAGCTGAAGCTTCTGCTTCTGAGGTTTCAGAGCGGTAGCTTAACTGATCAAAGGCCCATGAAAGGTGATCAAACTGGTCATGCAGAGCTTCAAGCCAGGTTTCTATGTTAGAGAGGGCTTCTAGGGGCCCGAATTCACATAGTCTCAGTTGAGCTTCAATCCCTGATTTTTGAGTTTCAAGATCTTCTACTCGATTCTCCATTGCAGAGACTTGGAAATGGAGTTGTGATACCATTGAGCTTAGGTTTAATTGGGCAGTTTCCACAGCTTTCATGTGGTTCTTCAGCTCTTCTTTCATTTGGTTACACCCTTCATCATCATGAGAGTGAGAGCTTGGGCCTTGTACTCCATCCTTGATCTGCTCATACTTCTGCTCGACCTTTGTTAGTTGACTAGATACTTCCTTTAACAACACAGGACTTTCCAATGAAACTTTCATCGCTTTTGTTTCCATTTCACATTCAGTCAGGCGACGGGCCAAATATTTGGTATTTTCGAGTGAAGCTTTAAGAGATAGCTCCTTTTCTAGTTGAACAACCTTGGCCGCTAGGGTGGTGGTGGCACTAGATGGTTTAGACAACAGATGATGTTCAATTTCATCAACACGCGAGAAGGCCTGTATTAACTGCTGCTCCACCACAGCCACACGCTGTTCATATTCTTCTTGAAGGACAAAGTCGGGGGCTGAAAGGTCATGATGTGTTTTCTCAATTTGCTTTTCAAGCTCTTTAGCAAACTCCTCCAACAATGAGCGGGTGCTAGCAGAAGATGCGTTCAGCTCATCTTTAAAGATCTTCATGGCCTCCTCAACATACTTTACAATCCCAGTATCCATAGTAGCAAGTCAATCATGCAGCTGTATGATGAAGTTGCGATTAGCTTCTCCACCAGATCTAACTGCTCCAATATGTTCAGAGGTCAGGTGATACAACTTTTCATAGGCTATATTCAAAGCTGCATGAGTATCTCAGTGTCGATGTAGCTCTTCATGATGGCCAGCTAAAAGATGCATCATATGGACCAAGGCAGGATGAGAAAACTTGCGTACATAGGTGGTCATATTTGTAAGCTGACCATAGGTCTTTGGGAGGACACTAGTCTCATAGAGAAACAAGTGATGTTCCTCTACCAATGATGCTCATTCACAAGATGCAATGTCACCAGGGTTAAGAATGCCATGGGTAAGATCTCTCACAGCTTCAGTGGCTGGCCAAGTGATGCGATGAGACTCAGGTATTAATATGGGCTCAAATTGGTTTTTTTAAATATCAAAGCGGTAGGACTGTCCATGTGATCATCTTCTTCAGTTTCTTCCCCATTTCGCACCCAGCGGGTGACACTCTCCATTTCTTTTTTCTTTTTTAATACTTATTTTTTTTTAGTACTAGATGGTCCCAACCCAAGCTTTTTTTATACTTATTAAAGTATGCAGGGGCTCAACCCCTGTAGTGAGCACCAATTTGTGGAATCTGCCAATGGACGCCACAAATAATATTTTTAAACGAGATATTTTACTTTTATTAAAAGTATAAAATAATACTTATTATGGTTTTTTATATTTTTTCTTATTATTAAAAGCGCGGCAAAACCAAGAAAGGCCCCTTTGTCAATAATAGCTTTTCCTATTTAAACTAGTTCAAATTTCGAGATCATTGATATTTGAGGCAAAAGAATGCAAAGCTCAGTCTTCCATATTAGGGAATATAGGTTTTTGGCCTATCAGATCGAAGATAAAATTTTCTAGAGGTAAAACTGACCCATGCGGTAACAATTTGATGAATTATATCCAATCACCTGCAAGTAAAATCTTTTCACCTCGGCGGTGGTCTGACTCAGATGGTAATGATTGGGTATTTTGGCGGTAGTTGGACTCAGATGGTAATGATTGGCTAATGTTTACCCTATCATCCTTGAGTAAAATCTTTGCACCTCAGCGGTGGTTAGACTTAGATGATAATGATTGGTTAACTCGCACCCAATCATTGGTGGGTAATATCATCTTGCCTTGCAGAGGTTCCAATCCATGCAATTTTATACTCCTCATATTTGACTGAGGAGTCGGAGTATTTATATTATTAGTATTTACTGTTTTAAGCCAATTTTTGATAAATCATATTCCTCTGGTTGTTAGGATTCCACCAAGAACCCACTAGGGTTTTTTGTTGTGGGAACTCATATTGTTGATATCCCCATTATTATTTAAAAATTGGGCAGGTGATGGGCCAATCATAAGAGCAGATTTGGGAACACTAGTACCTCCAACATTCCTTTCCTTAGATTGGAAAGAAGAATGTCCAACAGGGATCAGCCTGGTATACCATACCTCAAATTTTCTAAAGTGATCCAAAGAATCATGCTGCCTTCTGCATAATATTATTGATGATCCTTTTGTGGGTGCTTGATCCATTGATCAAGCAACTTATTGCGTTATAGCCAAGTATGCAAGAGATTATGCTCCCAAATGCTACTATTGATCTATCATACACACCATGCACACCAACATTCTGAATTTTCCCCACCAATCTGCCACTGATTTGGTACAATCTGACTGGAATGTGCCCTCACATTACTCTGTCTCTAGTGTACCTCACTCAAGCAAGGAGCACTTGAATGCTAATCCACTTGGTCCAAACATATCCATGCCATCTGAAGCTCCATAGGCAGCCCCAACCCCTGCCTACATAGGCAAGATGAGTCAATTCTAACCTCCACCACCAATTACACGCATCAGTATAAATTAAGATATGATCTTTTAACCAACCTCAGAGACCAACACAAACATGAGTAAATCTGATAATCTTTGGATTGAGTATCTAGCAATTGTTAATTAAATCAAAGCGTCAATTTAGATTGGAGATTTGTGGTCTTGGATCACATATTTATTATCTTAATGAGACTGATGATCATTCACAGCTTAATTTTAACTTAAATAATCTTAATCCTCTATCCAAAAGCCAGCAACCATGAAACCTGGAGGGGTAATGGTCCTCATTGACTTTCCTGCCCCTGAGGTTTCTCCCACAAGACCTATGGATGCCCCGTTGCAGTGATATGGCTTGTCATTGAAGCCTTTGGTACATTCTTGAGCTCTTATTTTCCTCACATAAACCTTATAAAATCCCTCTTCAGAGTTTTAGGACAACTTTGCCCCTGCATGCTGAGCCCTCTACTGGTTACTGAGACACCAATATTATGTGTCCAGTTTTATCTAATCTGCCACTTCCATGACATACTAAACTAACCTCTAACTTTTGCACTATTAACCCTCTTCTCTGGAAATGGTGAGGCAATTGCTTGTTTGTTTACCATATATCTACACTCACTTGTTGACTTTATCTTCCGCTATTGGCCCCTAGTCTCAATTATCTAGCCCTGCAAGCAGGTTCTGACAGCATGCAACACAATCCTCAGGGTTCTAAAAGCCAATTGTTTGATTTTTGTCTGGGGAGATGCTCGCTGGTGTTTTTTTCCCTAAAATCCAACAAATGGGGAAATGAAGCCACTAAAATTAATAAAAATAAATAAATGCAAAGAAACTATAAAGCAGGCGTTTTTATATATCTTTATCATTCCTTTCAGGAGGTAAGAAACGAACCCTTTTAATAAGTTGATAATTAGTATTTAAGTTGGCGAGGCTCAAAGTTCAGATGGCTTAGTAAAATCCAAATTAGGAGATATTGTGATTTGACCTTTTGGATCTCAGGAAACTCACTCGTTTTGATGAACCAGCTGATGGAAAGTAAATTTTTGGTAGGATATGACCGTGAGGTAACAATTTGATCATTTTACCCAATAATTGGGCATAAAAAATATTTTTACCTTGCAATACCCCTTCCAACCCTATAAAAGGGGCCAACCTCCACGGGTAGTTAGAATTAAATTAATGGTGGCTTGAGGAGGAGCCTATGATGGCCTTTCCTGAATTCACTGCATATTCAGTGCAATTCAATTACCTGGCTTTGGGGTATTGGGCTGAGAATTATTACTAAATTTATTGCCCCAATTTAAAGGATTTTATCAAGAATAGTCAGGGTCTTTAGGCCAATTTCGTCCAAATTATGAGCCAAAACACTCTTACTACAATTTAAGACTTGTAATTGTCCACCATTACCCCCTTCAAGAGAGTTAGGGGAAGAGTAAGGGCGTAATAATTGTTCATGGACACAGTTAATGGTAACTCCAGTAGCCAGGGATCTTATAGAGCACTTATCTTCTCGCTTATAAGTGATGACAAAAGGGCCTTCCCAGATAGGCCCAAGTTTTTCACTTCTGGGAGTAATATGATTATGGTAGTATAGCACCAAATCTGACACTTGAAGAGTAGATAGAGGAGGCCAGAGCTCGTTAGCTGCTTGACCCTCTTTGGTGACCATCTTTGCCAAGTTGGTCATCGCTTCTGATTGCAACTGGATGATGTGCTGCGCTAACTTCTTAATAGCTTGCTCAGGATAAGTCTTATAACTAAAGATATCTTTTACTAGTGATGCTGGAACCCCAGTTTCTCGCCCATACAATACTCAGAATGGCGACATCCTAAGGATCCAGTGATAGCTGATATGGTAAGCCATGAGAGCACTGGGTAAGCAAAGATCCCTGTGTGAGGGTCAGAAGTGTCCATTTTGCGTGAAATAGAGACCAGTGTCCCATCATCTCTTTCCACAGTACCATTGGTAGAGGGGTTATAGGGGTCAGAAAAGAGCTGTTGCGTGCTCATGGAGGTAGCAAGGATCTTCATCACTTGGGAGGCAAAACTTTTTCCATTGTCACAGAGAAAGACCTGGGGACAACCATGTAGAGAAAATATATATTGATGAAGGAACTTGGCCGTGGCTTTGACAGTTTGAGCAGGAAGAGCCACAGCCTCAACCCATATGGTTAAATGATCGATACTGGCCAAGATAGAACGATTTCCACCAGTGGTCTGAGGTAGAGGGACTACCACATCTAGACTTATGATGTGAAAGGGTTGTTGATGCGTAGTGGGTTGATACTGATACCTGGTATTTTAGCTGGATTGCTTCTTGCAGGTCAGACATGCATCCAGGACTTCAGTTATTGTCTCCATGATGCCCTCCCAGTAATATCGCTCTTTAACCCACTCATAGGTTTTTGTACTCCGCTATGCCCTAGAAGGGTATGTGACTCTAAAATCACGGGTACTCACTCTGAAAGTCTGAGATAGGGCAATCAATTCACCCCTATTTTCTTATATAACTTTCCATTCTCCACTTTTGTGTTGCGGGAATGTTTTGCTAACATCCTTTGTACAGGTTCATCTTCATCAGCCCATGCGTCAGGAGTCATTAGGAGGTCATGCAACCGCTCAGCTTCGCTATTGTTAAGGTGAAGGGCAGGCAGACGCGTTAACCCATCAACATTCATATGGCATGTCCCTTCTAGATGCTCAATGGTCATATAATAATGCTGGAGCTTAAGAGCCCAGCGAGCCAACCGCCCAGTAGAATTTTTCATATTTTGTAACCACTTTAACGAGGCATGGTTGGTAATCAATTTTTATGATGAGTCATGTAGGAAATGGCGGTAGTGTTTAACAGCGAGCAGGACAGCCAGGCACTACTTCTCAGTGACACTGTAATTGCACTCTGCCTTTGAAAGCATTTTACTAAAATAAGACATGAATGATTGACCCCATTTTCATCCAACTGAGCCAAGATAGCTCCAACGGCGTAATCAGAGGCATCCATGAATAACAAGAAGGGCTTGCCATAGTCAGGGCGGCGGAGTATTGGCCTTTTTGCAATAGCGCCATCAAAGTCTCAAACGCGGTCTTTTGTTCAGCACCCTTTAGAAGGGGGTGTTCTTAACCAGGAGGCAGATAAGAGGCTCGCTGAGCTGAGAGAATTTTTGGATAAAGTGATGGTAGTACCCCATCATGCCCAAGAAGACTTGTATGTCATTAAGAGTTTCAGGCGTTGACATCTCAGGTATTGCTTCAACCTTATTCTGTAATGGTTTTATTTCATCTTAGGAGATGGAGTTCCTGATAAAATACAGCTTCTTCTGGAAGAAAGTTCACTTAAAGGCTTTATTTTGTTGGATGCCCACAAGCGTTGAAACACTCCTTTAGGTTCGTGAGATGCTCGTTGAACTTTTTTGAGAAGACTGTGATGTCATTGAGGTAGACAATCACACAGCTCAGCTTAAGGTCCTAAGTGTGTGATCCATAGCTCGCTGAAAAAGTAGCAGGCGCGTTACACAACCCCTGATGTAGCCAAGTAGGTTGGAACAAACTATCACTGCAGATGAGGGTGCACTTCTCCTGATCCTGTGGAGAAAGGTCCATCTTCCAATACCCGCTAGCCAAGTCCATGGCGGAGAAGAATTTAGACCCAGAAAGTTGGGCCAGAGCGTCATCAATATGGGGGATGGGGTAGCTGTCCTTCTTGGTGAGGTTGTTCAGCTTATGGTAGTCCATAACTACCAGATGAACTCCATTATTCTTTATCAATAGGAGTGAGAATGACCAGGGACTCTGTGAAGGCACCAACGACCCAGCCTCCAGCAGTTATTTGAGCTCTGTCCGCATCTGTTGATCCTCAACTTTTGATTTTCAGTAGAATTTGGAGCGGATAGGCTGAGCATTCCCAACGTCAATGGTAAGAGTCCAACCCTTCATGTGCCCATAGTCTTTGTTAGATTTAGAGAAATGTCGCTGTAGGCCTCAAGCAGGGTGTGGACTTTCTCCAGATCAGCCGGAGTTAGTTCATCGGAGATATGAGAAGAAGGTATGGTACATATTGACTGGTCGGCGGGTAAACCCATATCCACCATAGATCCAATACAGTGAACTTGCTTTCTTTCCTCGAGGGGAATCAGCATGCCTCTTACAATCTCCTGATGCTTTTTTACAACCATATACTTCTTGGAGAGATTCTCTAACAGAAGGTTGATGGATCGTTGATAAGCAGGGTCAACACATGGCAAAACTCTGGGCTCCAAAAGACTAATTCCATCAATGCTAATTAGGTGCAGAAGGCAGTTGTGTGGGATTTGTAAGGTAATCTTTGTGTCAACTACCCTTTGTCCACCATCCTTGATAACCACCTCTTCAGAAGCATAGAAAGGGATATCTTCAAGGGCGTCCAATGATTGAGGTAACAGCTTGGTATGTCGTCCTGCTGTGGTATAATGTAGGAATAAAGTGAAAGAGGGATACTAAACTGTGCAAACATAGTCATTCTTTATTAAGCTCATTATTTGTCAAATTCAGGGGAACCTCGTAGTCAAGCAGGGAGAGATAACCCTTCTTCAAGTTTTTAATCTCTTCATACTCGAGCATGAACTGGGTCTAATGAGTAGATCATAGTATTGTTAGTTAGGGCCACCGCTGGAGCAGACAAGATGAGCTTCCCAAAACGGATGGGAGAGAAGATTATGCCCCAATGGCGCGGGTGTTGTTGGGACCTGCAGTCCCAAATCCTTGAGTGTAGTTGAGATTGGGGACCAGTTTAATCTTTTTAATGAGTTTTGATGACACAACGTTTACTGGGGACCCAGTGTCAAGGATAGCCTTAATCCGCACTCCCTTGATCACGATTTCCACTTTATTTAAAGTCCACCCATGTTGGGGGAAAGGGTGAGAACCTCCTTTAGTTGGAGAGTAGAGGCAAGTCATTTGGCTGTCTCAGAGTATTTATCTTTCATAGACTGCAAGGTATGAACACACTGGCTTGGGAGGATCAAGGTGGCAATAAACCGGTCAGCGTCACTGGCAGTGCCAATGACCTCAAAACCCCTCACACTTGGCGGAGGTAAGTTTGGCGGGGGATCCTAGACCAATCCACTCTATCAGGGTTCAACCTGTCAGGTATTTTCACTTCATATGGGGCTCCTAAGACATAGTGACCCCTATCTTAGCCATCCTCACCATATTCATCATCATAGGGATTATCAATGCAGGTTAGGGAGGCCATAGGTTTTGAGGTAGGTTCAGGACTTCCATTAGGGCATGATAGGTCATGGGGTGGCTCCTCCACCTTATTAGATTTTGGGGGAGGCGGTGAGATTTTCACATCTTGATTTTCAACCTTCAAAGCAAGGGGTTTGTTCTGCCTTATAAAGACATTTTTTAAACTAGAGTAAACTGCCTGAGAGGTTGAGGAAGATAGCGTCGTGGAGGGGGATGCTTCTTTTACGCCAACTTTAGGTCGTTCAGTGGCTATGTGTTTTTGTGAAACAGGCAGCTTGGATTTTATGACGGGTAATTTAAACCATTGTTAGTGGGGGCGATTAGCACCCAAGAAAAGGGTTTAGACTTAGGAGCAGGCTTTTGAACCACTTGAGAAGGTTGCTCTGAAGAAAAAGAAGGGAAAGGTATAGGAACGACTGCTTTCACCATCTGGGTTTTTGGAGCTGAAGACAAAGGGAGCACTGCCCTGTCACAGCCATTACCATTTGATTATTGTTATGGGAAGAAGCAGCAGCGTGTGATGGCAACTACATAGGGCAGGTTTACAGAGGGAAGAAGCCGCAGTAGAGGCTAAATTGGTCAGCGTAGCTGCTTGGCTCAGAGACCCTGGCATAGGGTCAAGTTCATAAAAATCAGCCACCTCTAGCAAAGCTTCCTTGATAATTCATATATTTTTAAATGAACGTTTTAAGAAGAGAGGTGCATTGCCAAGGAGGGATAGGCAAGACAGCCAAGTTAATCGCAATAGCATCATCTAGGGGTAGCAATTTTGCAAGAAATAATGGTTGAGTTTTAATGTAAAAGCAATTGGCAAAATAGGAGATTGATTCACCTTGTTGCAGGCTAAGGCACATTAAGGCTTGTTTTTTCCTGTTCAAACTTTTTAAGGAACCTAATTTCTCAGTGAGTACTTGCTTCACCTCCGCCCAAGTGCTGAGGGTGGCCAAGTGCAAAACCATTATCTCTTGAGTGCCACGACTCAAGCAGGAAAGTAGGTACTTTATTTTAAGGTGGTCTGTTGTCCCTTCCATAACAACTTCATACATAAAGAGGAAGGAAGCAACACTTTCCTCACCCTGAGTAAACTTATCTTTTAAAGGGGGTGTTAAAATCTGGGGCTTGGATGGTTGCTTGCTTCTGGCCCTAGATTTCAACTGCACAGATTCGCGGATCCTTGCATTGATTGTTTGATTGAAATTGATAGACTGGGGCAATAATAGTATGAAGACTATTATTTTGGTTGATTGCCCAAAAGCCACGTTGAGTGAAAAGTCCAACGCTAAACTGGCGCTTCTTCCTCTTGAAGATATTCTGGTACTGGTAGGGAACACTTTCCCTACTCTCTTCACGCAGAGCTAAGCGGAGATTTTATAAAAACAGCCTTAGGATATCTGACCCTTGTACTCTTCTATTAAGAGTAATGTTAAACAACTAATGTATAAAAACTTAGTTAACATCAAGGTTTAATATGCTTTTATTAGGAAATAATTGGGAGTTTTTATAGTTAGAATCAGCACACAACTTTTCATCTGTCCGCTGGGAATTATTTGTGCTCCTATAATGGTTTGACCCTCAAGTGCTAGGCACCGAATCTCATCAGGTACTGTTGCCTTGAGTTTCTTAGCCAGTGTATTCCTCGGGTGTTCAGTGACCAAACAATTGGTATTAAGGACTCTAAACCAATTGTTTTGGCCAATGACGATTCTACTCTCTTCCTCCAGTGTTCAAACACTTTAGTAGTTTTTGATGACTCCAATTTGTTCCACTCAGTATGATTCCCTACAATTTGACTATTAGGTGTTGTTCCCAAATTGAATTTATTGCTTGATTTCGTTGGGGATGATTGCTGACAATAATCTCATCTGTTGTCAACATCAAACATCATTGGGGATGATGTCAAACAATAAACTATTAGTTAGCGATTTCTAACATCATTGTGGATGATGCCTGACAATATTCCCATCAATTGGCCACTATTGCTGATCCTATACAATTGTAACTTAATCATCAAATCTATTAATCGGTTAAAAGATTGGATATGTGGTCATCTGCAATTCTAACAGGGGGTTTATGGATACCAGGGGAGGCCCCATAAGGGTATTGTAATGTGCTCTGCTTGAGCCTTTTGAGGCGAGTTAAAGCACTGGCTAGTTGTTGCTCCAACGCAGCTAGCCTTGGTTCTGAGTTAGTTGTCATTTGTTTTGTTAACAGGATTTTGGTAGTATACAGGGTCCCCTGTAATGAGCACTATTTGGTGGATTTTGTCTGGGGGAGATGCTCGCTGGTGTCTTTTCCTAAAAGCTAACAATTGGGGGAACAAAACCAATAAAAGAAATAAAAATAAATAAACACAAAGAAACTAGAAAGTTGGTGTTTTTATATGTTTACTATTCCTCGCAGGAGGTAAGAAACAAACCCCCTTAATGAGTTGATAATTGTTATGTAAGTTGGCGAGGCTCAAGATTCAAATGGCTTAGTAAAATCAATTTAGGAAATATTGTGATTCAACCTATCAGATATCGGAATACTAGCCTCGTTTTGATTAACCAACCAATATAAAGTCAATTTTTGGTAGGATAAGACCGTGAGGTAAAAATTTAATCATTTTACCCAAACAGTGGGCATGAAAATATTTTTACCTTGCAACACCCCTTCCAAACCTATAGAAGTGCCAGCCTCCACGGGATAGGTTGAACTGAATTAATGGTGGCCTGAGGAGGAGCCTATGATGGCCTCTCCTGAATTCACTGCGTAGTCAGTGCAATTTGATTACCTGGCTTTGGAGTATTGGGCTGAAAATTATTACTAAATTTATGGACCCAATTTAAAGGATTCCTCTGAGAATTTTCCAGGGTCTTTAGGACAAATTTCGTCCAAATTATGAGCTGAAACACTCTTACTACAATATTGGACTTGTAAGTGTCTGACACCATTGACGCCTCTTCTGTGACCATATGGTGGTGGGGTCCATCCTGCCCCTCCACTAAGGTAGATGCTCAAGTCTTGGATGACCTTAGTGTACTTCAGGTTTGGTTTGCTTCAGGGAGTTTCCAGACCCCTGCTCCCATTAATGCTTAATATAGTTTGGCTCTCCTCATGCTCTTGAAGGGGATGCTCGCTGCAGGGTGCAAGGGGTTCTACACTTCACACCAAGTTGAAAAATCCTAAACCCTTTCTTGCTTTGGTCTCCTCAGCAGTACAGGCTCTAAAGTCCAGAGCCTCATGCCCCCTCTGCCTCTTCGCCTTGGGCCAGGGGTCCTCAAACCTGCCTGCTCTCATTGAGTATTTTGTTATTCTGGCCTCCTCAATGGAAGTACCTTCCAGAATTGCAGACTTTATCTTTAGGACTTCCCTGGACTCAAACTACACATGCCATCCCTCCTGGGATCCTCTTCCTGCATCTTTGGAGGCTGCCTTCTCTCTGACATTCTCAATTAGAGCCATGCCTTTCCAGAAACCTGCACTAGCAATGGCTGTCCTCACACCCCTGTCAGAAAATCGACTATGGGTTCTGCTAGTTGGCAGGCTAACCAGTATGAAGACTGGTCAGCTCTTGCCATTTTGCCTTAGGCGTCAGGGCTAGCAGCGTCGGCTAACCCCTTGGCATTTCAACCATGCCATTTTGGGGATCCCCTTTAACCTAAACTACAACCAACGAAATAAATATAAACTTATAACAAGAGGTAGAATAGGCAAAGGGAGATATTTATTGAGAAGGAAGCGCCAGGTATTTATACTATTTACAAAAGGGCTATTGCGCCCATCGCTGAACTATTGGCTCTTCTGCTGGTTCTTCCAGACAACCACTTTTCTTCTTACACTTCTTCTTCTTCTACTCTATCATCTTCCCTGGCGTCGACCCTCTCACTCCATCCTTCCCGATGTCCAAATTAGTTTTGGTTCATCCTCAGCCTTAAGTCACCGGTGAACCATATAAATAATTAATACAAATAAATGTCAAATTTGTATTCAACCTTCGAGTTGATATAATTGCACAAGAAATACTTTGGTTGCTCACTTTTGACTCAGAACTTCTTGGCATCTTGATTACATCACTTCTTAATAAATGAGGCACCAGAAACAACTTTGGACACCTCAAGCTCATAATTGTTGGATCCGCCAACATCAGATTATCAGCCACCAAATTCATGGATAAGCAAAACATTGGCTTTCTGCTGGAAATCCCACAACAGACTACAAATGGCCGTTGGCATCAACCACTGATTCTGCTGACAGATTGGATCATCCTCAGCTATTAGTCGCCAGTGATCCTTCTACTAATTTGGGGCCACCAATTGGCTCAACTCAAACCTAAATACCAAACTCAGCGGAATACTAATTTTGGCTCAACCCAAATTGGGGAGCAACTAACCAGTAATCACATTGTATCACACGAAATTCAGTCAATAAACCATTCCACCGGGATTGGCTATATCATTCCATTTAACGCTAAATCATTGGAGGATTCCATCTGGTTAAAAACATGACACCCCCTATGTAACAAATTGTTCCATTTTGCCTGGGATTAATCACACTAACCTTGGTAAAACAAGGGATGACAAAGAACCTAGAACAACCTTCCCAAATATACAAAACTTTTCATGAAAGTAGTATAAAAAAGTGGGTTGTAGAAGCACATGTGATTGAGAGTTTACCTGATATAATGGTAGGTGAAGTTGAAAACAGGCTCCATACTACCAAAACTATGAAATATCAATCAACTAAGATTAAATGCTTAGTAAAGTTGTTGCCATGTACCATGACATGATTTCTGGAGTGAATCAAAAGGAAAAGGGAGAAGAGCAAGCCTAAAGGGGTCAAGTTGGCCGCCCTCCCTGACCTACTGTACACCGTGGATAAACAATGAATCAAGCCAAGCATGCCCAGATGAGTCCTCAGAAATTGCGTGATGGGTTCTGAGATGTTATAGCAATGGTATCAAAAAATCACCAGTTACAAATTTAATGAGTATGGATCCTACATTTTGTTTCAAACGGAATTCTATTCATTAACTAAATTTAATATTACCAAAAATGGTAAAATGCAGCTGGTGTTGAGAACTAGAGCTCACACATATTGGAGGTATAGAACTACCATGCATGGTGTTGAGACTCATGGATCCAATACTAACCATCCCGTTGTTGATTCAGGGCTCTAAAACTCCTAGTGAGTTGGTAGGCCCCAAGGGCTGAGAAAAGCTACAATAGGACTAAAGTATATAAGAAATAATGTTTATTTAGATAAAGCCTTGAGGTATTTATAGTACCTCAAGGCTAAAATGGGATAAGAGAGAGTATTCACAATAGATGGCAGGTAGATAAGCAAAGGTAGTGGAAGGAGGGAGATAAGGAAGTTATTAGGTGACAGATGTCTAGCTTAGTGGGAACGGTCAGCTTAGGTTGACAATAATAATAATGATATATTCATTAATAAATAAAAATAAATAAGGATTTGATTATCCTCAGCATAAGCCACCAGTAGTTTTAGAGCTTCAAATTAATTATTGGGATCAATCATTAACAGATTGGGACTCAATAAATTATTTGAAACATTAATAAATATCATTTGAGGTGATTCCTGATACTTTGAGATAGCTCAACTAAAGTAAATGAGGAGCACATCTCAGCAATCCATAATTATTACCTATTAAGAGTTGAACATCCAGTAAGAGGTTTCACCCATAAGAGGGAAAATCCTGACAGAACCCCTTCAAGCCTTGACTAGGGGTTAAAAGCCAAGACGGGGGTCATCAAATCTTCCAGGTGTAGTTTGACATGCATACCAGAAGAAATTAAGTTTTGGATGTCCATGAATTGGAGAAAACAAGAAGAGATTTAAACTAACAGGTTTTTATGGCCAAAGGGTAGCTGGCGCAGACATAATAGAGAGATCAGGTAAGCGTCATCAGGGAGTGGCCCCAGAATCAGGGATTGGTACCAGAAAGGTCATCGGCAGTGTAGCTAACATCAGGAAGAGGTCCCTGAAAGATCATCAGCATCATTTTTGGCATTGGGAAGAAGTCATGGAAAGATCATTGGCATCATTTGCTGACATTGGGAAGAGGTACTAGAAAGATTATCAGCATCAGTTGCCAGTAACTCGTCGTGGGTTATCCTCAGCATTGAGTTGCTGGTACCCTTGAAAAACATCAGGGATTGTCCCAGGAACTGATTAACTATTAGAGTTAATAAAAATAAAATATCATATTAGCTATATTATAAAAATCTTTTGGTCTATCCTCAGCATTAGTCACCAGTTGACCATTACACAGAAAAACATTGGGGATTGTCCCCAGTAAAATCATTGGCAGTATAGCTCGCATCAGAGAGTGTCCCCATAGAGATTGGAACAGACTGTGTTGCTCCACCTGATCCTATGTTTTTGTTTTGTAGTACTTTTAGACTTTTTGGCGTCTTACGCTGTCAGCGCTTAGTCAGAGGTCATTCCTCATCCTGTTCTTGAGCACTTTATGAGAGCGAGCTGGGGCCAAGGTAAGTCATCCTGGGTTCCTGAGGCCCAGAGCAATAATTGCTCATCCTCTTTCCTGGGTTGTAGCTGGCACAGAGAGCTCAGGGGCACCTGGAAGAAAGCACCATTTTTTTCAAGACGCGGGGGATTTAATCCAAACCAGACCATTGTTGATTCAGGGTCCCAAATCTCCTAGTGAGTTAGTAGGCCCTAAGGGCTGAGAAAAGCTATAATAGGATTAAGAATATATGAGTAATTATGTTTATTAAGATAAAGCCTCTAGGTATTTATAGTACCTCAAGTCTAAAAGTGGGATAAGAGAGAGGATTCATAATAGGCGTCAGATTTATAAACAAAGTTAGTAGAAGGAGGGAGATAAGGAAGTTAATAGACAATAGATGACTAGCTTAGTGGGAATGGTCAGCTTAGGTTGCCAATAATAAAGATCTATAAATAAATAATAATAAATAAGAATTTGATTATCCTCAACATAAGTCGCCAGTAATTGTAGAACTTCAAATTAACTATTGGGATCAATAATTAAGAGATTGGGACTCAGTAACTCATTTGAGACACTAATAAATACTATTGGGGATGATTCCCAATACTTCAATATAGCACAACTCAAGTAAATGAGGAGCACATCTTGGCATTCTCTAATAATTAAATTTTAGAGAGTTGAACCTCTAGAAAGAGGCTTCATCGATAAGAGGGAAAATCCCAACAGATTTTAATATTGTATTATTGGCTAAATAATTTCCAAGCCCCACAAAATTGATTCAGGCCTTGGCTCTTTTTTATTTAAAATTGCATTCTTTGACCAATCTATCTGTTAGATATTTTTTTTATACCTTGAATAAAGGCTGTTTTTATTTTTTATTTTCATGCTACCTTTTACTAGCCTCAAGGGTGTCGAGATTCTGATATGACTTAATGATAAAATATATTTCTGGTGGATCATGAATTAGATTTGAAGCAAGCCTCAAGATTGAGCAATTGATGTGTCAATGCAAAGTGAGTTCAATCAAAGAAATAATGGTTTGGAGAATTTGGAATTTCACCAAAGTCTTAATGTTCAAAAAAAAACCAATATATTGTAGCAAATAGGGATTTTCTAAGTAGAGAATGTTGAATCCACTAAGGAATAATAAGGATTAATAGCTAAGCATGAGAGTGCGAAGGAGGTAGGTTTTTAGAAAGAAAGAGAAGAGTAGGAAAGAGTAATGAGGGTAGCCATTAGTTTATTATTAAATAAAGTGGTAGTGTCAGGGCAATAGCTCCTTTTAAAAAAGCTATATTATTATTAATTGTAGAGGGCCAGTGATACTCATATTGCTTGTCCGTTGCTCAGTGGGTTTTATCCTGTAAAACTTGTTTGGCGGAATCAAGCAAATCTGCCAAAAGTTAACAAAGGGTTACCTACTCATGGGTTTTTCTGGGTTTAACTTGAGGTAAGAAGGTGTTGTCATCTTATAGGGTGTCTTTACGCTGTGTTTATCAGTAGCTTATCCTTGGAGTGTTAGAGACACTCTCCTTACATTAGATGAACAAAAATATTTTTATACTTGTGGGGATTATTTATGTGCGATTCCTTAATAGCGGCGATTAAGTACATTGGCTGGTTGCCGTGGTTACTAGTCATCTCAACATGGCGTTATCATTTGTTTTGGCAAAGGACCAGCTCAGCTTTTCCTTTTATTTGCTGCCCACAGGAGAGCTACTTCCCTACCTGAAAGTAATTGATGGCTTTAATCATTTGAGATCCTGCTACCTGGCCTTTTATTTTTTAAAAGCTTCTATAAATTTTAATAAAACATCCCTAACTCAGATACAAGGTCATTTAAGGGTTATGTTGGGTTCGCCCAGTGCCTTTAACTGGGGGTTAAATTTTTTAAAACTTCTTCTGGAAGTGGGGAAACCCATGTTATCTTTCTTCTATAATTTCCATGGGTTCTGAGTGCCCAGTTGGTTTGGATTTTTTGGGGTGTATTTATAAAGATATTTTGGTCAGGTACAGGCCCTTCTATGTCCTGGCGTCTTCATAGCGTCATATTCTTAAAGAAGCGTAAAGAGCCAATCAGTGGACACTCAGGTATGGCAGGATCCTCTTGCCTCCTACAATATTCTGATTGGTTCCATTTTTTGTGAATTCCCCACCCAACTGAAGGGGGCTCATATATTTAGATGCAAATGGTTCACCATTGGTGACCCCTATAAATGCCACCCTTGGAGACATGAATTCTCTTTTGAAGATGGAGGTTTCTTTTGCTTCCATATCTCATTTTTGTGAGAACCTGAGGCTCAGCAGGGGTTTCATTTGAACTATTAATTGAACTAATGGAATTACCTGGTGTCACTCAGGTTTATTTTTGAGCTTTCACTGACATAGCCTAAAGGCTGTGCCAGCACTATGATTGAGCCACCCAGACCAGCAGCATTTCTGTTGCCCTCATTACTGGTGAGCTATGTGTCACCACTATGCTTGAGCTACTCGCACTAACAGTTTTACTGTTGCCTTTGTGGCTGGTGAGCTCGTTATCCTAAATTTACTTAAAAATCTACTTAAAACTCCTCACTGATATTTGTTTACTTTCAGGTGAGTCTTTGGTGAATTATTCAATGTATTCAACAATTTATAACCACTTGGCTAAATAGATTGAACCTATTAGACTTGATGTCAGTCATTCAGTTAGTGTTAGACTATTTAAGAAGATTTTGTTTAGTTTTAGGTGAGTAATTAGGTGAGTTATTTGATATATCTGCCTATTCTCACCCACTCACCCAAATAGATTGACCCTATCAGACTTGATGGTCTCAGAATCACCAATTCTCACCCACTAACCTGAATAGATTGAACCTATCAGACTCAATGGTTTCAGATGTCATTCAGTCAGTACGTCAGTCAGTTAGTGTTTTTGTTTTATTAATTAGATTTTTTTGTTTAGTTACAGGTGAGCAATTTGGTGAATTATATAATATATTTAACAATTTACAACCACTTGCCCAAATAGATTAAACCTATCAGACTTGATAGCTTCAGATTTCAGTCAGTCCTTTAATGTTAATGTTTTACAAGTAATTGCTTTTTGTTTAGTTTTGGGTGAGCAATTTTTTAATTATGAGATATTTGCCAATTCTCAACCATTCGCCAAAAAGATTGAACCTATCAGACTCAATGGTTTCCAATTTCAGTTAATCAGTGAATGTGATTTAAAAAGTAGAATTTTTAGACAATTTTGCCGCAAAGGTTACTGGCAGCAATCCTATAAATACCACCCTGGTAGACAACCATTCTCTTTTGAAATTAAGGAGTTTCTAAAGTTTAGCCTTTGAATTTTGAGACAACATAAGAGTCACCAGGGGTTCAGCTCCCCTTTATTAATTAGTTTGTTAAGGAGTTTTTACAGTCTTGTTTTACCTGAAAACACCCTATAAATACCGCCCTCATAAGGCCTAATTTTCTAAAAATGGCGGCATCATCCTGTGCTGTGCCTAGGCTCTTGGGGAAACTTGAGGGTTGGCAGTGGTCTATCTCTAAAGTTTAATAAATGTTTCAGTAATTTTGCTAACGTTGTTTCACCTTCAACCATCCTTATAAAAACCACCTTCAGAAGGCCTAATATCTTATATAAATAATGTCATCTTTTGGTGCCACGCCTTTGCTCTCAAGAAACTTGAGGATTGGCTGTGTTCTAGCTTATAGTTTTAACTAAAAATTCTTCTATTAAAATTGCAGTTTTGGGATTTTCTTTTGCTTGACCTCAATTTTGAGCAAATTTTGAAAAACAAGTCGATTTTCCACCACCTCACCACACCAATTTCCAAATTTATGTCCTCAGATCCGCTACCTGCTAGAATTTACCACCTAGCAGGCAAACGCATGTGGACTGGATCATCTAGTCCGCCAAATACATCCGTCTGCTTTGTCCCTCTAAGGGACCTAGCACTGCACCTCGCCCAAGTCCACCCAACCTACTCCCTCCCCCTAGCCCTACCCTGATCAAATATTCACTTTTGCCTTCATGTCAAGTATGGACGTCTCTTCCTGCAAACTGACAAAGCAATAATTAAGCTGGAAACGGCTACCTTTGCATCAGCAGGGTTTATCAACTTCTGCACTTACAAGGGCTACTTTGATATTAGATTCCCTACTGAAGAGGATGAAGATACTGCAGCAGCAACGCCCTTAATTTATAAAAACACACCCATTACCACCACACGCACACGCCTCCCAAATGATACAACACTCATGGTGATCTTTGTGAACCTCCCTTCACACCTTCCCCCTCAAACACTATATGAGAAGTTGATGTCTGGGCTGTCCATTATGGCACAGACCCCATCCTCCATTTTTTGTCTTGAGTGGTGCTGAGAGACTAGCAACAACTCGAGTAATGGACACCATTACCCCCACCAGCTACCCATGGCCCAGCACATCCCACCACATGCCTATATCCCATCTGCACCGACCATTTCTTTTGGGACCACACTGACAAAAGTTGCACAATTTGCCCCCTCTGCTATGAATTGGACCATATGTAAAAACCATGTCAATATAATTCACACCCTACGAACATGGCCAACTCCACCCATGAGGCCACACCAACAGCATTTGAGTGGGGATTTTGGCTGCCCCCACCCTCACAGGCCATGCGCCTAAATCAGAAGCAAGTTATAGCACCTTAAACCCAAGCTGGACAATCCACAACCATGCCAAACAATCTGATGCAGGCTTAGACCAATGTCAAATCCAAAAATACTCCACCTAAAACTTACCCAACCACAGCAACCTATCACCAAATCAATCCAAGTCAACCAAAATCCCTGGGACTTATTGGATGAAGTAACTGAATTGGGTGAATTTGCCCCACCTCCAGCTAAACAAATTGATCTAGAACCTTTTATAAATTCAGAATTTGATGCCGCATTCCCGCTCAAACAATATGTCCCTAAACCCAATGTTATCCCATACCAAAGCGACCACCAGCTTGCTGAGGCGTGGTGGCCTCACCCAAAAATTTACATCTTCACAAAGCCATGGCAAAATCCATCAGTGAATTTAAAAAAGGGCTACACCCTCTTGATCTCCTCCAATATTCCTCCTACTGAAAAAGAGGAAATACAACGCAGCTATGAAACTGCAATCATCGCTGTCAAACGTGTCTTTACTCTGGAAGAATTTTCCCCATCCACACATGTCACCAGAGAAACCATTGCAAAAATTTTTCCAGCTTCCCAATGCCTGAATCTAAGCCAAACACCATGTTGCTGAACTCATAGAGGCTTTCATCCTGGCCCAAATTGTCAAGCTCAACTGCTATCTACCTCACCTTGACCCTCATCCTGTGGATGCCTCAACCCCCTTACTATCAGCATTGATCCATTTTTTCAATGCTAATCCCAAGGATGAAGATTTCGACCTGCCTGATCCCCACCCCGCTCTGCCATGGTGGGATAAGCGGATCACCGCTGTGCCACTGGGTAGGTGTTGTTTCGTTACTTTTGTGTTTCCCGCTGCTCATTTAGGGCATTCAGTTCACGTTTTAGTTGGTTACTTTTTGGAGTTTCTGTTTTGGTATTGTCCATCCCCTGGTTGGCTTGACTCAGTTAAACAAAAAATTTCCATTTTGGACCCCTATTCATGGAACGCTTTGAACCTTTAGCAGAAGGGGGTCTAAGCGTATTGGTAATAATTAATAATGTACAGATGGCTAGCAAATAGGTATGGTGCCCTTGCAACATAAAAACTCCATTTTCTTGTGATATATATACAAACAAGCTTTTTGTAGGCTCTGATGGGGGCCCTTTGGACCCAGTTCTTGTATATGGGATCATCCCTGAGAATCCTTGGCTGACCCCTTGTTGGGATTCGAGATAATGATTAAGTTGAGATCCCTACTCAAAATTTGAACTTCAATAAGCTAAAATTTAAGCCCTTACAATCAAGACCTGTCCTTGATGGAACTAATGGGAATTTCATTCAGAAAGCATCACGTGCATGAGAATTGATGGAGATGCCTTCTGGATTTGCACCTCTGCTTCCTGAATCATGAAAGGCGCGACTCCAAACATTGCAGTCATGAGGGTGACGCTGGTCAATGAGGGCGTCACCCAAGTGGTCAATCCAGAAGGAAGTGAAAGATCCTGATTGTATGGGCCAAGAGGGTCTCCTCAGAACCATGTCCCTATGC
Source organism: Massospora cicadina (assembly GCA_022478985.1). NCBI lineage: Eukaryota > Fungi > Entomophthoromycota > Entomophthoromycetes > Entomophthorales > Entomophthoraceae > Massospora > Massospora cicadina. Next base: position 103,504 of record JAKSZP010000014.1, read on the forward strand.
ACCCTATATATATTGTGACCTTTAAACTCATCAAAGTAGTCTATTTAACCTATCTTTTCCTCTTCATTGACCTCTCCACTAGTTTTACAGCTTTATAACATTTCAAACCTTAGCTACAGTCAAGAGAAATGTTAAGCCAACATAAGTGTGCTTACTACAGGGGCTCCAATCTGTCCAAGTGAAAACTTCTTTCACAAAAAATGGAGAATAATATTAATTACAAAGGTCAACCTACCGATCATTTGAGAAGCATAAATCAATGATTTAACACCTCTCAGTATGAAGTAACTTTTCTCCAGCATAAAAACCTAGCATTTTTGGCAACTTTTTAATTTACCTTGCATTCTGTTGATCACAATCAGTATCAAATACACTATGAGAACCTCAAAAGTATTATTTAACGACTATTGAACAGCATCTATTCTGTGGTAGGCCACTCAAGTTGTTCCCAAGCCTCTTTGGTGCCTTCCATAATGCGAGATTTATATACCTCATCCCTACTACCCTTGGGTGAATTGGATTTAGGTACTGAACGCTATCTCCAAAGCTTCGTCCATCCAGCTATACACAGCATTTTACAAAAATTGGTTTACATCACCATGAGGTGGCTTTAAAACTAGGGCTCACTCGAACACTACACTCATATATGCTAATTTCTATAATTCTGCCTTCTCCTTCATTCTAGATAATTAAGAAGCCATTGTAATAACTGTTGGATGATTAATGAGGCTTGTAATCAAATTTCCATGCTAGATAGTGAATATCAGGTTACCTTGAGGACCAGCTTTATCAGAATGTACAACTCCTTAAAACCCCCTGGAGTCAACGCCTGAATCAGATTGAGGACCTTGTCCAGACACTCCAGCAGGATTCAGGAGTTAGCCTCCCACACTATTGCAACTGGGGCTAAAAGTCTGGAAGGCCCTAGAGGGCCCAAAGGGCCCAAAGGTCCCTGTGGACCCCAAGGACCTTTCAGTTCCTTGGTAGCTACTCTTAGCAAGCCTGATAACTCCTGGAAACAAGATCTTTAATGGCGCTTGCTGCCATACAGGATCAAATAAAAATGAGGCTCAAGGATTCAAGCTCTGAGTAGACGGATTCCCTCTCAATACCAGATTCTCAATTGATGCCTTGTCAAGTGAATTGGATAATTTCAGCACATTTGCTAAGTTCACTGATAACTGCATCTTCCATCTCAAACAAACCTGTTGTGGGCTTAAAAATCACTTGAGTAACTTTGTGAGTCATCCACCCCTCCAACGTACTGAAATTCAAGCTCCTAAGGAGCAAGTCGCTTTTAAAGCCTGAATTACCTTTCTAAACTAAATTGAGATTAAATTTAAGAGGATCTAGAAGGATTTAAATAACAATTAGATCAACAAGACCCTCGCAACTATGCAAAAACTAAGATTTCTGAGCCTGCACTAATTCTTGCCATCAACTCTTTAACACTACTATTGTGACTAACTTTAAGCTTAGTTTTAAGGAGAAGTTTACCCTGGGACAGGAAAGTATTGCCTCTTTCCTGTATGCTAGAGAGCTCGATGGAGGAGGCCACTGACCATCAGAAGGTGAAGCACATCCACTCCATCCTGAATAGTACAGTCCAAGAAATTATGACTCCCCATTTACAGGAATTTCACACTTGAGAACAAGTCTGTATGGCCCTAATCCCTGAGTTTGGAAGCAATCAAATCTTTAACAATCAGAAGAAGGTGTTCTTGGCCACTTGTCTGAACAAAGAAGAAAGGTTTGTAGAGCTTGACAGCCAATTCTATGCCCAAGAAAAACCCTTGGAGACCACTAATCATATTACATTGGACGACACCATAACCATGGTAATTTCTGCATTAAAACCTTAATATGAGGTCCAATTGTACATGATTGCTTTAAAAAGAAACTTTACTTGTATCTGGGAAATTAAAAAAGCTCTTAATAAAAATCTGCGTCTACTTTGCATCCCAAGTCCTCTGCGTTTGCCTCTCCCATCCTTGAGTCCACATTGTTGAGAACCAGAAGAATCCAAACCTTGATGCTCCTACTTCAATGGATTACATCATAGCGCCAATACTTTTTGGAATAGACTCACCGAGGAGGCGTTGAAAAGGAAGTCTGCATGAAGGACGAGGCACTTCATTCTGACATCCCTGTACCACCTTAATAATGTTATACGACCCCTAATGAGTCTAATGTTGTCATACCAGAAAAAAACAATTTGGTACCCATCAATAATAAAGAGCCTGATGATTCTTACTCTTCTACTGATGAATCTCCTATGTTTCTCACTCTGTCTCTGAGTTTGGGAGTTTAGTTACACGTGTTGCTGTTCAAGTTTATAAAAATATTGTCCACGCCATTGTCAACAGTGGTTTCCCCATGAATGTAAATTCATCTAAATTAATATAGCATATAAATTTAGCTCCCAACCTGCCTTAGTAAATGGAATACGGCACAGTGGGACTACCTAACAATTTGGTCATTGGGGCTATTTATTGCTGTCCATTCATTTTGGTAAGATTTTAGTGAATACCTCAACCATTGCATAGACAACCGAAGTTATGACCTTCTCCTTGGGAAAAATCTTTGCTTGGACTATTCCATTGTCATACACTATGATGAAGGATACTTATCCCTTTTAGGACATAGGGTCCCCTTGTTTTTTGAAGCCTCCTGCGATGCTAAGATGTAAATAAAAGCTCATACTTGTCTATTGGAAAGCAAAATTCAGTTTTGGGACGGAGGGGGTGTCAAACCACTCGCCCTTTATCTTTGAGGCTAGGAGACCCAAAGTTCCTAGGTGTTGGATCATAAGTTTTACTTTTCTTGACTGAAAAGTCTTCACTCAGGGTAAAGTTCCTTGAGTGGTTCTTAAAGGTGTTCTCATCATTAAATTAATAGAGGTAAGCTAAATCAGTAATGACAAAAAAAGATAAGTTTATTTGCTTAAACAAGATTATATGGGAGCTCAGGGAATTTATCTTGAGTAAATATTCAAGCTCTTTACGAGCCAAGCTCTATACTCATTATCAATTGGGGATTCTGTGATATTCTGTTCATGTCTGTTGAACAGGATCCAATCGCCGCATAGATTGGGTTCAAACCTTGATATTGGGAGGTTTTGTTCAAGTATAATTGTTTGCACAAGTTGGGGTTGAGCCCCAATATCAGGAAGCCTTAAATTAAGTGGGGATTATCCCTGAAAATAGTTTCAACTATATCCTTGGATCAGGTTTGATTCCCTTCATAAGATACTCACGAATATTTAATTTAGGTATGATTCCTGACAAAGCCCCCTCTAGATCTTAGCGCAGAGGGAAATGGCCGGAGAATTTGACTGTGTACACAATTTATCACAGTTCCCTAAACATCTTCCACATTTGAGTGCTCATTATCTTATTTATAAATAACTTTGTAGGGCCCAACCAGTTGGTTCCCAATTGTTATTGCAACCACCAAGTCGATTATGGTAGAAAAGGACTAGATCACCCAGTTGGAAAGTGTGCGAGGTTCATGATTTATAATAAACTAATTAGTTTCTCTAGAAGTGGTAACAGACAAATTCTTGGAAGCCAGGGCCTGAAATTGGATAATCTCATTGGCAATACTTCACATAGTAACTTCTGGGGCTTTGTGGGAATCTTGATCTAACATGGGCTGCACTTTAGAGGGCAACTGGGATTTCTTCTATACAACGCTTGGAAGGGAAAATCCTAATAATTTGATGATAGCTTATTCTATAGGCCAGAATCGCACTAGGCAATATATTGGGCCAATGAAGAGGGTTGGTTGTGGCCATTTTCTGGAGGGTTGAGGTTGGGGGTTAGGTCTGGCTTGACTTTTACATACCAGGCAGGACTTTAATACATCTTTAATTGAGACAAGAATCACTTTCCAGTAACATTGGGTCTTGAGCCACTGATAAGTTATCCAAATTCCAACATGGCCGACCTGCAGATGTTTTGATGATATGATGTCAGTTTGAGCTGAAGGTTTTATGTAGAGCAACCATTTTTAAGATACAAGTTTATACAGTTTTCCATTTCTAACTTGGATTCTCGCTGATTTTTTGCTTATTCTTTTTGAAGAGTTGGGGATTAATCTTTCCATAAATGTGGTTGGGTTAAGAGAGCGTAGAGTCGATCTTCCTCAGGGCCAGTTAAAGTTTATATGGGGAGCCTGGATAGGCAATCCACATTTTGGTGTATGGGCCCTAGTTGATGAAAGATGGAAATATCGTAGTTTTAGAGTCTTAACGCCCATCAGGCTAATCTACTGTTGGGGTCCTTTATTTGATGTAGCCATCATAGGAAAGCATGGTTGGTAATTATGATAAAATGCTTTCTTTATGTATAAGAGCGGAAATTCTTAATAGCCAGTAGGACTGCCAAGCATTTGCATCTGTAATACTATATTTAAATTTGGCTTTAGATAATGTCTTGCTATAGTAGGCGATATGATGGTCCACTAAGTTTTCATCATACTGAGATAAATAGCTCCTATAGCGATATCACTAGAATCAGTAAAAAGTAATAATGGTTTGTCAAAATTTGAATGTATAAGTACTGGAGATTGGGAGAGAGCTAAGCACAATAAATAAAAGGACTGCTGTTGCTCTTCTTTCCATTGGAAGGGTATACCTTTCTTTAATAAATATATTAGAGGCTCAGAGGTTTTGGCAAAGTGTGTAATAAGCTGGCGATGATATCCCACCATTGCTAAAATACCTGTACATCACGTAGGGATTTAGGGGGGACATCTTATAAATGACCATGACTTTGACGTCCATTGGGGATATTCCAGCTTTACCTACCTTATGTCTCAAAAAATACATTTCAATTTAAAAAAGGATATGTGACGGCTTTAGTTTTATCAAATCTTGACATAACAGCTGGAAGTCTTTCATTGTATATGACATGTGTTTTGTAAAAGTTCTTAAAAGATGGTGATATTGTCAAAATAAACTAGAATGCAGGAGAGTTTTAAATCTCCTAAGAGTCCATCTATGGCTCGTTGGAAGGTGGCAGGGGCGTTACATAACTCCTACAGCATTTGAGTGGGCTCAAATAATCCTTTGCTTGAAACAAGGGCACATTTTTCATGGTCTTCAGGCGATAAGTCAATTTGCCAGTACCCACTGGCAAGATCCATAGCTGAAACTAATGGGAACCTGACATTAAGCATAAGGAATCATCTATAAACAGCAAAGGGATGACTAGGTTATCATGTAATAGAATTTAGTTGGCGATAATCCATGACAACACAGTGACCACCATCCTTCTTATGACTATAAAAGCGGTGAAGACCACGGGCTTTTAGAGGGAACAAGTAAATACGCTTTAAATAGTTGCTGTAGCTCTAGGGCCACTTGTGCTTCTTCAACTTTAGACTTTTGGTAGGATCAGGATTTAATTAAGGGTGAGCCTCAGTCATAATTTAGTGAATTACTCCTGACATTTTTCCGTAGTCACCTGGCCCCAAGGAAAAAATATTACAATGCTCCTTAAGGAGGTTTAACATTCTGGAGTTTGTTAGGTGTTAGATGGTCTCTAATTTTGCTTTTGACAAGAGCTATTGTGGGTAGGGGATTAAACCCTAAATCTTGTGAGGAGCCAAAACAATCACGTCGGCAATATTTTTAATAGTACATAAGTTATATAAGCAATAGGGGCATACCAAGGGACTTGGAGTGTTTGATTTGTTAGGTTCCTAACGAGATAGAAGTAGATTTTTCGTAGGCAGGATCCAAAATCCCAGGGCAGGTCAACACTTCCTTGATAGAAAGGTTCAGGAGTCACTTAGATCCAAAACTTGATTAGGAGGGATGTGAATCTTGATCCCCATATACACAATAGCTTGTGATCCAGAAGGTATCTTTTTTTTAGTACTAGATGGTCCCAACCCAAGGGGGGGATTCATCGATGTCAGAAGGTATCTTAATAGGATGGGGAGAATACAGAAGTATTTCATCTTCTGCGTCCTCAGACTCAGGGGGTAACTTAGTTTTTTCTCCTAAAACTGATATTCAATTTTAAAAATAAAGGAAAATTATATTAAGAGTCATGTCCATTTTTGGGGCTCCTTTACTTTTGATTGGGAGTTTGAATATTAACGGTATCTGATAACCTAATAGCAAAATGTGATTTTTCTTTATGGGTAAAAATCCAGTTGAACAACATCAATTGGACTCTAATAAGCAAATCAGTAATTATCATTTTATAACACAACATTAGGGGCAGTAATTAAAAGTTTTTCAAGTTGGAGAGGTAAGGCAGAATACGCCCCAAATTTTCAAGTTGACTGATTACCCGCCATCCCATATTCAGCTTTGTGAATCAAATCTTTAGCTATTTTTGGTTAAGTTGGAGGATTTAATTAACTGGTGAACCAGTATCAATTATATTTAGGACTTTAACTTTGTGAATGACTACCTCTACTTAAACCACCAAAGAGACAAACTGAGAATTAATGATCAGTAAACTTTTGTTAGGTAAATGCAACAAAGCAAGTGGAGGCTTTTTGCCGCGGCCAAACTCAGGGCTTTTCAATGCATAGGAAGGTTTTATCTAATAACGCTTGCCTTTCCATAGAGGAGCTGACCGCCAAAATTTGTTTGGGTAATTGACCAATGTAAAGATAAGAAAACTAAAGATCTCTATTTCCTTAATAGAAAGAGGTACGTCGATTTCTGCAGGCGCAGCTAACACAAAACATCCTGAGGTTCTAGGTATAGAACTAGTGATAGAACAAGGATCTTGACGCACTTGATTGTCATCAGCATAAGGAGCCTCCTGCCCTATACTGGCTGATCTTTTGCCATCTTACTTTGAGGTGCGACAAAAGTTTACAATGTGGTTTTATCTTTTGCAATAAGTGCAGCATAAATCAGTTTTAGGCGAATCAGGGGGTGTAACCACTAACACTTGGAGCTGTATCTTATTATTATACCGAGGTGGCCCGTGTGTTTGAATAGTTTTGCAGGAATATATAAGATTGCTACTTTGTTATGAAGGAGAGACGTCAAGTTATACTTCACCGCTTTAAGATAGAGTAGAACCTTAGGCATATTTTTAAAAGCCAAAATCATGGCAGTGATAGAATCAATGTAAGATGATTTCCTGTTACTATTGTTTAAGCCTTAAGATAAAATCTATGGGCTAACTCATTGATGATCTCTCCAAAATTAATTTTTCTTCCCATAAAAGTTTATTTTTGGTTGGATAAGGTTAGGTCGCTCCCAAATTCCTGAAGCAAGACAGTTTGGCTTCAGTCCAAGTATTACAATGCATTAGATGAGGGACTATAACGTTTTGAGCACGTGACTAAGACAGTTTGTCAGTGTTTGAGTCGTTTATTGTTGGTGACTTCTTCCATAGTACTTTTATAACAATATGGGAAAAGAGAAGATACTCCCTTCTCCTGGGACGTACTTTTCTTTGATGGAGGGTTTAAACGGGCCACTTGGGGGGGTTGGAGGTCAAACAACATGAACTGACACCGGGGGTGCTCTTTCACCTAAAGAAGAAACGGTATCTTGTGATTGTTTGTGAGGAGGAAGATCATCCACTTAACTTTGTAGGTAGTTAATATCTTTGATTACTAAATCTACTCAAAAATGGGTGGCACTAAGAGCTATTTTCGTGGCGATGAGCAGATTTACCTTCCAAATTTCATTTTTTATTTTGGTAGTCACATCTCAAAGTTCAAGTTGGTGTTGCTCAGTGGCGAGACTTATTTGCTCCAAGCTATTTACCACAGCAGGTAAAGTTGGCAAGTTCTCAAGGCGTTTATGATAAGCGTTTAGGTAAATTTCAGGAAAGAAAGGCACTCCATTCGGAGTGATTTGCGCTCCTTGGGTGACACATCCTAGTTGGCATTGAGATTTTGAACTTACTAATTAATGATTGGAGGCGTTCATCAGGGATTCCTGGGTCAGCATTTGGTCCAGGTGGTCCTAGTGGATCATGGTGTCCAGGATATCCTTAACCACCAGCTTGTACGTTGTGACCAGGAGCTCTGCACTTGACAGGCATTCCCGGTGGTCCTGAAGAATTGAGATTATCAGGCATCACATACTTCATAGATCAATTCTTACAAAAAATGGAGGCGATTGTTTATGGAGGTCATAAAGTTATCAACTTCAGTTTATAACTCAAGGGTACAATCTCCAACCTGATTATGAACAATGACCTCTAATTGACTGAAATAATTAGAGAGTTCCATTTAAACGAATCTCATAATTCCCTCATCCATATGGGTTAACACTACTTGCATCTTGTTGAAATGCTGCCAATTTTCCAATAAGGAGTTTTGGTTTTCACCGTCAAAGAGATAGGCAGAATGAAGGATTGGAGGAGTTGCAAATGTAACGTCCCCATCAAAAGTAAATGGTGGAGTAGTTCCTGATGATGGAACCTGGCTACTTAAATTAGATGGTAAAAGGTGGGATTTACAAATCAACGCAAATATCATTCCAAACGTCCATCTCCAACCATTTCTCTTTCAAGCAAGGAACTATCGGCCAAACTCATAATAGGGGCCAGTACTGCAAGAGCTCATATTCTATTAGCTCGGCCTCCAGGGACGAAGGCCCTCAAAAAGAGGATCTGGAGGGCTTCAATGAAGTCTGATAGTTGCAATCAATATTTCTCTGCAGAAGGAGCAGGGAGTTTAACCTCCAACGATGTGGGAAAGAGAAGATTGCATGTCACTGTCATTTCTCCTATGTGCATATTGATCGCCCAGTCACTGAGATGGGTGGCGTCATGATATAAGGAGGTATTCAAAGCTGAATCATTATTGTTCACTGTAATAATAGTTCCACCATGAACTTGGAGTAAACCTGGCAGGGAGCACAAGTTTTGTTGGGATGGAGTGGGTGTCAAACCACTCACACTTTATTTTTGAGGCCAGGAGACTTAAAGTTCCTGAGTGTTGTATTATAAAGTTTACTTTCATGACGGAAAATTCTTCACTAAGGATAAAGTTTCTTGAGTGGTAGATCCTAAAGGTGTTTTTCATCCCTAAAATAATAGAGGTAAGCTAAATCAGTAATGAGAAAAAAAGATAAGTTTATTTCATTAGAAACAAAATTATATTGGAGATCAGGTAGTTTTTCAAGGGTAAATCTCCAAGCGTTTCCAAGCCAATATAAATACTCATTACCAATAGGGAATTCTGTAACATTCTGGTCATATCTGTCAAAAAGTGTCTGAATGCTGCATAGATCATATTTAAACCCTGATATCAGGAGGTTTTGGTCGAGTAATATCAATTTGCACAAGTTGGGGTTTTACCCTGATATCAGAAGGCCTTAAATTTAGTTTGGGATTGTCCCCGACAATAGTGTCAACTATATCTTTGGATTGGGTTTAATTACTTGCATCAGATAGAAATTTATCCTTAATTTGGGTAGGAATCTCGACAGCCAGATTAAAAGGTAAAAATATCATGTAAGGAGTCCTCATGTATGTATACCCCCTCCTGCGGTAGATAACCAAGAAGGCTTGCATATTTTATTTGTCTAAGTTGACTACTATACCACCAATGTCATCGGTCATTATCAATACCCAGGTACATATCAATATCCCCTCAGGACAACTCTGGAATATGATGCATGGATAACCTATCAATCAAGAAGAGCCCGGCCTGCCCAGATATTTTAGAACCTGCCTATTATGGATCCATATCAATATTCCTGGTTAACCTAAATGACAAACCTAGGTCAATGGGACCTAATAATACAGCCGCTTATGTTCACCTCCTTCCTGAAGAAGCCATTGATGATGTCTGTAGCTTTGGAATATTAAGGATTTTAGATTAGCTTATTCCATTGGTAGCTCTAGTTGACACCTCTATTGGGTAAGAGCTCATCAGCGAACAACAGAGCTAAGTTGAGAAATTATAAAAAAATACTCAGACCTCTTCTCAACCTCTACATATTATTTTGGAAAAAAGAATGGCGTTTTACATCAAGTTGAGACTGGGGGATGCTCAACCCATTGAATCACATCTCTACCAAAAAAGGAAGGTTGAAGAAGCTTTTGTGGTTGATGAGCTTAAACAGCTACTGAATCTGGGCTTTTGGTGCATTCCTTTAGCCCTGAGGGTCCCCTCATTTGTTAGTTTGGAAGAAGGATGGAAGTCATTGTGTAGTAATGGACCATTGAAGACTTAATTCCATTACCAAGAAGGACAGTTACCCAGATCTGGATTGACAATTCTTTTTACTTGCTTGCTGGATCAAAGTATTTTGCCAATATTGATCTCACTAGCAGATAATTGGAATGTAGAGCTAACACCTGAAGATCAATCAAAATTGTGCTCATAGCCAACAAAAGGTTATTTGAGCTAAATAGGATGCCTCAGGGCCTTTGCAATGCATCTGCCACCTTCCAACGTGCCATAGATGAGATACTAGGGGATTTAAAGCTATCCTGTGTCCTCGTGCACCTCAAAGATATCACTGTTTTCTCATAAACCTTCAACGGCCGCATGGAACATCTCTGGGAAGTCTTTATTTGTCTTAGAAAGGCCTCAATAAAGCTTAAGCCTTCAGAAGTGCTCTTTCTTACAATATGAAATAAAATACCTCAGACAAAAGGTCTTTAAACAGTAATTCATCCTATTCTGGATAGAGTCTCTGTCATTAAGAAGATGTCACGACCTCAGAGCCTTAGGGATAACCATGTGTTCTTGGGCGTGGTGGGGTATTATCATCAGTTCATCCCTCAGTTTTCTGATTTAGCCAAACCCCTGGTCTACCTTCTACAAAAGAATGTACCTTTTGTATGGCGTCTTGAACAAGAACAGGCTTTAAAGTGTTGAGGGCTGCTCTTTGTAAAGATGTACTTAAGTTCATCCACATTTTAATCAACCATTTTTGCTATTCACTGATTCTAGCAACATCGCATTCATGGCTATCCTAGCTCAGCACAATGAAAATCAGGATGACCATCCAGAGGCTCACTTTAGCAAGGCCCTAATTAAGGCCAAACGAAACTATAGTGTTACTGAGCACAAGTGCCTGGCTGTTTTATTGGCAATCAAGCATTTTCATTTCTTCCCTATATGGAATCCAGTTTACCATCATCACTGATCATTCCTTGCTCTGATGGTTGCAGCAGATGAATGACCTGTACTTCCAGTTAGTAATATGGCATTAAGGCTACAGAACTACGCTTTCAGCATTGTATATTGTGTGGTGCTATTCATCAGAATGTGATGATCTTTCAAGGATGCTAGTACTGGCCGCCCTAACACCCAAAAGGGGACTGATTATAAAATCTAATTGGCCATCCTAAGTGATGAGAGTTGGAAACTCCTGAGATCCAAACCAAATTACGCAAGATGACCAAGGACACCCAAATCAAGGGGGGTGCAGTATAAAAAAAATCAACAGAAAATGACTCCCTTATATCCGCCCTTCATCCCAATCTGGTGTTATGCTTGAAGGACACATGAAAGTGTGGCATGGTTCAGTAAAAAAACTTGAAAAGGCTAAAGAAGCGATGCTATTGTGATCAGATGTTTGAAACCATCCAGGAAGTTTTAGAGGCCTGTTTGCCTTGTCAAACCTAAGATTGGGCTAGTACCCATTACCAACATACAGTTGAAGCTCTATAAAGTCCATTTAATGTCATCATCAATGTGGTGGGCCTTTGCCTACCGGATTACATGTTCATATATATCATATCAGCTGTGGACCATTTGACAAATAGGTTGAAGCAATCTCTGTCCCAGATACCGCTGTGAAAGCCATGGCCCTAATCCTTATTTGAGACATTTTCACTCAGCACATATGCCTGCAAACTATACTCTTGGACATAAGCTAATTTCATCTCCCAGGTAGTCCAAGTACTATTTTTTGTAAATACCAAAGTTTCAACACCCCATATAATCCCTTAACCAGTGAGGCAGTGGAACACTCCAATGGAAAACTTGTTTATATTTTCTGGAATATGGCTGCCTCTGACCCTATACGCTGAAACCACTATATACCCAGTGCTTTTCTCGCTATCAGATAAGCTATCACTTAATAATCAAGATGTCTCTTTTAAAAGCTCTATAGGGGCGTGCCCCTCGAATACCAAGTAGTGTTCAGCCCCTACTTGATACCTCAGTGCCTGAGAACTCTGATTTGATAATGAGAGCCTTAGCTAATGAGATCGTCTAGCTTCAAACCCTCACCACTCATGGAATTTTCACCACTACAAAAAGGGAGACATCTTGATATAATGTTGTCCAACACTACTTAATAAAAGTTTCAATTAGGTGACTTAGTTCTTTTATCACTATCAACCTGGAGGACAACAGAACAAGATTGACGTTATAGGTCCAGAGCCTACAAGGTATTCATAAGGTGAACTCTAAATACTCTATAGCTGATGTCAATCAAGGAACAGTGGTAAACTGAGTACACAGACGATTCCTATGGCCCTATATCATCCTATGATGGGATCTTAAGGAGGCATTGTTTGTATATAAAGATAATGAGCGAGTCAAGATCCCTACTCCTAAATTGAGCCTCAATAATTTGACTCTTCGGAAATTATGATTGAAACCTGTCCTTGAAGGCACCAATGGGAAATTTTATCAGGAAGCATCACGTGCATGAAAATTGATGGAGATGGCTTCCTGAATTGCACCTCCGCTTTCAGAATCTCAAAAGGCACAAATCCTAACATTGAGGTCATGAGGATTTAGAACAATGAGTGCTTCATTAGGAGGATGATTTAGAAGGTGGTGAAAGATTATGATCATATGAGGTCATGAAGATCCCTTACCACCATGTCCCCATGCACCCTATAGATATTAAAACCTTTAACTCAATAAAGTAGTCTATTTCACCCCATCTTTTCATCTTTAATGACCTATCTACTAGATTTTTAGCTTTAAGCCCTCTTTAAACCTTTACTACAGTCAAGATAACTGGTAAGCTGTCACCTTTAAAATTATTTACTGCTCTTAGGAGGTGGAAAAAATTTATTAAAGATTATGGCAATAGTTGTACCTTTTAAGAAGGTGTTGTTGTGTATGAATTTCTGAGATAAGGGTGGTGATTTACTCGTCCATTTTTGATATAATACATATCTTTTGGCATGCTTCCTCATAAAATTTATACCACCCTGGGTTTGGTGTCATAATATGCATTAAATAGTAATATTTGAGTTATTTTTGGTTATAATTACTCATTCTTCTTCAGGGAAGTTTTTAACAACAATTAAAGTTGATACTGGAGCCTCAGAGAGCTTTATTGATCTAGACCTAGTTGACTACCTTAAGTTATGCTACTTACCTGGTGACATGGTTAGGGCAGTTGCTTCTCAGGATAATCCCACTTTGAAGATTTAAGGTTTAGTTGATTATTGAGTTTATAAAACCACTTAGCTGACAACTTATTGGAAGGCAATAACCTTCTGTACCCAAATATCTTAGGTTTGGGCTGACGAAGAGAATTTAATATCAAACCAATTTGAATGCCAATACCTTAACTTTGTCCTTGTAGGGTAGTCAAGAATCAATAATTCCACTGTCAGACAGCAGCGCTCTGAGCAACTTGCCGATGTGACCCAAGATACATAAGCTTAGTCTTGCACCTCTGCTGAAGCCCACTACTGAAGCACCTCTACCCCATTTTTGGAGGGTTGGAGTCTTCATTTGATGAGGCTTCAAAAAATGCCTTACCCAATCATTTATAGTTTGGTTTTAATTTTATACTTAATTGTTGACCTGTTCCATATTTCCTCCCTGATTTGCCCTTTGACTCTGCGGGAAGAGGTAGCATTAGATCTTTGGATACAGAGTAACTGGCAAAAGGAGCCATTTTTCAGCGAACCTCTCTGGTATGCTCAAAGCTTCTCTTTGTGGAAAAAGTGGATAGTACTTTACGCCTTGTGTAGATTATGGTAACTTAAATAAAGTCACCATACATGATTTGCATCCCATTCCTATGGAGGTACAAAATTGCTCGCCATGTGGAGAAAGCCAAAGTCTTTTTTAAAATGTATTGCTTAAATGCCTTTAACCAGATTCACATCCAAAAATGGGCAGGAATGGCTCACTGCATCCATAACAGGGAGGGGATTTTTTAATTCTGGGTCATGCCTTTTGGTCTTAAGAATACTCCTGCAATTTATAACATCCTATTGCTGCACATTAGGAGAGTTGTTTGGTGTGTGCGCGGTAGCCTATATGGATGACATTCTGTTGTTCTCCCATTGGCCAAGCATTTCAAGAGATTCGACTAAGGCAAGTGGTTGAGCATTTGAGAGCAGCAAACTTGATGCTGAAGATTAGTAAATGTGAGTCCTCTAAGTCCCGAGTCACCTTTCTTTGGAAACATTGTTTTTGACAAAGGACACGTGATTGCTCCAGACAAGGAGAAGGCTATTTGGGATTGGCCCACTCACACTTCAGTTAGGGAGTTGAGGAGATTTTTAGGGACTTGCACCTTCCTTAAGAAGTTCACACCAAATCTCTCAGAGGTTGCGGCACCTTTGCATAAAGCCAGCGGGAAAAGAATCTTCAGTGGCCATCAGCACTGGATGATGCCTTCTAAGCTGTGAAGTTCACTATGCTCTCCAAGTCAGTTCTTCACCACATGGATCCCAATATTGAGTTTAAATTGGATAGCATTGCCTTCAGCTTTGGTACTACTGCTGCTCTGTTACAGGTGGGCAAAGATGGAGTTCAGCATAGTTTAGGGTATTCACGTAAGATGTCCTTCCCTGAGTTGAATTACGCAGTATATGACAAAAAACTATTGGCAGTAATGGAATTACTAACTTATTGGCGTCATCATCTTCATGGTTCTTCCCAATCATTCCACATTTGTATTGACCATCTGGCTCTGCTGTACTACTGAGCCCTTCATGTCTTGACCCCTCAACAAACACGCCAACATGAGACCCTTGCCCAATTTGTGTCCTATTATGAGTTCACAATATGTCAAGGAGAATGGTTTGGCTAATGCTTTGAGACATAACCCTGCTGTGCTTCTGACCCCCAGGAATTGGAGTTGCATAACACCCACCTGGAGATTCCCCTAGACAAAATTTTATCTAAACCATAATTCCCTGCATGAACTCCAGTTCTTGCTTCCCTGAAGAATCTAGAGTAGTATGGTATTTTCAGAAAAGTCGTTTTTTCTCAGTCCTTATCAACAAAATATACCTTAATTATCACCAAATGCACTTTGACTTAGGAAGATATAACAAAAGGATATTATGTAAAGGACGATATGGTATGTGTAACAAATCAGGTTCTCAAGACCTAGCTTGCCATACTGATACATTTAACCTTACTCTAAAAATAATTTCCTTAATTGAGCAGTGAAATAGGTCAGTATTGGGTTGTCAGCCATCTAATCTGGATCAATTTCCCTTCACTTCAAAGGAAGGCCTTGAGATGGCTTGGGTGAATTGCCCACTTTTGTTGGAGGTCTGATGTGGCATCTAATACTCTGCCTTACTCTAGCCACCTGTATGGACCCAAGGATACACACTTACTGGCGATATGCACTGCAGGCGTCTCCACTAAGTGACCACAACCAGGTCAAGGTGTGGCGATATTGGCAGGCCCATTGATACCTCAAAATGACCTCATACCTTCTGAGGCCATGAGTTTACAGCTTACAGCACCTGATGATTGAGGGTTCAACGTCCGTGCAATTCTGAGCAGATTGCTGGCCAGCCTAAAATACAACAGAACCAATAAAATACTTTATAATTTAAAATAAAGATCAAGCGAAATGGTCATTTATTCAAGATTGGCCTATCTGGTGAGGGAGCCCACTAACGGTGGGAACGCAGGATGTGGCAACCAGAAATAAGATAGATTTTAACTTGAGAGGGTTGGAATAGGTTATACCAGAATATATACCTGGCGCTGATTCAAAATTAATAAATAAATTAAAATGAGAACTGGGAAATCATATATCATTCTGGTGAGTTCAAGCCCTGTTTCTCATTTTTATTTAACCGAGGCAAGCTGACCAGGGGACAGACATTAACAAAAGAAAGAAAGAAATGACATGAAACCTGAACAGGGTCAACTCCTTCAAAGAAAGTTTTTCCACCTCCGGATTGGGACTCAAATTTTTCTGGTTACGTCAGGGGTAGGTTTTCATGTTATTAGACCTACTAACCGCCAATAGCTTCCTTTGGCTGGCACCCTGATCGATGTGTGAAGGGCAGGAATCAAACCTGCAACCTTCAGGTTGGTAGCCGTATGTCCTTACCAACTCGCTTTCCACCCCCTTCAAGCCCTGTTTCTCATAATTTGGATAATGATAAATATAACTTTTAATTATAAACTGCAGCAGATTTGATTGGAATCATACTTGTAACCACCATTCCTAATATCTCGATTTATAGGATCTTATGAATAGAATTTATTATGTTACATTACCCCTCACTAAGGTAGAACCTTCAAGTTTGCCTGAGCTTAGGTGATGCAGAAGGAGATCTGCCAATGTGTGACCTTTAATTGAAAATGGGAGGAAAGGGGAATTCCAACCAGAAATCAAGGGTCACAGAAAGTGTCAATTCTCCCCTCAGAGGTCCACTGAAGGGTGTATGATTCCTCAACGACAGTGGTCCAATTGGCACCCCAACTTCCCCCTTTACTAACAGTGGTCTACAAAGCCCAATGAAGAAGGCGATGGGGTTAAATTTGCTTGGGACAATGGTCATCACCCTATCTTGTGAGCTGGCAGGAACCACAGCTTGTCACAGAAGATTGATGCTGGAATAATGTAATATACCATGTTTCCAAGACCTGGCTTGCCATCCTGATACTTATAACCTTATGAAAAAAATTATTTCCTCGATTGAGCAGTGTGATAGGTCAGTATTGGGTTTTCAGCCATCAAATTTGGATCAATTGCCCTACACTTCAATGGAAGAGCTGGTGGTGACTTGGGTGAATTGCCTATTTTTGGCAGAAGTCTGATGTGGCAGCCAATACTCTGCCAGCCTCTATCCACCTGTCTAGACACAGGGAGTACACACTTACTGACATACTCACTTACAGGCGTCTTCACTTATGACCACAACCAGGTTGAGGTGCATGGAGATTAACTGGCCCATTGATACCTCAAAATGACCTCACACCTTCTAAGGTCATGAGTTTGCAGCTTACAGCACAAGGTGAGCAAGAATTCAACATCTGTGCGATTCTGAGTGGATTGCTGACCAACCTGGGATTATAAAGAAATAACCAAATACTGAATAATTTAAAATAAAGACAAGCAAATTGGTCATTTATTTGAGATTGGCCTATCTGGCGATGGAGCTCAGAAATGGTGGGAAAGCAGGATGGGGCAGCCAGAAACAAGAACAAATTACAACTTGGAAGGTTTGGTTAAGGTACACCAATATAAACATGACCGCTGAGTCAAATCATGAGATAAATCAGTTGCGGAAACTGGATGATTCCCGCGTCATTCTGTTGAGTTTGAGCCCAAATTCCCATATTTCAGACAATAATAGATATAAAACTATTATAATAAACCACTGCAGTATCTATTTGAACTGCCAGTTTGCAACCACAATTCCTATTATCTCGAAAGACATCAATGAATAGAATTTGTTTGCTAAGGTATGGTTTTAGGGATGCTTATGAGTTCCCACAGGACCACCTCGCCTAAAGATATTCAAGGAACATCATGATGGGATAACTGTAGGGCACCCTAGGAAAGCATAAACCCTGGAGTTTATCAACCATACTTATAACTGGAAGTGAACTTCCACTCAATTTGCAAGTATACCAAGGAGTGCCTTGTCTTAAATAGTATGAAATCAAATTGTCAACCTCTTTGTGGGGTTTTGGTACCAGTCAAAAAGCAGTGGGACCCTGATCTTCCCTTTCAGTTTTTATATCGTGGAATTACCCCTGTCAGAGAGGTATGACGCTATCATGGTAATGGAAGACCTGGATTATAAAATTCGCCCTTTTCATTCCTTTAACACCACATCAACTGATGGAGCAGGTGGCCAAGTTATCTATCATGTGTTATCCGCCCATGGGGTTCCCCAGGAGATATTAGTGACTTAGAACCCCAGTTCACATAAGTATTTTGGGAAGAGTTGTACAAGACTCTTTAGATTCGTCCTTTCTGCTCTATTGCCTTCCACCCACAATTAGATGGGCAGACAGAATGAGTGAACCAATGCTTGGAGCAGTTTTTACAGTTTTACATGATGACTGACCATTCATGTAATGAGACAGATTTGGTTCATCAAAAATCCTACAAAATCAAGCTAGTAGGAATGATGGTCGCATTCTGTCAGTCAAAATTGATGAACCATAGAGTTCTATAATTTATCAAATTATAAAATAATGTAAATTTAGGCCTCAATTCAGGCGGAATAATATGGGATCATTTAGCCCTTCATGACTAAAGTATATTTAAAATTTTAACTCTTTGGTTTGGTTTATATTCTAGCAGTCTCTATTCCAATGATCTCAAGTTGAAACTCAGTCTTGTTTTTGGTCTTCCCATTCCGAGTTCCCACCATTTGAGAAGTCTTATCCAGCTAAGCCATTCTTGAATGAGTAGACCTTTTTTCTTGATATTTTTCTATAATATAAATTATTTAGCTGGTTAAGTTTGAAATCCAGGTTGGCTGACAACCCATCCAGAATTGTGCGGACATTAATCTATTGCTAACAATGTGTTGTAAGCTGCAAACTCTTGACCTCAGAAGGAGAAAGTTCACTTTAAAAGGTTTTCTGGGCCTGTAAGTCTCCCTGCACCTTGACCTGATCGTTGGTCACCAATGAAGGCTCCTGTAAGAGCGTAACGCCAGTAAGTGCATACTCCTTGGGTCCATACAGGTTATTAGAGGGTGGGGTATTTAAAGCCATATCAAACCTCAGCCCATATGGGTTTTTCCTGAGTCGCCGCCAGGCCCTTACGTTGGGCAATATTTAAGTAATCCAAATTTGATGTTTGACACCTTGATATTTACCTATTCTGCCATTTAATTAAAGAAACTGTGGGAATTTATATGTCCACATCATACAGCTTGCAAATTATCTAAGCTTCAATTAATATAGAATAATTGGTTCATTAATTTAATTTAGCTTATTGATTAAGCTTTGAGACGTTGATTGATTATTCTGTCTCTTTAGAAATAATCATCAATTAAATGGTTAATCTTAATTCTTATAGGATCATATCCAATAATAATTACAGTTGCAATTTCATTGGTGATTGTTGCTAACAATTTGGAGATGAGTAAATTAGCTCAAAATTGGTAATTACTCATGGGAAATTGTCAGGTTTGGTAGCTGACATGTGGGCTGATATGAATAGCGATTTAATTATGCTATTCCTCATGAATATCAGCTGTAATTTTTCCCAAATTGAACCAATATCTCTTTTCTGTCAGCTAGGCGTGCTGAGACCATCATAGATATCCCTTTTCATTGGCTTGGCGTGCCAAGACATTGTGGATATCCCTTTTTGTCAGCTAGGCATGCTGAGAATATTGTGCTTACCACAAATACCCCTAACACATGTCCTTCACCATTTTACCCTATAAATATTCCCTCACTTTATTAATAATAAACATCTTAGTACTGTGAATACTTTGTTGTTTTCAATTGTTGAATGTTTACTTTAAAGTGAAGTTGTGAAGAAGTACTTCCTGTCTAAGTGTCAACGCCAGAGTGAGGCTGAAGTCACTTGAATCCTTATATATTGCCAGAGTGAGGCAAAAGTCACTTGAACCTTTATATTGCCAGAGTAGGGCCAAAGCTACCCATTTATCTGAACTTGACTAGGCTAATTGTCTTCATACAATTAGCAAATTCATAATTATTACCAGTCATTAGTTAAGCAAACCTGTGTACCAGTGAAAACCCCGCAGTTTTTACATGTGGTGCTCACTACAGGGATTGAGTTGAGTTTACAAGAAAATAATAATGATGAATTATCTAACTAATATGGAGCATCAAAGAAACAAAGAGACAGATTCATAAGTAGACCACTGGGGAAATATTCAATTAGAGGCTGGAATGCTAGTGGATCCCCAATACATCCATCTATCAATGATTGGAGTAAATGAGAACGCCGTAACAATCTATGAACCACCTTCAGAGAGAATCTGAGAAATAATACCCAGTATTAGCGATATCCTAATGAGAGAATTCAAAATTTTGCCGGCTGATACTTTAGACCAAAGCTGTGGATTATTTCACCACACTACTAATCAGGAAGAGCGAAGATGACACTTCAAAAACTTCCTTAATATGAACACTTCAACGTTAATAGGATATTTGTGGAGCATTTGTAATATCAGCGATTATATTATCAAATATGTACAGCCAACTACCCAAAACATGAGAGCCATCCAAGTACGGCAGCAGGTAGTGATCGCCAATCTTGTTGAGTATACCCAAAACAACAGTGTACAACAGCAGGCGCTAATATGACAATTAGATGTCAGTTTTCAGCAGATTCGCGCTGGTCTAGATTCCACATCACAATGTGTTCAGCAATCTAACACCCAAATCAAGAATTTGGTGGCCAAGCTGAATACTAAACTTTGGGGGATAGTCAAAGAGATTTGAACCAAATTGGGTTCAATTACTGATGGAAACATGATGTGGATAAGTATTGCCAATTAGCTGAATCAAATATCACTGATTTGATTTGAGCTCAGGAGGCAGCTGTGCCAATGGCTGCAGCCAACACTGAAACTCACACAGTCATGCTTGATTTAGTCAAAGGAAGACATGAAATTAAGAGTACCGTTGACAATATGGAAAGAAAATTTGAATGACTCAATGAAGAGATTAGAGCTGAAATCAATAAGCTTTTCACGGAGATAGAGATTATCAACAAGAATGCATAAGAATTGGCAACTCAATCTTAATTAGATTCGTTGAAACTCAAAGTCATTAAATTAGCTGATGAAATATCCAAATATGAAAAAGAGATTCGTGAATTATATGAGCATTTATTCCATGTCAAAAACTGAGAGGGCAAGCTGCAGAAAGAAGTCAAAACCCTGAAAGCGACTTTAAAAGTGGAAACTGATAAAAATTGTCAACTTTGGGAAAACAATCAAAAACGCTTGGCTTGGGAAGATAAAATCCTTAGATGATTGGATGACCTCAAAGACTCTAAGTGTACTTGTTCATGGGATGAGCACCATGAGGCGAATTTATTTAAGGAGGAATCGACATCCATTTAAGCTGAGAGTATCGCTGACAGCACCATCCAATCTGTTCAGTAAATGCCCCTGACCATTGTGGCACTTCCTGAAGTAACACCCAAAGCAAATCCAGCATCTGTTCAAATCCTGATTAGAAGTGCAGGCCCAATTATTGTTGAAGGTTTCAAGAGTACTCCAAAGTTGCCCACTTTCCATTGGGATAATGCTCCTGCCTTCTTCAGGTTATTTGAGATAACGATGTATGGTTATAGTGACTGACAAAAAGCTAGCACCGTTGTGAATTGTCTCAATACTTCATGCCAAAACCTAGTTTTGCCTTACCTTCTTGGGGAGAACTGGAGTTACAAGGAGGTGAAGGAGGCGATTCTGACTGAATTCAATAGTCCAGACAAGATGTCAGCTCGGAAACAAGAATTCATGGGCATTCAATTTAAGAAAGTTGAAACAGTGGGTGAGTCCACCAATCATTTCTATGAGGAAGCTCAGATCCTCAATGGGGCAAAAATGATGACCAATTTTGACGGAAGAATTGTGATGCAGAACGCGTTGCGCCCTCATCAAGAATTGCACCAAATGATGTCATCCAATTCAACCAGTAAATACACCATTGCTCAAATGGTAGAATACCTGAGGGTTCTATCAGTAACATTTGATGCACCAAATCGGACATACAACCCAAATAACCAGTCAAACAATAATAAGGGACCAGGATGATTTCCCAACAAATCTAGAGAGATTTCAACAATCGTTGGAATCAAGATAAACAGAATGAAGGAGCTAGACCATTCAAGCCTCAGTTATCTTGCAATAAGTGTGGACATCCTGGTCATTTCACCAATAAATGTAGACAGCGCAAACCAAAGGATCAGGTTAACTTATTCCAGCATAAGGATAAACAGGAAACTTCCAATGGGCATGGAAAAGACCATGTGGTCTAGAAGTGGAATAGTCTAGAACCACAGGTAACCAAGTTTCCCTGGATAATTCAGATGTTTTGGAAAACTTTGGATCTAATTTCAGATGAGCCTGAATTAGATCCCCTTCATCAGATTGTGTACCAAGATGTAAACATAATAACAAGATTGAAATTGAAGGGTATTGCCCCAAAATTATACAGGAGGTAGCTCGCCCATATGCCCAACAGATAGTTAAGAAGGTCCAAAATGCTGAAGACAAGACGGACTTATTAAATACCAAGCTAGACGGAGTTAATGTATCAATTCCAATTGGTACAATTTAAGAAATGTTCCCTGATATATCAGCTCAGTTATTTCATACCCTGTCTCGGCCAACAAATCTGGTATACATGCAGCAAACAATAGCTTATTTTATTTTTCTGAGTGCACGTATAAGGATCTTTTGGTGAACTGAATCACCGTCAGAGCAATAATCGACAGTGGATTGCTGATCAATATAGTATCGACCTAAATAGTAAAGAAATTAAAGGCCAAACCAGATTTGGAGCACATGAAGCAGTACATGACGGCAGGCCCTGACTCTACAAATTCCTGTGGGGCTTATAACGCTCTACCACTATGGGTTGGATCCTTGGTCATATCCGCGCCAGTGATTGTTCTAGCCAACCAGAATTATGACATACTCAATTGGCACTGACTTCATGTGGAAGTATGGGGTAAAATGTGACTTTGAAGAAGACACTTTGACGATTCTGGGAGAACGTTGCCACTGGTCTATCAACGCGAGGGAAACGTGCCCCTCAGTAGATGGAATAATTTCATCAATTTGGTTTATAAGGATAGAATACTACCTATTGATTCAAATTAATTAAAAAAGCCCAGAGAATATCTAAATATGTGAATGAGAATCGTGGGATCCTGATCCATTCTAAGGAAGATGTCATAATTAAACCAGGAATGCAGCAAATCGTGGAAACTGGACTGACTTTGGAGATCTCAGAGCAGTTATATTCAAAAATTAAAGCTCCTTGGCAACAATTGAGGATCGAACCTTAGGTAGTCCCAGGAATTTTAATCCCTGGACATGAGGAGATTTGGGTTCTTTTAGCTAATCTGGGAAAATCTCCGATAAAGGTCAAATAACACCAGGTGGTCACATTTGCCCAACTAAAACTGGTATTGGAGATTTGTTCCTTCCACAAATTCAGTGAATTGGACAAATTGGGACTTCCAAAAGAAAGCAATGGGAATATTCATATGCTAATCAAATGGGATTGGTTAGTCAGATTAATGGAAGGTCAGAAATACGAAGTTCTGGCCTTACTTGAGAAATACCAAGTTATTTTTGTGCAGGACGACCATGACCTCAGGTGTGCAAAGGATGTTTTACACCGAGTCAATACTGGGGATGATGAGCTGATTCAATTGAGGCCTTTTTGATGGTCCAGGGTGGCAGAGGCAGTTGTTGCCAAGGAAATTGAAAAACTCTTAGAGCATGGAATGTTCATACCATCATCCAGCCCATCGGCGAACCCTATATTAATAGTTAAGAAGAATAAGATGGTTTGAATTGAGTCATAATGGATTACCAACAGTTAAATAAAATCACAAAAAAGGACTTAAACCCCCTTCCTAGGATTGATGACAAGCTGGATCAGTTAGGAGGAGCCAAGTTTTTTCTCTGCTATGGACTGAATCTCCAGTTATTGGCAGATAGACATGCCCCCAGAAGACCAAGAGAAGGGTGCTATTGTCACAGCACAGGGGTTGTATCAGCTGACGAGGATGCCTCAAGGATTATGCAATGCCCCCACAACATTTCAACAGGCTATGTACACAATTTTGTCGGATTTGAAGCTGTCCTGTGTCCTGGTCTATCTGAATGACATTAATGTATTCAGCCAAACATTTACCAATTACTTACAACATCTTGAGGAAGTATTCAAGCAACTGGCTTCAGCGAATCTCAAAATTAAGCCAAGAAAATGCCATTTCTCTAAGGAGGAATTAAAATACTTAGGATTTGTAATTAATGCCGAGGGACTTAAGCCCCAAGTTCAAAAGATAGAAGTGATTAATCAGATGTCAGTCCCTAAGAGCGTATGTGATATTCAAGTTTTCCTTGGAATGGTTGGCTACTATTGCTGATTCATTAAGGATTTCGCAAAAATAGCTGAGCTACTTTTCCACCTATTGTTAAATCTGAAGAAAGGATTCGACTGGAGTGATGAGGCTCAACTCAAATTTGATGAATTGAGGAAATGCTTGACAACAAGTCCAATTTTAAAATACCTACATTTTGAGAAGCTGTTCATTATTCAATCAGATGCGTTGCTGATGGCAATAGGAGACATCCTTAGCCAAGTGGATGACAAGGGGGATGAACACCCCGTGGCATATGTCAGCAGAACACTGTCAAAGGCTGAGAGGAACTATATGGTTATAGAGCAGAAATGTCTTGTGGTTATCTATGCATGCAAGCAGTTTTGAGTCTATATCCATGGAACGCACTTCTAGGTCATGACCAACCATGCCTCTCTCCAATGGATTCATAACCTTAAAGAACCAGAAGGGAGATTGGCACGGTGGGCTTTGAAGTTACAGGCCTATGACTTTGAGATAGAACGTTGGGTGGGAGATAAGAATCAGAACTCTGATGGTCTGTCTAGGTTGCCAACCATTCTTGCTGTGCAAGATTGTGTTGATGACCTATTTGAGCAAATGATCCATGGGGAATTGCAAGAAGAGCCAATTGAAATTTAAAAAGCATTAAAAAAGGCAATGAAAAATACTGAGCTCATTAATGGACAATTATTCAAAATAATGGATGAAAAGAAGCTTTTATTTTTGAAACCATCAGAATGCACTGAGATAATTTGGGCTGCCCACAAGGTCATCAGACATGGTGGGTTAAAGAAGACTCTCAAACATATCTGGCAATACTACTATTGGGAGTCCCTGAGTTTTGACGTTGCTAATTATATCACCTGTTGCGTGGAATGTCAGATCCATAATCCACATAATAATGTGACAAATTACTGATTAGTAAAGCCAGGGTTTGCATGGCACACAATTTCAATCAACATTATGGGGCCACTAAGTGCGAGTACAGGTAGGGTATGTTAAATAATAGTAGTAATCAACCACCTTATGAGATGGGTTGAAACCTGAGCCTTGAGTCAAGCAGATGCCCTAAGTACCACAAAATTCATCCTGGAGCAGGTGGTATACTGGCATGGGTATATTCAGGTGTTGCTGAGCAACAACGGGACTAATTTTACCTCATTTGTAATTCCACGCCTGAATGAACTAATGGGATTTAAGGGGGTGATGTCTGCACCCTATCAGCCTGAAATAAACGGAGTTATGGAACAAGTCAATGGGACACTTGCTGCTATGCTAAGGAAGCTGATCTCATTTAAAGCATCATCTTGGGCGTCTTATATAAGTTTGGCAACTTTTGCATATAATATCAGTTTCCATTTGGCAATGGGAAAAACGCCATTCAAATTATTGTATGGTCATAGAGCAGCATTGCTGCTGATTCTCTATTCAGCAGTGGAGCTGACTCCAGGGATGAGCGCAAATAAATATCTATATTGACTCGTGAACATAATAGTGGATTTTCAATCTCAAGCCTATGATACAACGATCAAGAGAAGGATTCAGACCAAAAAAGCCAATGATAAGAGTTGATCCACTCTTAGGGAATTTACTGTTGGAGATCAAGTAGCCTATTGCAATACACATGGGTTAGTCGCTGAAACAAGCTAGATGTGTTATGGTTGGGACCATTTGAAGCTATTGCAAAAATGGTGAATGATGCCTACATGATAAATATATCCAATGGTTGTGTGATTAATAGAGTACACGGAGAATTTCTTATGAATGGTATTAATACATACATATATATATGTGTGTGTGAAAAAAAATAATAGATAAAAAATGAATAAAAAAGAGAAAAAAGAGTTATATTAAATTTTTTATTTTTTATGCCTTGGGTTGCAAATTGTGAGCTCTTCTTTGACGCCTCTAGGGGGAGGGAGGTTGATTGACGATGTTGTGAAAGAGGTCACTGAAGTTGATCTGAGATTGGATACTTGCAAGGGATAGATCATGCTGAAACAAGTTCTTTGGACCTGAGGTGGATTCTGCAAATAAGCAACTATGGGAAGAGTTATGGGGACGTCCAGTTTGGTAAGTCAAGAAACCCTGGATCAGGGAGGAAAACAGCAATGCAAAAAAGCAATATGCAAACAAGTCCATGTAATCTCAATATGGCACTGGCGCCGGAAGCTGTGCCTTGTGTGCTTGATGACAGGCTTTGTCAAGAACACTTGGCATTTGAGATAATCGTGAACAAGGGAAATGTGCAGGCGGCTGCCAAACCATACCACCAATTATTGCCAGTAATGGAAGATATCGCCAGATAGTCCCAGTTGCAAAGTAATCATGCAGGCAGAAAAAAGCATCTTGAAGGTGGCGGCTGCAGCCCTCTTGAAACCAGAAGGGAAAGGAAAGGTGAAAATTTGGCAATGCAGGGAGTGAAGTAGCCCATGTGTGAAGTACTTGCCCTGTGAATCAGAGTGCAAAAGAGGCAGAATCCTGATCAAGTAAACTATCAAGGTCGTGAGGCGTGAAAGAGATATTAAGTGCCTCAGTCAATTTACCTCAAAGTTCATGGTATGGAAGTTCAACGTGAACATCATTACCAATTGTCGATTTGGTAGATAAGATAGTCAGTTGGTAAAATTGGCCAATTCAAAAAGGGAACTCAGGAAGAAAATACAACTTGATTAGGAAAGATTAGCCCAGTTGGAAGAAATCGCTTAATTATGATCAAGGGCAATTACTGGATTTAGAACAATGGGAGCCAAATCCAGTAATGCCTCAAAATGGAGCTTGGCAACAAGAGAATGAAGGATGAAAGAATGAGAGTTTAATGATGAAACAGCCAACCCTGCCCCCTCTTCAGATATTGACACTGTTTCAGGAAACGCAGAAGAGGGGATTGCTGAATCAAGTTGATTTGGGGGCTGGATCTAGCTGGACTGGAAAGGATACCTCTTCAGGCAGTTTGTGATATCGCTCAAAAATGGGAGGCGTCTGCTTTGTTTAGACTAGATAAGATTTGTTCATAGAAGAAATTATTTGATGAACACATTTTTTGCTGATAATCTGGTCAAGCGGGGGATTTGTGGGAATTTATATGACCACATTATCCAGCTTGCAAATTATCTAAGCTTCAATTAATTTAAATTTATCGGTTCAATAAGTTAATTTAGCTTATTGATTAAGCTTTGAGATGTTGATTGGTTATTCTATCTCTTCGGCAATAATCACTAATTAAATGGTTAATTGTAATTCTCATAGGATCATATCTGATGATAATTACAGTTGCAATTTTGTCAGGGATTGTTGCTGACAATTTGGAGATGAGAAATTAACTCAAAACAGGTAATTACTCATGGGAAATTGTCAGGTTTGGTAGCCAACATGTGGGCTGATATGAATAGCAATTTAATTATGCTATTCCTCATGAATATCAGCTGTAATTTTTCCCAAATTGAACCAATATCTCTTTTCTGTCAGCTAGGCGTGCTGAGACCATCACAGATATCCCTTTTCATCAGCTAGGCATGCTGAGACCATCATGGATATCCCTTTTTGTCAGCTAGGCATGCCAAGAATATTGTGGTTACCACAAATACCCCTAACACATGTCCTTCACCATTTTACCCTATAAATGTTCCCTCACTTTATTAATAATAAACACCTTAGTACTGTGAATACTTTGTTGTTTTCAATTATTGAATGTTTACTTCAAAGTGAAGTTGTGAAGAAGTACTTCCTGTCTAAGTGTCAACGCCAGAGTGAGGCTGAAGTCACTTGAATTTTTATATATTGCCAGATTGAGGCTGAAGTCACTTACCCTTTATATTGCCAGAGTAGGGCTGAAGCTACCATTTATCTGAATTTGACTAGGCTAATTGTCTTCATACAATTAGCAAATTTATATTTATTCCCAGTCAGTAGTTAAGTGACCTGTGCACCAATGAAAACTCCACGGTTTTTAAAGCAATTCTCCTATGGCATAAAGTTACATATGTCAAAGTGACAAGCAAGGTGTTGGAATTTTGTTTGTTACAATTCAAATTGGCTTTGCACCTCCATTTAGTGCAATTCATCTATAACAACTCTCAGCATTCTCCCATTTGTGTTCTATCTCCTTCGCCAAATATGGATTTAACACCTCCTTTAACATGGATCCCAACTGTGGGTTCAAGGTTTTAGTAGTGGTAAACTTTGCTAAGTTCACCAAGTAAAAGCGTGGTTAGCCAAGCAAGTAAAACTGCTTCCACCCTAAGTGCAGGTTTTGATTATTTGAAACCTGTACTGGCTAAAAACTTCTCAGTGTGGTATATTTGTCCCAAGGTCAACCCACCTTGAATATTTTTTTTAAGTTCATCAAGTAAGTACACCAGAGATAAATACGAACTCAGATGCTACCATGAAGGTATACAAGGAGAACGCATATGTAAAGAGAAGAGTCAGGCCGGCATATAAAGAGGGGGCTAATGATGCTCAATGCCAAAAATATATTATCAAGTAGCCCTTTAAGAAGTTGGGGATGAAGAGGATAGGGCCTTACTGTTTAGTTAGAAAGATGGGTCATTCCTCCTACTAGCTGGATCTACCGCCAAAGTTTCATACTTTTGCCACATTTTATAATAGAAAAATTGACTCCTTTTGAGGATCTTCTTCCTGAGACTGAAGATTAATATATCATAGAAAGGCGTTGGAGTGGGAGGTGAAGGAGATTGTGGCGTCTCATAGGTTGAGAAAAAGGCTAGAATACCTGATACCATGGAAGAAGTTTGATGCTACTAAAAACAGCTGAGTCACAATTTTCAATTGTGGCCATGCTCAAGACATAATTATGCATCCCATAAGCGTTTTCTAGATGCTGCTTGTCCCAAGTCCACCCTGGCAGTTGTAGCCATAAAGTTACCCCCAGCGCATAAGAACTTTTCTCTTGATTAGGTCCCTGGGGCGAGGTGGAGCCACAGAAACCAGAGGGCAATATTATGTCCCATGACATGATTTCCAGAGTGCACCAAAAGGTCATGTAGGAGATGAGCAAGGCCAAATGGGTCAAGTTGGCCGCCCTCCCTGACATTAGGTAAACCGTAAATAGACGCTGGGTCAAGGACAAGCTGGCTCAGGTGAATCCTCAGAAATTGCTTGCTGGGGCCAGAGATGTTACAGCAACAGTACCAAAAATCACCGGTTATGATTTAAATGAGGATGTGTTATTATGTTTGCGTTCTAAATAAGGACTAGACTTGTTTACAAAATTTAATATTACAAAATTGATAAAATGCAGCTGATCTTGAAAACTTGAGTCCACAAATACTTGAGTTATAAAATTACCATGTACAATAGTATGTAATATTGTCTAGAACCGTTTCAAGCCCCAACAAATTGATTCAGGCACTGGCCCACGTTTCCCTTAGAATTGAGTTTTCTGACAAATCTCTCTGTTGCTTGCTCCTACACCTTGAATAAAGGCTATGTTCTATTTTATTTATTATATGCTACCTTTTTCTGGTCTTGAGGGATACCTCCTCATGGGAGTCGTCGTAATTTTAACTAGTTGGACTCCTCCCATAGTTTACAAATTAGGGGTTGATTAGTTGGCATGGCGGACATTTTAATTACTTAGTTTTGATGATATTAATGATATGTTACCAATTAGTGCTTCCCATTCAGTTAAGTTGAGCTATTTTAAGAAATTTGCCATGTCTGGGAGTATTGGGACAAATCCTCAATATTAATTGTTA
Source organism: Massospora cicadina (assembly GCA_022478985.1). Lineage (NCBI taxonomy): Eukaryota > Fungi > Entomophthoromycota > Entomophthoromycetes > Entomophthorales > Entomophthoraceae > Massospora > Massospora cicadina. Next base: position 133,450 of record JAKSZP010000014.1, read on the forward strand.
TTGATTATATAAACTGGCAAATTATGCTGAGGATAATTAATCAATTTATAATATTTCATTAGTGTTTACTAAAAAAATCAAGGATGAGGATAAACCAACACTAATTTCTGAAAGATCAAATGATGATGATTTCTAATAGACAAGGCATTTAATTGCCATTTTAGCGCCTAGGCTCTACAATTTACTCGTAACTGACGCCAAGGATAAATAAAGTCATATAATTTTAGGATTAACAAGCTAAATATGCCAAGTTTAGTCATATTGCTAGCTTTGGTGCTGAGGGTTCTGATAGGTGGGGATTTGATGGTCATTCCACCACCTAGATTCAGAATTACTGATGACTAAGGCTGATGATATTTAGCTAATTTTATAATTATAGTCTATTACAATCAATTAGCAACTGATTCTGAGGATGGATCAAATTAATATATGCAGCAGATAAAGGGGTTTTTTCTCATAATGATAACATTAGTTAATACAATTTGATTTGAACAACTATTTTTGATAACCACACAGGAGAGATGGGAGTATTCAAAAAAAGCCAATTAAACTGGGCGAAAGCCATAACAGGCAATGGACAAAACGGTGCGGCAAAGGGAAAGAAACGCCCTAATGGGGGACTGGGAAACATGGCCACTAAAAAACCACAAATTGAGACACCGCCCAGATTTGTGGAGTTCAACATGAAACACAAATGGTACATGGAAATCCAGTATAACCAACCCCTTTCTAAGGTAGAACACAGGCTCCAACTCTACCTAGGGTTGAGTCTCCAACTATGTGGGAGAAGGTGTGCTAAGCACAGGCCTCCCTCTTCCCCTACACAGTGTACGTTAACATGGAAATGGTCCCACATGGATGGGTCAATTTGGGCTTTGAGATTGAATAAGATGCAGAAACTTCCACAAAAGTATGCACTAAAGCTGTCCTCCCCGAGGGCAAATGAATTGTGCGCACCATGCACACCTGATGGAACAAAGTGAACATTTAGTTTTTCTCATTTAACTCACTCCCCAACAACATCCACTGCAAGCAAATTGAGGAGGAGCTCCGATCTGGACTTAAACACTATGGAAATATTAGACAGCTAGAATTGCAAAGATTTCAATTGATGCGAACCTGTGCACAGGAAAGGCAATTGCTGTAATCCATACATTCCCCAAGGTGGCCACAGACCTCACAAGAACCCCTTATGCAGCACAGTTTCACCTCCCGGATGGGAAGGTGTCAGATCCTTTCTGCATCACACCAGAATGCACACCGCCTATTTGCAACCATTGCACTGCATTGGGGCACAAGGATCATGCATGCCTCATGAAGGAGGGCATCATGGCCCCAGAATTCTGAGATGACGCCATGGACGAAAACAACGCAGAATTTTGCAAAATGATTGATGCCAACCACGCCTTCCAATTGGGAGAGGATGGGCAATACCTCATCATAGACCCAGTAACACCCAAATAACGCAAAATGATGTAGAAAGCCTGCAAACGGGAAGTGGCCAAAGCTTCATTACTTGTGGCCTCCGCCATCGACCATGGAAAAATTCAGGAAGACATTGAGGAAATCAGCTGAGCCAACCAATCAGAACAGACTGCCCAAGCTGAGGAGGACGTGGAGGAAACTATTCGAGTCACTCAATCAGAGCAGTACGCCCAAAAAGAAAAATTTTCTCAACAATGCGACTGAATTACCAAATGATATCAATCAAGCAAACTTAGCATAACAATTCAGCTCCACTATGGGCGAAAAAGCAGGACCCAATTCTCCAAATTTGCACCCCAAAACCACAGAAACACATCAGCGCACTGCACCAGCCCACCATGGGTCATGAGCAGAAGAATCTGCCACAAATTCTAAAAGACTTTAATGTCTGTGAGAAATTGACACAGGATATGGAATCAGACGATGCCACAGTATATACTGGCCCAATGACAAGGAGCAGAGCTAGCAATAAGGGCGTTGATGTGGGCTGGGCGGCCCTCCCAACCGCTCCTGAGGCGCCATGGGCACATCAGTGACAATAGGGACGCTAAACATCGTGGGAGCCTGTGCTCATGCGTCCCAAGCCAAAAAGCTAGACTTCCTGAGAAAACCCCTGTAGATATCTTGGCCATCCAAGAAACCCACTGTTTACAGGGGGAAGAGGGATCCTGGTCAGCCAGGGTCTCACCATCCCTATTGGTATGGATGACACACTGCGAGGTGGTCATCAGAAACAACAAAAAACTAAAAATCACAAACTCCTTCTCATATCTGCATGACCGCATCCTGGTTGTAATGGTCATAAACCAAGATTACACAATTTTGATAGCAAGCATTTATGCACCGTGCACTGCAGCCAAGAGGAAACAATTCCTCAAAACCATCCCAACACTCGCCCTCCCAACTGATACCATCCTAATGGGCGACTTCAACTGCTGGGATAACCCCAACACGGACCAATGGCCTAATGTGAGAGAGAGAGAGAGAGAGAGAGAGAGAGAGAGAGAGAGAGAGAGAGAGAGAGAGAGAGAGAGAGAGAGAGAGAGAGAGAGAGAGAGAGAGAGAGAGAGAGAGAGAGAGAGAGAGAGAGAGAGAGAGAGAGAGAGAGAGAGAGAGAGAGAGAGAGAGAGAGAGAGAGAGAGAGAGAGAGAGAGAGAGAGAGAGAGAGAGAGAGAGAGAGAGAGAGAGAGAGAGAGAGAGAGAGAGAGAGAGAGAGAGAGAGAGAGAGAGAGAGAGAGAGAGAGAGAGAGAGAGAGAGAGAGAGAGAGAGAGAGAGAGAGAGAGAGAGAGAGAGAGAGAGAGAGAGAGAGAGAGAGAGAGAGAGAGAGAGAGAGAGAGGGATACCCACTGGGGCACATTGAGTTCCGTGCAATGAAGGCATCCCTAAGCCTACACGATACCCTCCCCCAAGGTCACCGCTCCTTCCCAAAAAGACCCGCCCCAACATATACAAGGGAACGCTTATCTCAATGAGCCTCATTGACTACATTTTTGTACCAAAAACACACCACTCAAACATTTCCAACTTTGCAACAAAAAAATCATTTTCTCCAACCAGTGACTAGTTTTGGTGCATCTCTCACCAACCCAAACCCCCACACAGGCGTCGACCTGGAGAAAGCTACACCCAGAAAACATAAAATTTCCCAAAGTATCTGACTGGGTCAAACACAAAGCCATGAACCAAGAATTCACAACCCTGTTCATATCAGATCCCATCAAAACATGTGCAAATTTTAAAAACTGAACTAATAAATAAATTTTATTACATTGCCTCACGTAAGTACACCTCTGACGCAGCCACAATCAGGCGCATCTTAGCAGAACTGGACCACCTCAAGCTCAACACCACGAAGTCTTGCTACAGCCCCAACTGGGGACACAAATGGGCGGAAATATCAGCCCACCTAAATGCTCTCTGTCGGCGCTACAGTTCTTTTGACTGGCGCCAGGGTTTGAGGTGGCTTGAAGCTGGAAAATTGGAAGTGAGCAACGAAGAGGAAAAGGAAAAATTAAGGTTAGTTTACCAAATATTTTATTAATTCAAAATGCTTCAATATTTATAGGGTGCGTGGGAACTCGATGCCTTTGGGATTTTTGGGTCCTCATCCAATCAGGATCTTTAGTAACCTTCCAGAAAGGCCTCCTCAAGGGCGTCCTTGATGGATATTGTTGCTCACATGACTGAGAAGGTGGAAATCCCGCTCCATGTGACTCAGTACTAGGTAAGGTTGATCCAGAAAAAGTTTAATCTTAGCTGGAATCGATGATTGACTTGGTATGGCCAGATTTGGAAGACAGAAATTTGAGACAATTTTTATCTCAAATCCTGATAAGGCCCCCTTCAAGATCCTGTCAGAGGGGGAAGTACGGCCGGAGGAACTGACCATGCACTTGGTTTACAACAGTCCCTTGCTTGGTATTGGCAATGGAGTATTCGGACTTCACCTTATGTATCACTTTGTAGGGCCCAGACCACAGTACATCAAGCTTGTTCTGTCAGCCTCCCGGTTGATGACAATAAAAGAGAACGAGGTCACCTAGTTGAAATTCTGGTAAGGAGGGTCATCCGAGATTCAATCGGGATGTCTCTCTTCCAGTGGTGATAACAATGCTTTGAGTGGCTTGGGATTGGAGCTGGACAATTTCATCGGCAAGGGCCCTCATATTTAAATTGGCATTCTTGGGAGTGGAGGCTTTGAACAGGGGCTGGATGCTACTGGATAGTCATGGGGCCCGCCCATACAGGGCTTCAAATGGGGACATTTTGATAACATGGTGGTAGCTTACTCAGTATGCAAGCAGGGCGCTGGGCAAATAGTGGTTCCAGCGGCCAGGATCTGAGGCAGCCAACTTCCGCAGGATGGAGACGAGAGTTCTGTTAGCCCTCTCCACCACCCCTTTTAGTAGAATGGTGGTAGGGAGCAGCGAAACTCTGGGTGGTTCCAAATAGTGAAGTTAGCTCCTGTACTACCTGAGAGGTGAAGTTCAAACCATTGTCCAAGAGCAAGGTCTGAGGGCACCTGTGCTGGGTGAAAATGGAGTGAACAAGGAACAAGGCGGTAGCCTTGGCCGTGGCTGCAGGAACTGAGACTGCCTCGACCCACTTAGTCAGATGGTCTATGGCAAGAATAATATACTTGTGACCATGTAGACCAGTGGGGAGGGAACCACCACATCGATACTGATGACATTGAAGGGCTTGGTGGGCGCGACGACGGAGTGCTGATAGCGAGGGTTGGCCCGGTCTTGGGATCAGCAGGTCATGCAGGCTTCCAAAACCTCTTGGATAGCTTCAACCATTTGGTCCCAGTAGCAGCGCGACTTCAGCCACTCATAGGTCTTCTTGACCGCACCATGCCCCACAGTAGAGTGGCCTTTCAGGATGATGTCATTATGAGAGGAGGGTCAGATGTAGGGAAGCCACTTCTTGTTGACTCTCTTGTAGAGTAACCCATCATTGATCTGAGTGTCTTGAGTCATCTGGCGGAGTTTGGCTTGGACCTGGGGGATCCCAGCTCCCAACATTCAGGATGCCCTATTAAGTCATAGAGCCGATCCTCCTCTGGGGTCAGGACTACTAATACCGGCATCTGGGAGAGTCCGTCAGCATTCTGGTGAATAGCACCGGCGCGATGGACAATGGTGAAGTCGTAGCTTTGTAGTCATAGGGCCCACCTGGCCATCCATCCATCAGGGTCTTTCATTTTCTGCAGCCATCGAAGAGAAAAATGGTCAGTAATGATAGTAAAATGGGTGCCGTAGAGGTAGAGCCAAAAATGCTTGATGGCTAAAAGTATGGCTAGGCATTCCCTCTCGGTAACACTGTAGTTTCGTTCAGCCTTGCTTAAGGTTTTGCTAAAATAAGCTATGGGATGGTCAACCTGGTTTTCATCATGCTGAGCCAGGATAGCCCCCACAGCAACATCGCTAGCATCTGTGAACAGCAAGAAGGGCTTGTCAAAATGGGGATGAACTAGAACAGGTTTAGTAAATAAAGACATACGTAGGGTGTTGAAGGCCTGTTCCTGTTCAGTTTGCCAGTCGAATGGGACATTTTTTTGTAGGAGGTAGAACAACGGCTTTGGCTGTCAGCAAACCGAGGGATGAACTGAAGGTAATAGCCCACCATACCTAGGAAAACTTGAATATCTTGTAGGCTCTGGGGGCGCAACATCTTCTCTATAGCATTGACCTTGTTGGGGATAGGTTGAATGCCACGCTTGGAGACCTTATGGCCTAGAAACTCTAGCTCAGGCTGGAAGAAGGAGCACTTTGAGAGCTTCGCTTGATGGAGGCCTTCCGGAGATGCTCAAAGACTTCCCTAAGGTGGTCAACCTGTCCGTTAAAAGTTTGCAAAAAAATGGTGATGTCAACTAGGTAGACCAGGACACAAGAGAGCTTCAGGTCCCCAAGGATCCCATCCATGGAGCGCTGGAACGTGGCTGGGGCATTTCAAAGGCCTTGGGGCATCCTGGTAGGCTCAAACAGCCCTTCGTGGGTGATTAGAGCACACTTGGCTCAGTCTTTGGGAGCGAGCTCGATCTGCCAGTACCCACTGGCGAGATCCATGGCTGAGAAGTACTGGGAACCTGCAAGTAGTTGGAGCGAGTTGTCGATATGGGGCAGAGGATAGCTGTCCTTCTTGGTAATGGAGTTGAGTCATCAATAGTCCATCACCACCCGGTGCTTGCCATCCTTCTTTCAGACCAGCAACAGTGGGGAGGACCAAGGGCTACGTGAGGGAACCAAGAGTCCTGCATCGAGCAGCTGTTTGAGTTCTACTGTGACCTGGGCTCTTTTGACCTTGCTCTTGCGGTAAGGCCAGGACCAAAATGGGGGGCATCCCCAGTTTCTACAAGGTGGAGGACTCCGTTCACCCTTCCAAAGTCATAGGTCAAAGTGGAGAAGAGCTCCGAGTATTCCTCCAGGAGCTCCTGAACCTTAAGTCGATGATTGTCAGAGAGGTCCTTTCCTATGTTAGCATCAACCAAGTTAACCGATGATGGCAACTCCAAGCCAAGATCCCTCAATTCCCCAAAGCTTCAGATGTCAGCAACAGCCTCCATTGGTAACAGGCGAACGTAAGCAGCAGGCTGGCTAGGTCCTATAGCTTTTGGTTTGTCAGTCAGGTTGGAGCAACACTGATATTGACCCAGCATATGCTGGATCAAGGATTCTGGGGAAGGTCAGCACTTCCTTGGGAGATGGGTTATCCAGACCTTGGACCTCCAGTAAATACCCCGAGGGAATGTTAATATAGACCCAGGTGTCAACAACGACCTGGGATTTTGGGGGCACAGTAGTGGTCTGGGGCAAGTAAATCGGCATCCCCTCAGATCTATCCACAGCAGGAGGGGGTATCCAGACTCGAGAGCCCCAGACATGGTACTCAAGCGATTGATTCATCCTTCAGTCTCTAGTAGGCAGGCTTAGGTCTTGACATCCGCCCTAGAGTCATGGGCAGTTTCAAAAACCAGAGGGACTCGGTGTCCTAGAAGGAAGAGGAAACCACCATTATAGTGGATAACATCTGAATAGTCTCAAAGAAACTGAGTTTCAAGGAGTAGATCATAGCTGGTGTTGTCTAAAGCGACGGTGGTTATATCCAAAGCAAGCTTTCTGAACCAAATCGGGAGAGAAGAATAGGCCCCATGGATTGGGTGCACTGGGGGCCAGCTGTGCCATACTCCATGTAGTGCGGCATGTTGGGGGCAACCTTGATGCGTTTCATCATCTTGGAAGAGATAACGTTCATGGGGGAGCCACTGTCAATTATGGCATAAACTGGAATCTTGTGGACCCGGACGGCAACTCAGGTGACCAAACTTCCAAACTGAGGCAGCAACGTAAGGAACATAGGAGAATCATCAGAAGAAGAGTAAGCAGTATCAATGTCTTTATTATCATTAGATACCGCGGCTACTTCTTCGGAGTTAACGACTTCTGGTTTGTGCATAGGGGTTATTTGAGGCTGGACAGGGGTGTCAGCATGGAGCGCCTCATCCTTCAAGCTGACTTCCCTTTTCCCGCCTCTTCAGCTAGACGTTTTCAACAAGTTTTGGCGCTATGTCTAAAGCCATTGCAATAGGTGCACCGCGGTCAAGGGTTTTTTTGATTCTTGACTACATGGACCCTAGTACGGTTAGAGGGACCTGCGGGCGCAGCTTTAGAGTTTAGGATCGTGGCAGGGATCTCGTTGAGGGCCTCCTTGATCTCTCTGATACAAGTGAACCCATTATTCTGCCCGATCATGTGCATCTGGACCTTGGGATAGGACCCCAAGGCGGAGATGATGGCGGTAATGGCTTCGTCCAGTGTGATACGGCTTGTTGTAACCAAAGGTTGAGCCTGAGCGTAAAACCAGTTGGCAAACTCCATAGGGCTTTCTCCTTTGTTAAGTTGAATGCCCATGAACACTTGCTTCTGGTTAGCCAAGGTTTGGTTACTGCCAAACTCTTGGATCAGGGCGGTGCGTACTTGTTCCCAGGTGTTACATTCCTTCAGATGGGGAGTCATAATTTCCCGGGCGGTACTGTCTAGGCATGTGTGGATGTGCTTTACCTTTTGTTGGTCAGTGGCCTCCTCCATGGAACTCTCATAAGCATACAAGAAGGAGGCAATGCTCTCCCGCCCAGGGGTGAACTTCTCCTTGAAGCTAGGCTTAAAGTTAGCGACAATAGGAGTAGAGAGGGTGGTAACGCTTGGGATAGGCGTCAGCTCCAAGATCTCCATTTCTGCATACTCTCATGGAGCCCTTTGGTCTAGCTGCCTCCGCAACCCTTCTAAGTCTTCTTGGATATATTCCCAGTTTTGACTGAGGGTGAAAGCGGACGCCTTGTTAGCAACCTGCTCCTTTAAGGACTGAATTTCAGCGTTCTGTAGTTGGAGCTAATTTTTGAAGGTGGTCAACTGGGTTTTAAACCTGCAACACATCATTTCTAGCCAGGAGATGCGAGCATCGGTGAGCCTCATGAAAGCGCTGAGGTTATCCATCTCATCCAATAGCGCTTTGATGGAGACCCTGGGGTCGAGGGGAACACCATCCGTTCGAAGCTTGCATCCCAAGGCCACCTATTGGATCTGGTCCCGCAGGGTGGCCAGAGCAGTTATTATATCCTTTTGCCAGGGGTCTTCAGGTTCACCCAAGGTGGGGGGCTGGAAGGCCCTTGGGGCCCACGAGGCCCTTCAGGTCCTGCTGGTCCCTGGCGCCCTTCAGGACCTTCTGGCCCCCTAGGCCCTTTTGGTCTGGCAGCCGTGGGGGAGTGGTCATGAGAGGTCAGCTCCCAGTAGCGCTGCTGTAGGGATTGTAGTGATTCTTCCGCTTGATTCAATCATTGGGTCCACGTCACTTCAAAATGCTGGGCATTTTGGCGGAACTGCTCCTCAAGGTAGCTGGAAATGCCGCTATCCATTACCACTAGTTGGTCGCGGATTTCATTAATTAGCTGACGGTTATTGAGGATAGCTTTGCAATTGTCAAGCAAAGGAGGAGGCCACGTCGTAGAAGTCAACCATATATGAATGTAAATTTTGGGTGAGCCCTAGGTGCTGGGAGACCTCCTGATGGTGTAATCCTACGAGCTGGAGGAGTTGATGAATTGCGGGATGAACAAAATTTCAAAGGTAGCGATCAGATCCCAAGGTAAGCTCCCTAGCAGGTAATGCAGCTGAGGAGTATAAGTCTCACATTGTGGATGGCACAGCAGAAGCGCGGAGTGGCTGGAGCAGACACCCTCAGCGTAGATGCTGAGGATTAGTTGTTTGATGACATTGTGGGAATGTTTGAGCTGAATTTGGTATTGGCCCCCATCTAAGGAGGGCAGCGAGAATTGGAAAGTGGTGCGGAATTTGAGCCTTTCTGGCTGCAAGGGTTGTGTTGCAAATCAGGAAGAACTAACCCATCGAGAAACACTCCTCAATTGACCAATCGCTTAGTCTTCAGGGTTGCTATTGGTTTCCATTTTGTGATTGACGTTTTCACTGGGTCAGCTCGGAGCCCCTGTAGTGAGCACCACTTTGTCAGCGCTACAGTTCTTTTGACTGGTGCCAGGGTTTGAGGTGGCTCGAAGCTGGAAAATCAAAGTGAGCAACCAAGAGGAAAAGGAAAAATTAAGGTTAGTTTACCAAATATTTTATTAAATCCAAATGCTTCAATATTTATAGGGTGCATGGGAACTTGATGCCTTTGGGATCTTCGGGTCCTCATCCAATCAGGATCTTTAGTAACCTTCCAGAAAGGCCTCCTTGAGGGCGTCCTCAATGGATATTGTTGCTCACCTGACTGAGAAGGTGGAAAGCCCGTTCCATGTGACTCAGTACTAGGTAAGATTGATCCAGAAAAAGTTTTATCTTGGCTGGAATCGATGATTGACTTGGTATGGCTGGATTCAGAAGATGGAAATTTGAGACAATTTTTATCTTAAATCCTGACACTCTCATTTTTGGACACCAGCACAGAATTAAAGTATCAAGAAAAGGTAAGTTTATAAAAGAAGGTAAAACCTACTTGATGTACTTCTGCCAATTCCACTCCTGTGGCAACCAGCCCACATGCATAAAGTTCTGAAAACTGATGGCACCATGGCAACTGACCCAACGGAGGTCAAAATGGAAGTACACCGCTACTACACCAAATTATATCATGACAACCCAACGGACCCCCAAAAATAAAGATTTTATACACACTTCCAGAATGCAAAGCACACCACTGGACTACAACTTCCTAACATAATAACAAAGGAGGAGCTCTGGGACACAGTCCACGGTGCACCACATAGGAAATGCCAGGGCCTTATGGGATACCCTACGAATTTTACAAGAAATATTTCAAGCAAATTGCCCCTCCTCTTAGCATTTATGAACCAGTGCCTGCTGGAGACACGTCTCCTACCTGGTGGCCAGGACTCCTATGTCATAACCCTGTACAAAAGGGTTACAAGTTGAACCTGGACAACTGGCACCCAATTACACTTTCTAACACAGATACAAAACTACTTACAAAAATTTTAGCAACCAGATTAGGCACAATAGCCCTTAATATCCTGTCACCCAATCAGTTTGGGTTTATACCAGGGCGTTCAATCCGGACCAATATACACTCCATCGCCAACATATGCCAATTCAAAACATCTGGAGCCCTTGTATTCCTAGACCAGGAGAAGGCATACAACCGCGTTAGCTGGCCATATCTGAAGGAATTCCTGAGCGCCTTCAAACTCCCACCCAGATTCATAAACTGAGCGATGCTCCTTAAAGAATCACCATCCATGGCTGTATGCGGCCCTGGCTTTCTAACCAACAAGATCACACCACACAGAGGTCTCAAACAAGGGAACCCTCACAGTTCGCTGCTGTATAACTTCAGCTTTGATCCACTCCTTCGCGTTAATGACTCACGCCTTAAGGCATAACTGCGCAAGGCCAGTCACCAGTCAAGATACTAGCCTTTGCGGATGACGCCGTGACAGGTATAGCTAACATCAATGATGCCCACCAACTGGAACGCACATTAGGGGAATATTCCATTGTGAGCAACGCGTCTCTCAACAAAAGGAAAACGAAAATAGTCCTCTTAGGCAAGTACACCAACAACTGGGCTACAACACCCAAACCTCACAGCCCCCCACGAAAGAACAACCCCCTCATCCTTCCCTTCGCATCACCTCCTTCAACCAACCCTGTCCACCACATTGGGGTATGGCTGGAGACAGGAGGGTATGCCAACGAGACAATGGAGAACAACATAATACAGCGGATGTCCAACCGCACTGCCTCCCTTGACGGAAGATTCCCAGGACTAACATGGTGAGTAACAGTTGCCAACTCACTCATCCTCCCAAAGCTGTGGTTCCCCACGCAGGCAATATCCTTCTCACCTACTTTCATGTCCTCAATCCGCGCACTTATTCAGGGATGGCTATGGCCTGGGACCCAGCCACCTGTATGAGTGGAAACACTTTTTTCCCACGCTCCAGTTGAGGCATATTCCTAATGGACTTTGAGGTCCACGCCAACCATATATTGGGCACCTGGATAAAGGATCTCCTAGCCTCAGACCTCCCGCAACAACACTGGTCCAGAGCAGCGATGGCCAACTTTGCACAGGCGCTAAAACTATCAAACCCAAACAATCCGTCCAGCCTGCTCACATACCTTGCAAAACACTCCACCGTAGTGGGCCCTCATGGAACTCCCACACATTATAAACGCCTCCTCCACACCATTCAACACATGGGGTAGTCTGTCATAATCACAGGCACTAGTCAGGGAAGGGGCAGGCCCAGAGCCCACTTCACGCTAAGGAACCCAGAGGACAACCCTTAGAGGGACGCACATGATGTGGCCCCAGTCATAGCAAGAATCGACTACATGGATGCTCTAAACATCCCATATGACCTCACAATGTAGAAGGCAATATGGAGGCTAACACATCATCCGCTCCTCCAGCCAAGGGTAAGAGCTAACACCTGGCGCTGCCTCAGAAGAACCTACAGAACAGAAGATCGCTCCAACTCTCTCCATGCAGAGTGCACAGTGTTTGAAGGGGATGGCACCCTACACCACCGCCTTGAAGCATGCCCCCCATCAAGAGCCATATGGCGGGAAATTGCGAGCCTGCTAAGGATCCAAAGTAGCCAGGAATTATCAATCTCCAGTAGCCTCCTCGTGCTCCAACTCGAAACCCCAATACCATATGCCCTCCACTCCCTAATAGTAACCATCACAATGTGGACAATCCACACCATAGCTTTGGATGCTTTTAAGGGAACTGTACCAATCATCCATGGGATAATTAGTAGATTCCACGTTCATCTACTGGAACACTTCCAATTCTGGTTTTATGGATATATGAAGCCAAGGCAGCAAAGGCTCGTAGAGTCATGGTTCCTAGTATGGTTTCTACACACGGACTCCTTCCTCCACACCTGCTCCATAACAGGGGAAACCCCCTCAGAGTAGCGCACTCAACCCCCCACACACACCTGGCGGTACCAGCTGGCAACAGGGGTAGCTCATCTATTCTGGGGTGCCTAATTTAGTTAAACTTCGCCTTCCCGTTTCCCCTTATGTATTTTGGTATTTCTCGTCCCCTGGCCGGCTTACCTTAGTTAAATAAAAAAATATTCAGCAGATGAACATGAGGATTTTGAGGGATTGATTGCCAGCGGAAGTGCTGATGATAGGTTGGGTTGCCAACAATGAATTCCAATCATTTTAATAGGCGGTCAGTGGATTTCCAGGAAAACGCCTAAGTATAAATACTTCAAAATCTGAATAAAGATTTTTATTTCACCTACCTTTATCAGTTATAAGTGAAATGTAGTCAACTTAGCTTATTGAGGTAGAACTAAAGATCCTCAAGGTTAGGTGCTGGGTGAATGCACCTAGGAGTGGTTGGTGTTACCAACTTTCATACCTGGAGCTACAAGTAATCCCCACGTGGACTTGCTCAACTGGCCACCACAACGAGATACTGACAGGGATTAGCCTCGGCAATGACAGCCCAGGAGCTGAGATACATGGTAAGAGGGTCAGACTTGATGGCGCCTCCTGAAGGGGGCTAATTGGTTCAAGTGAAGTTGTTGGTCTTCTGGGTTGGGAAATTGCGATGCAGACTTGTAGTGAAAGGTCGCCAATGAAGGTGAAACAGCAAGGGTCAACAGTCATCATACTGTTGGCATAAAACACTAATGGAGCTCCTGGTATAGCTTATTGTAAAATTCATGGCAGGGGTTTTCTGGGTTTTACTTGAAATTTTGAAGTCTTATAAACCTTATTTGTGTCTCTATGCTGTGTTTATTAGTAGGCTTAATCTTGAAGAGTTAGGGACACTATCCCTACAGTTGTAATCATTATTCAATATTGAAATTTGGGCTTTGACGATATTACTAGTTCATGATCAACGTTGTAAGTAAGTTATTAAGCACTAAGGACTCCTAGATCATTTCTCATCCTTTAGTGATTAGTTTACTTACAAAAAGATAGTTTTCATATTTTATAAGCTTACTATACTAATATAATACTTACTTTCTTAATGAATTGGCTGATTGACTTCATTTAAAGCTCACAAAGTGATACATATGACGTGGAGTGGATATTTTAAACTTCCCAGATTTATCACCTCTCTCAATTTTTGAGTTTCATTTTTAGAGAATTCTGTTCATTAGCGGACTAATTTTCATTATCTCTTTTTATGTTTTGGGTGGTTCTTTATATCATCTATTCTAAGGATCTAATTAAAGACCATGGTAGACCCAACTTTGTTCGTGCTATCATTGGTACAATAACTTCTTTGGTGTTTAATGATTTTGTACATGTAGAGTAAAGCGCAAATTGTCTTGTGGGCCAATTTCCATTACATTATCGCTAAAAATGACTCTTATTATTTGACTTTCCTCTCTTGCTAGTATGCTAGTTCTAGCCTTTTTTTCCTCAACTTTTCATATATGAGATAGTTTTGTCTATCGGCCACATAGCTATCATTGTAGGTATGAGTATATCTCTCATTTGTGGCTCTTAAAAGTGTGCATGCTGCACTACTATAACTCAGTAAAAAAATTTGGCGTGCAGTTTCGGCCACCATTATACCTAAAAGATCCCAGAGAGTACTATAAATCCCTTTCTAGAGATAATAGCTTTAGGTATTTTTAATGTCTCACTTAAAGGAGAAGTCGTGCAATGATGGCAATTGTTTAATTATTTCCAAACTTCTAGTGTTTATTACACATCTTTATGTTCAGTGGTTGTTCCAAAGTGCTTAGCATAGCCCAGGACTTTTGGAGTTAAGTAACAGTCCTTAGGCTTATCTTCAAACCTATAAGGGTTCTATCTGGGACAATAAGCAATTTTGCACATTTTAAATTTATACCAAGGTTCTCTTCTTCTTAGGGGCGTATGTGAACTTATCTCATGAATATGGAGCAAGAATCAAATCTCTTGAAGAGCTTTTTATTGCCTTAATTCTGAACTCTCATGAAGCCATAAAATCATCACTCCCTATATGAGGAATCTTCCTAAGATTTTAGCGTCAGCTTTTACTTTTTGATTAAAATTTTGTTACCATCAAGCTGATGAAGAACCCATCAGTGCGGATGAAAGTTGGGGGTTCTAGTGTCTAAAGGCCTTCTTGATAGTTTTTTAACTGTTCAACCTGACAACAATTTAGCAACTTCCAGGCTAATTTTTGTTTTTAGCCACATTATTTACTTTACTGAAGCTTTGAAATTCAGTGGTGCTAGTTAATACTGGTGCTTCTCAAAGATTTTAATAATCTTGCGTTACATGAAGCCCTGAAACTCCCAAATACGCTGGGTAGTTCAGTAAGAAACGAGCATCACTACACATCTCAACATATGAAAATATAAACTCCAATGACCTTTATGTGAAAATGACATCTTTACTGAAAATAATCTCAACAGTGATCCAACCTTTGTATCATGTGATTCTTGATGTAGAGTTGTGGATAATGATAGATTTTCAGGTGCAGCTGGAGGAACAGGTGGTTCTGGCTCGTGTTGCTGATAAATATGGTGGTGTATATTCCCACATGATTCCCAAATTTTCTAAGAAACATTTACTAATTAGTGGCCAGCCTCTGATCCTAGACTGGCTAATTCAACTGTAGTTCTCCTTCATTTTTCAGTTTGAGCTCCCTGAGTGTATAAAAGGACTTTCTGATTTGTTTGATGTTGCAAAGCTCCTTTTCTTCCTGCCCATATTAACTTTGACTTTTAGTTTATATATCCCGTGTGTCAGGGTAGCAGCTATTTTGAAGACTGCCCATCTAGGTTGGGTTTAACAATGCTCAGTAGATGATTCTGAATGCCGGGGCTTAGCTGCACTGATTAACTTTATGTGGCGTCATAGAGTTTAATTGAGAAGTTATATGCCTTAACAACATTTAAAAGGCCCCTACATCAAGCCAAAAGTCTGAAATAGGGCAACCGCAGGTCTTACTGGGACAACCCCCGAGGGAGGGAGAGGCAGGGAGGGTGACAATCCCTCCAGGTTTCATGGCTAGTTAGTATTGTGTCAGATTAATATAAATATAGTTTAGGAATAAAATGAGCAGATTGCAGTCCATATGCGGTAGATTGGCTGAAAATAAAGTGATTGCAGGTTTCCGCAGTGTGTGCAGCAGATATGCAACTATAATTGTGGAGGTAATC
This sequence comes from Massospora cicadina, assembly GCA_022478985.1. Classification (NCBI taxonomy): domain Eukaryota; kingdom Fungi; phylum Entomophthoromycota; class Entomophthoromycetes; order Entomophthorales; family Entomophthoraceae; genus Massospora; species Massospora cicadina. Next base: position 149,106 of record JAKSZP010000014.1, read on the forward strand.
ATCCACAAGCTCGCAGAAGATGAGGAGTGACATTGGGTCCATACATTAGAATGTTTGCTCAACAATCTCCAGAGTTATTTTATGGATGGTGACATGCATTGCTGGATAACTTTGATGACAATTAGAAAGGTGACGTGGAGGGAGGATTTCATAACAAAAAGAAAAACTCAAATTGCTTTATTTTGAATGAACTAAAGAGAATAAAATCAACTGGCAACCTATCCTAAATAGGGAGGTTGCCTAGATATTGGCTGGGGCAAGAAGGTTTAGCAGGGATGACGCATCCCATTTCAGTGTCTAGGAACTCGCACACTAGGTGTTTGGGCACATAGGTGAGATTGATAGTGGGAGACTATCTTGGACAAATTATGAAAGTTCTGATAATGTGTTGGCATACAATTCAGGCTGATCAATCGCACTATCACAGATTACTCCAGATCAGGGCGTCAATATAGTTGGGTTTTGATTTTTGCTCCTGACTTAAAAACTAGATAGATTCTAGATGAAACAATCTGAGTTTTCTATCCATAATCCATAACACTTTTTGTGACCATATCTGCTTTATCTGATGCTAGGAAAGACTTAGAGAGAATTTGTTTGTTTCCCTATGTACCTGGGGCAACTGGCTTTGAGGTAGATGAGGTTTAGAGTTCTTCCAGAGGCCCCTGTCTCAACCACCTCCCTGAACACACCTTCTAATATTTTTTAACATGGTAAAGAGATAAGGGATGTCAGGGAGGGAGGATCTGTAGGGGCAGGACAGTTACTCACCTATAATTAATTACATGTGCCAAGTCAATGAGGTGCACCACTGAGGCTGGGGTCCTTTTCTCGCTGTAAATAAAATTGATTCCTGTCTAGATGGAGAGGTGTACATCGAGGGTTACACAGGGAATTGGTCAGGATTTCGTTCCCTAGTTACCTCTATCCCTGAAAGAGAGGTCTTATTTAGAAGTCTGGTTTGAGAATATGCTTGCAAAGGGTCAGTATTCTTAAGAAGTCATCCCTAATGTGCTCTACTTTTCTCTTAGTAAAAAACCAGATATGTCACGTAGGCCATGCGTGAATTATAAAAACTTGAACAACATAATGGTGCCTGACCCCCATCTTCTACCTTTGGAGCAGAAAACTGCACGCTATATAAATAAGGCTAAGCTGTTCAGTAAGTTGGATTGCCTGAATATTTTCGACCAATTACTGATTAATGAGGGCCAGAAATGGGTAATGGGTTTTTTGAACAAAAAAGAATATTTTATAATCTCATGTGATGCCCTTCAGCCTCAAAGATGCCCCACTTGTTTCCAAAGGTTAATTGATTATGTCCTAGGCGATTTTTTAAAGTATGCGCGATTGCCTTTATGTATGATATCTTAGTGCTTTCTCTTAATAAATCATCACATGCCGCCCACCTGGCTACAGCTATTGACTGTCAATACCACGATAACATAATTTTGAAGCCTAGAAATGTGATTTTTCCGCTTTAAAGTATATCTTATGGAGATATCACCTATAACAAAATCCATATAATATCCCTGGACAAGCTAGCTGCAATAAGGATCTGTGCCATTCTTAATTCGTGATTGGTTTGATAAGTAGCTTGAGAACTTGAAATTTCCTCAAAAAAATTTACCTTTAAATTTCAAGTGTGGCTGCTCTTTTGTATAAGGCCTCTGGAAAGAAGTCTCTGATTTGAAACTCATAGTGTGATGTATAATTTAAGCTGTGAAATTTATTGTGCTTTCTATGCTCATTCTAGTTCACTTAAACCCATATAAGCCATTTATTGTGGCAATATATGCCGCAAACTTTGCTATTGGAGCAGCTCTGTTTCAGGCTGGTGATGATGGTGTGGAATGCTCCATTAACTATTTTTCAAATAAGATATAGTTCTACCAACTCAACTATGATATCCATGACAAGGAGTTACTTGCATTTGTAGAAGATATTAAGTACAGGCGCTATCATCTCCACGGCTCTCAAAGTTCCTTTGTGGTGCAAACAGATCAACGCACATTGTTGTAATATCTCTCTCTCCAAAATCTGGCCCATCTCCATTCTAGAAGGTTAGAGACCTAATCAAATTTTGTTTCGAGATATGAACTTGTAGAGGTTAGTAAAATTTTTTACAGATTTGCTTTCCCGCAACCCAACATATACACCTGATCCTGAATTGGTGACTGCACACAATACTTGGGTTTTTATACATTTTGATAAAAGTTGGGCCTTATCACCTTTTTTTTTATTTAACCGAGGCAAGCTGACCAGGGGACAGGCATTACCAAAAGAAAGAAACGACATGAAACCTGAGCAGGGTCAACTCCGTCAAAGAAAGTTTTTCCACCTCTGGATCAGGACTCAAATTTTTCTGGTTACATCATAAGTAAGGTTTTTGTGTTATTAGACCTACTAGTCGCCAATAGCTTCCTTTGGCTGGCACCCCAATCGATGTGTGAAGGGTGGAATCAAACCCGCAACCTTCAGGTTGGTAGCCGTACACCCTTACTGACTCGCCTTCCACCCCTTGGGCCTTATCGCCTGATCTTTCTGAAATTCTTTTGTTGCCCTCCATGCCTGAAAGTTAATAAATTTCAAGCCAAGTTCATCTTAGTCCATCCTCTGTCTGGGGAATACCAAAAAAAGGAAATTTGTGCTAAAGAGGGTAATCCCCTAGGTCAAGAAAATTAATGTAAGTAGAATCTTTTTCCATCAATGTTGTGGTGGATTCCCCCTTGGTCCCTTGCGTGAAGAAGTCATTTAAGCACTTCATGATTCCTCTACAGTAGGGCAACCTGGAAAGGATATGACTATGGAGTTGATCTACATCTCTTATAGCTGAAGGACTTGGCAGTTGATATGGAAAGCTTTGCCAAGGCTTGTCTCACATGTAATTAAGCCAAAGTCAGTCTTCAAAAACCTGAAGCCTTTTTGTTCCACTATAAGCCGCGGAAGGTTCTTAAACCTCTTTTTCAGTGAATTTTATGGTTGTTTTGCCTATTTGATAAGGATTTGATGCTGTTATAAGCTTAGTGGATTTCTTCACAAAGATGAGTCATCTTTCTTCGTGCCATACCACCATCACATCTGTGTAGACCGCCCAGCTGTTTACTGACAAGACCTTCTGTTTACATGGTCTTCCAATGGAGATTATTAATGATTAAGATCCCCACTTTACTGCCCGCTTCTGCTAAGCTCTTCTTTTGCTGCCTCATATTTTCCTTTCCATACTATTTCCTTTTGATCTCAATCAGCCTGTCAAACAGAGAGGGTAAACTTAAGTTCTGAGCAGTTCTTGGAAGCTACTCCAACGCTGAGCAGAATAATTGTGCATCTCACCTCCTCTTGTCCCAGTTCATGTTTATTAATTTGGTCCATGATTTTACAGGAGTGTCCCCCTTATTTGCTAATTAAGGATATAACCAAAGCTTCAACTTGAGGCCATTATCCGCTAACAATGTGGTGCAGCAAATTAGAATGTCAGAGAGCATAGAGCTTTTCATCAGAACGTGAAGGAGCATAAGATGAATGCTAAAGAGTCTATAAAGAATATGCTGACAGAAAACGCCGCCAAGAATCAGAACATAACACTTGAGATCAGATATTGGTGAACAGCAAAAAGTCTCTATCTTATGCAGCCATGTCAAAATGGATCCCATGAGAGTGGGTCCCTTCATGATTGTGAGAAAAGTGGTATCGCTGCTTATGAAATAGACTTCCCATCCACCATCAATGTGTTTCTTAGCATTCCATAAATGTCTTATCACTACTTGTTCTGGATTCATATCATTTTGACCTGAATTTGTTATAGTCTTGGTGAAACTAAATAAGAAATTAATGCTATCTTGGCTTCCCACCTTTCTCACCATCTGTTACAATAGTAGGTGTTTGAAAGGGTTTGAGGAGAAAGAGAACTGTTTATGTTGTCTCAGGACTGCATCAATACCAAGACCTTATCATTGACTTTTATCAACGATTAATAGAATCAGTTGACCCATTGTCAAAGCTAGATACCTTAATGCAATGAAGCTACCTATTCCTCAAAAGAGAGATGCTCTTGTGGAAGTCCCATCTGATGGAGTGGGACCCTTTTCAAAAGTGGAGGATTATACCACAAATTGTTCCGTTTTTCCTGGTATTAATCGCCTTAAACGTGGTAAAACATGGATGACAAAAGAACACAGAACAGCCCGCTAAAATCTATAAAAAGACTTTACAAAACAGTAGACAAAAATTGGGTTGTGGCAGCACCTATGGTTGAAAGTTTAGCTAATAAAATGATAAATGAAGTTTAAAACAGGCACCATAAGACCAGAACTATAAAGAAATCAATCAACTGAGATTAGATGGCTTTTTAAAATAGGAATCAAAATCTTATAAATTGGGCTTAAACGACTTTGTGGGCCTAATCCAACGTTAGAAGTAAGTCAATAAGCACTAAGGATTCCTAGTTCATTTTTCATCCTTTATTGATTAGTTTACATATAAATAAACAGGATATATACTTTTATAAATAATATATATTAGATAATACATTCTCAATATGTTTTCTGATTGCCTTCATTAGGATCTCAAAAATTGATACCTCTGGTATAGAGCTGGATTCTTGAATAACGTCTCAGAGTCACCCCCTCCCTCTGTTAAGTTACATCCCTAGAACTCCTTTTCATCAACGGACTACTTTTCATTGTCTCTTTTGTTTTGGGTGGTGCCAGGTCAAATCCTGACATGAATGATATCCCTGATATATCAGTTTTATTGATAGAATATATGATATATGCAATCGGCTTAAACAATCAAAGATGATAGCAAAGTCACATAGCAGACAAACAACGAGTCAGATGAGTTGACTCAAGCCTATCAAAATCGAATCAAACATTGGAACATCTGGGACCAGGTCTTAGTAGTCCTAACTAGGAAGTTGACTACTAGTTTAAGCTTTGGTTATCTAAGACATAAAGAGCCTAAAGAATCTAAAGCTAGATAAGAATCAAGTAAGCCCTAAAGCTAGTTCAATTAGTCTGAAAAGTGAATATAAGCTGAATATTTCTAAAATCATTCCTTGCAGTAAATAAAGTTAATATGCTTCTAAATGCTTACTTGATTTACTTGCTTTTGATCCTTAGTAAAGTACAAGGATCTTTATTATCAAGCATATATCAATTAAACAACTCTAAAATCCAAATATTTCCTCTAACTCAAATTCACAATTACTCACTGTCACTGGTATCTTGGCCTTAAGAGGGTTGGTCTAGCTGAAGCTCTACAACCTATATTAGGGGCCCAACAGACCATTATTCACAGCTTTTATATTTTTTATCCGCATCCTTCCCTTGTTATACTGGATTCTTAGCTCAGGCATGGCAAGTTCACAAGTTACTATGCCAGACTGTGTTAAAGATATTTCAGTCCCTGACAGGTGGCTCTTTGAATCATCTATCTGAAGATTTTAATTAAATAACATAATAGAATTTACTTTTTTCGTTCTAGCCCTGAAGCATTACCTGCTTTAATGCTTAGTATTTTTACCTTTGGAGTTAAGCGCAATATAGTCCTGTGGGCCAATTTCTATTGCTCTCTCAGGCATCCAAATCCCCTCAGACTAGTCCAACCCTCTGAAAGCCTTTCCTTCCTCTCCACTTAGTGTTAAAGGACCTGGGAAATGCTCGTCTGGGGTTGTGGTACTTTCTCTGCCTATGTCTTCAGGTCCTCAGGCCCACTTGTATCCCACTGGCACGTTGAAACTGGCACTTTCTCCTCCTCTGACGGGTAGAAGTTGGTTATAGACTCAAACCCCAAAGCACAACTTATTTATATGACCAGGAAGGTCTAGCAGATGCTCTCTTGGAGAGCAAGCATTTTAGCTAACTGGCTATTAAAAGCTCACTTTTAATCCTGGCCCCTGCTCCCATTCCCATTGCTCTCTTGCTCTCAGCACCCCATAAAGAACACAAAGAATATCTCCTTTTTCCCATTACCTTCCGCACTGGGACTCACAAGGTTGTTGTGCAGGATTTGGACACTTGAGCATCCAGCAACTTTATGGACCTCAGAATTGCACACTCCTTAGATCTGGATACAGATATGGTCCCAATACAGTGCGAATCTCAGCTCACGTTAAATGCCAACCTGTACAGCATCCAGACAATTCTTTTTCCATGACTTCTTCTTCTGCGATTACTCTCAGCATTGCATGACCTACTAAACTCCATAATTATTGGTGTGATACAGTGAAGTCACCAGCATGCGAATATAAATTTGGACCTCAAATTCATCTCTTTAGACATTATTATGCTCAATGGGGAGTTGCCTTTTTATGAAACCCTCCCACTAGAGGCCTCTCTGAGTTCAATATCACCTTTTGCACCTCCATTCATGGACCTACCGCCATACTTCCATCCCTTCCTCATCCCTTACAAAAATTTCTTTGACATGAGCCTTGCTTCCAGACTTCCAACCCACTCAGAACATGACATGGCGTTCTAATTGATGGTAGACCTAGCCAAGCTAAGCAGTCCCTAGATCCATAAACCAGTGTGGAGGATACATGCCTGGAGATATTGTTGAGTAAGATTTTTAAGAAGGGATGGATCTTCAAGAAGTCTTCCCCTGTTGCTTCCCCTGTCATCTTTTCCTGAAAAAGGATAGTTCTTTGTTCCCTGCATTGACTATGGGCACAAGAACAACATAAAAATCCCAGACCTCTATCCTCTGCCCCTAAAACAGTCCATTTCTCTAGCTATCGCAAAGTCTAATGTTTCTCAAATCTTGAACTGTTTAACGCTTTTTAACCGAGTAAGTGTCAGTAAAGGGAAGAAATGGCTCACAGTCATATGTACTAAGAGAGGGATTTTCCAGTTAATAGTTATGCCCTTTGGGTTGTAAAACACACTGGAAACCTTCCAAATTTTTTTGACATTGTCCTAAAAGAGTTCCAGTTCTCCTACGCCATAACCTATATTGATAATACACTTATCCATTCCCCTAATTATAAGCAACATGCTAAAATTCACAAAGCATTGATGACAGCCCACTACAGGGCTGGGTTCTTTGTGAAGCCCTATAAATGGTACTTCTTTTTCAAGGAGGTGACCTTTTTTGAAAACTTAGTTCTGGAGGATGGGTATGCAGTACCCTGAATACTTCAGGCTATCCTGTCTTGACCTACTCCAACCTCTCAGAAGAAGCTTAGTAGCTTCTTTAACATGGTGACCATTCTAAAGAAGTTCTCTACTTCTTTAACTCAGTTAGCAGCAACCCTCCTCCCATTAAATGGGAAGAAAGCCCCCTTAAAATAGACAGAAGTGAGCCAAAAGGACTTTAAGCCATTAAGGAAGTTTATATTTCAGTCCCAGTTCTTTACCATGCAATTACATCCAAGCTTTTCAAGTGGTCTACAATGTTATATAGGTTGCTGTGAGCGCGGTGCTGCTGCAAGAGCATGAAGAGTTTGAATACATGTAGCCTACTTCTCCCACAAGTTAATATTCACAGAGAAAGCATGGGCCATCTAAAACAAGGAGTTGGCGGTGGTGGCGTGTGTGCTCAACCACTGGTAGTATCGCCTTCAGGGAGCTCAACATAATATCACCATTTGCACAGATCACAAGTCCCTCTTGTACTATCAGAAGTACCTGAAACTAGCCCATCGCTAAGCTTGCACCTACCAAGACCTCTATAATTTCCGCTTCAAATGTAATTTTATTGAAGGACTCTGAACGTCTTACATGACATGCTGAGCCAAAACCCATCTCAGACCCCCAGTGCAGAAGACCTCTCAGAGCTCACAACTGTTGTGCCCCTCCCAAATACTCTCCCTGGAACCTCTTGCGTTATCTTATTTGACCTACCCCAGATATACACATTCTTTCTCTCATCCTGGCCACCCAACTGTGATGCACTGAGGGAATAGAGCTGCATGAGAACCACACTTATAAAAACCTCAAAAGCCTTATATTCTCTAAAGACTAATATATTCTTATTTTGGTACAGGATCTTGGTTTACCCTTCTATGAACACCCAAATCATCGAGGAGCATCATGTTCCTCCAGTAGTAGAACACCCAGGATCCAAGAATTGCACAAAATTCATGAAGAGGGCCTGCAATTGGCCTAGCTTTTCTAAGGATATTCTGACCTGGGTGGTAAACTGTGTCACATGCGCCTTCTCTAAATCACCCAATATGGGAGAAAGAAACCCTTACACTCTTTGCAGCAGGCGGATGTCTCCTGGACTTCAGTCTCTGTAGACTTCATTGCATTGCTCCCCCTCAAATGACTATAATGCAGTTATGGTGGTGCTTTTTTAATTTAATAAGGCCCATTATTCATTCCCTGCCACACAACTATAGCCGTGGCTGAAACTGTAAAATGTTTGTTTCTCAGATTCATAGTTTTCATCCTCCCATATGTGATTGTGAGTGCTTGGGCCACCAGTTCACCACCTGGTTCTGGGATGCATTCCTGGCGCTCCCAGCATCTAAACGTTTAGATTCTCTACATACCACCTGTTGGGATTTTTGCCCATATTCCCATCCTGCTAGATTACCTGGAATTGCTAGGGGAAAATTCCCTAAGGCGAAGTGAATTGGAAATTGGTTGGACCAAGTTTTAGAGTATCTAGGTTTAGGGGAATTTGGGATATTCGCCTGGTTGTATCTATCAGGGATTGATACAGACAAATACTTAAGATCTCATTGAGTGGAGTTGCCAACGAAATAGGGGCATCTGATAGTGAATAACTATCAAATGTACGGATTGGGATCAGTTGGGTTTATCACTGAATGATTGGGAATGAATAGCAAGATGTGAGGCGAGTGATGCCACCTGCAACTAGCAAATTGGTTGGTTGGTGCGCGACCTGCCTTAATGGGTAATAAGTTCCATAACCTAAACAGGTCGCTAGCCAAATATGGTTGGTTTGCTTGGATCAAAAGGAAAACGTTAGGGACACATTTTATGACTCTTTCTGTTTAGGTCTCGAGGATTTCCAATGATGGAATCCTAGCCAGGATGGGAAAGACCATCGCTGCTGAGATGAGGATGGGTGATTCAATGGCAACAGCTGCCGTTTCATCAAAGAGGTGTCAACCAAGGGTTAGACAGCTGAATTCCCCACTATATATTCCCTAGGGTTCACTATAATAAAAAACAGTAACAGTTAGAGTTAGATAATAAGAGTTATTTAGTTCTAGGATTACTCATTTGGGATATAGTTTAATGAGTAAACTATCATCAGCTTCCATTGTGCTATTCTGTCTCAAGGATATTATTGCTGTGTGCAATAATTGGAAGACTCTTAGAGAAAAGAGTAAAGATCTGAGCGGGGATCTAGAGAAGAAGGAGTCACAACTGGGGGATAGCTGCCAACTGTGTGTTGGACTGAAGAGACTGTCACTGGGGTATCTCAGCAAAGATCAGGTTGAACAGGGCAAGGGAACGAATCCCTACGAGTACTACATCACAAGTATTTAATCAGGAACACTGGCCGAGTGTTGGGCCAAACTATAATAATTCATACTCAACTACAGATAATAGTCTCCTTACTATTATTGATTAATAATTCATTCTACTATACAACATGACGAAGTGCATGAGGAAACCAAACCTGTGCAGTAAAAAGGTTACTAGGGTTGCTTACCAATAACAGCTTAAGTAGAATTCTACAAGTTGGTGCTCACTACAGGAGTAGTTGAGTTGAAGATCCTATAAAGATGTCCTATGAAGATGTTTCCAATTTTGGAAATAAGTTACTCAAGGAAGTAACGAAGATAGAACGTGAAGAGGATCATATTCAGTGGCGTTCACCCAGCTCAGCAGTGGATCTCCAAGTGAAGCAAAAGGAAGATACTCAAGCTTAGGGAAAAGGACTTGCAGCCTAGATATGGAACTATCTAGTGTTGCAAGGAAACAGTTCCACCGGACATCTACTTTGAGATGAAGAGTATCAGCAGGGCCAACTTGGGTTGAAATTGGGCCTGTTGGAAATAGTCCTGAGGAGCAGCAGGATCATCTAAGGTTGAAATTGGGTCCGCTTTAAATAGTTCTGAGGAGTGAGTGTTTAGATAAGGCATTGGATGGATTAGGAGGCAATCAATCCGGCCAATTGGGTTGCTATACCAATGAAGATATGAAGATAAATCAGGAAATAATTGATCCAAGATAGTGGAGAAAATCATTTTGACTCAATAAGACTCAACCAATGATCAGAAGTTACTGGAGACGAGCTCATCAATTCAGGAGAAATTGAATGAAGCTAATGAGGCCAGAACGACCTGTGTAATTAAGGATAGCCACAAAGGATGAAAATCGTTTTCAGGAGAAAAACGATCTGGACAATTGGATGAAACTGTTGGCTAATGAGATACAAGGATCCAAAAGCATCAGTTGCCGAATATGAGATGAAATTAGGGCCTGTTGGACGTATAACCAGTCGGGATTAATAGCCTAATATTCAAGAGTATTGCCAAAAGTCGGCAAGTATAGCCTATACGTGAAGAAACAGCGCTGCTGGTTGTATAGTAAAGAAGGTATATACTAATTGGAAGCATTGAGTCTAAGAAAAAAGTTGCAATGTTCCCAGTGACACTGAACCATTAAATGATTATGTCCTGAGATTTTGGTCAAGTCCCAGAAGGGGACCACTGAACCAAAAGGTTGGTTAAATCTTAAGAGGATAAGATTTTGAATCATGATAACTGGTAGGTTTAAGTACCTAAGACCCAGTTTGGATGAAGGGGAATAGAAGGACCTCTGATCCTTTTTGTAGGTTGCAAGTCCCATTGCAAAGAAAAATACAAAAAATATATAAATATAAAATATCGATTTTTATGGTCTATGAGTTTTGGACCTGAGATATGATGAGAAATCCTGATGACCGAATGGAGGAAATTCCACTCTCAATGAAATGAAATTATTGGTCAGGGTAACTGAGAGCATCAACCTATTGGTTGATCAAGAGCAACTCTCTGATCTGTCAGAAGGCCAGCAAGAGGAGGTGCTCAAACTATTTGCTAAGTATTGGGAAGTGTTCGCTCAGGACAACCACAATTTGGGATGTGCATGAGATGTGATCCACAAGGTTGACACCGGGGAAAATTTGTCAATAAGAATGAGACCAATCTGATGATTGAAAGCCACTTAAGAAGTGGTGAAGGATGAAATCAGCAAACTAGTGAAGCATGGGCTTCTAGTTCCGTCTTCAAGTCCCTGGGCGAGTCCAATTCTGATCATGAAGAAGAAGGATGGATCCAACCAGGTGGTGATTGACTATGAAGGCTGAATAAAATTATGAAGAATGATTTGTATCCCCTACCAAGGATTGACAATGCACTAGATCATTTAGGAGAAGCAAAGTATTTCTCCATGATGGATCTGATCTCGCGATATTGGCAGATCAACTTGCCAAAGGAAGACCAGGGAAAATGTGCGATTATTACTGCGCGGGGCTATACCAACCAACAAGGATTCCCCAGGGTCTATGTAATGCGCTTGAAACGTTTCAGAGGGCCATGGATGCGATATTTAGTGACTTGAAGTTGTCATGTGTCCTGGTATATCTGGACGATATAAACATGTTCAGTAGGACGTTTACTGATCACCTACACCACTTGAAAGAAGTATTGAAAGCGACTGTCCATGGCTAACCTGATGATCAAGCCAAGGATGTGCCACTTTAAGAAAGAGTTGGAATATATGGGATTTATAATCAACTCAAGTGGATTGCAGCTGCAAACCCAGAAGATAGCCACCATAGAACGGATGACCGTACTGAAGAGTGTCCAAGACATCCAAGTGTTCCTTGGGATGGTCAGACGTCATAAATGATTTATTCAGGACTTCACCCAAATAGCCAAACCATTACTCCATTTATTGAAGGATTCAAAAAAGGGATTTTTATGGAATGAAGAAGCCCAGGATTCCTTCGATGAGTTACGCTGGTATTTAATAGATTTGCCAATTCTGAAAAATCTGAATTTCAATTTGGAGTTTATTATTCAAACTGATGCTTTGTTGATGGCGATTGGTGCCATACTAAGCCAAGTAGACGAACTTGGGGATGAACATCCAGTGGCATATGTGAGCTGGACACTCTCAGACGCTGAGAGGAACTACACCATGACTGAGCAGGAATGCCTTGTGGTCATTTATGCATGCAAGCAGTTTCAGGTGTACATCCATGGGATGCACTTTAATGTGGAAATGGACCACTCTTCGCTGCGTTGGCTGCACAATTTAAGAGAGCCAGAAGGACGACTGGCCCAATGGGCACTTAAGCTCCAGGCCTATGATTATGAGATTGTCCACTGAGCAGGGGCTTCTCACCAGAATGTGAATGGCTTATCGTGGTTACTAATGGTACAGATGTTATACCTGCAGGTGGATGAGCTATTCCAGAGAATGGTCGAGGGAAAATTGGGAATGAGCCCTGAGAAATCCAAGGTGCGCTTCAGAAAGCAATGGAAAACACTGAGACCATGGATGAACAAGTATTTAAGATGATCAATGGGAAGTGGATATTATTCCCAAAATCGTCAGAAAGAGCAGCTATAGTGCAAGCAGCTCACAAGGTTGTCGGGCATGGAGGCCTGAGGAAAACAACCAATCATATTCTCCAGTACTATTACTAGAAACCATCAACTACAATGTCGTGGATTATTTAGCTTGTTGTGTGGAGTGCCAGCTGCACAAACCACATAAGAATACAACTGGATACTGACTGGTCTGCCATGGATTTGCTGGCACACGGTGTCCATTGACATGATGGGATCGCTGATGATGAGCACAGGGGGAGTCAAGTACATTGTAGTTTCCATTGACCATCTGATGAGATGGGTCAAGACAAAGGCCCTAACAAAAGTAGATGCTACCAGTACTGCAAGGTTCATCCTGGATCAAGTAGTATACTGACATAGATGTCCGCAGGTCCTGCTTAGCAACAATGGGATCAACTTCACATCTCATGTAATCCCAAAATTAAATGAGATAATGGGGATCAGAGGAATCATGTAGTACCTTACCAGCTGGAAACAAATAGACTGGTAGAACGGGTGAATGGAACGCTGGCCATGACGCTGAGAAAGTGGGTCACAGGAAGAACTTCCATGTGGGCAATGTACCTGAGTTTAGTGACGTTCGCCTACAATATTAGTTATCATACAGCGACGGGAAAGATGCTGTTTGAATTGTTATATGGGAGAAAGGCCTCATTGCCAGCGATTTGTATTCGGTGGTGGAACCTATGTCAGGGATGAGTACCAAGCAATATTTGAACTGACTGATGAATATCCTGATTGATATGCAATCACAAGCATTTGATACAACTTTAAAGAAAAGGATATGAGCAAAATCGATGGACAATAAGAACTGACCGGCCTTATCCAATTATTAAATAGGGGAAAGAGTTGCCTATTGCAATATGCATGGTTTTGGAAGAAGAAACAAAATAGATGCATTGTGGTCAGGTCCGTTTGAAGTGATCGCCAAGATGGTGATTGATGCCTACTCCATCAAGAATCTCTTGGATGGAAGAGTTGTGAATTGAGTCCACACTAAGTATCTAAAGTGATGGATCAATAAAAAAATAAGAGTTCCCAAAGGAACAATGAACCATTAAGTTGGTCATGTCCTGATGATTAGGTCAAGTCCAAAAAAAGGACCTCTGAACCAATCTAGATGGTTAAGTCCAAAAAAAGGACCTCTGAACCATAGAAAACTGGCAGGTTTAAGTACCCAGGACCCAGTTTGGGGGAAAAAAACAAGATGGACCGCTGAACTGAAACAAGGTCAAGTCCCATAGGAAAAAAGAATAATAAAGATAAAAAATTGATATAAAATATTGGAAAAATATTATAACTTGCATAGAAAAAAAACCAATATATTTTTATAATTTTTTATTTTTTATTAATTGTCCTCGATAAGGGGATGATTCCGCCTATGTTGGCTCTTTGGGGAGGTTGGATGGATTGCAGTAGGAATGAACAGCCCGTCAAAATCAATATGAGATCAGACACTAGTGAGGGCTAGACCTACACGAAACCATGTTCCTTGAGCAGATGCAGAGCCCTGTGAGAAAGTGATTAGGGAAGGGAAATTGAGATGTCAGATGAAGCCAATCGCAAAACCCCAGAGCGGTGAGGAAAGCAACAGTGTAAGAAGAGGTAATTGGCAAATAACCCTGAGTAATCCCAATATGGCACCATAGCCAGAAGATTAGTCTTGAGCGCCTGACGACGGGCTTCATCAAGAACACCAGACATGTGGGCCAGCAACAAACAAGGGATGCTTGATGGGAGTTGCCAAATAATGCCCCCTATCAACGCCATCAACAGAAGATACCAATGGGAAGTGCCAAAGAAGAGATAGTCATGCAGGGAGTGGATTGTATCCTGCAATTGATGACTACAGGCTTCTCAGAGCTAAAGCTGAACAAACTGTGGAACCCAGATGAAGCTGGAAGCTTTGTGGAGCAACTTTGAAGAACTTAGCCAGTAAAGCAAAGAGCATAAGCAGCGGTATCCTGATCCAGGATGTTATCAAGATCAGAGGGATTCAGCACTAGGGTCAAAGCCTTGGTGACTTGGGCCTGAAGTTCAGTGTAGGGGAGCTCAAAGTGAATACTGTTACTGATGGTGAACTCAGTAGCCAGAACAGCAGGTTTGTAATATTATCTGAGTCAGAAGAGGAACTCTGGAAGCAGGTCCAACCTGGCAAGAAACGAGTGATCAAGAGCAACCAGCATAATCTCTGGAGTATCTATGATGATGGTTGGAGCATCAGCAAAAGGAGCCAAATTTAGGAGAGTTTTGAAATCCAACTCTGGATTTGATGGCAGAGGAAGAATCGTCTGAGAGTTGTTCAAAACAATAGCCAGCCTGGTTTTGGAGGGATTAGTTACTGTTTCCAGTAATTCGACGGAAGGACTAGCCACTGGCGCCAGACTAGGCGTGTGAGTCCTGGAAGGACCAAATAAGAGGTTCCGCCAAGCATCCCGACTCATCTGCTGGAAGAGACGTAGGTCTTAATCAGAAAAACTATTCAGAAGCTGCTGGTATCATGACTCAGAGCTCAACATATGAGCTGGATGAGAGGGGAGATGTCAGACTTATATGAAAGTTGACATTATGCACTATACAATCCATTAGGCTCCAATTTCGGAGAAATTGGTCTCAAAATTAATGAGATAAGCTCTCCAAGAGAAGAATTAGGAATGACTTAAGCCAAGAGGTTATGGGAGAAATAACAAGGGCGAATGAAATTAGTATTTTAATTGAGCTGCAAAACAAACATTGATGGCAAGAGTATTCTGTCTAGGACGAGGAGAAAATCAGGAAATCAAGGACGCTGGACCAAGAATCCTGAATATGACAGCAGGCCATATACCCTGACGGGGGAAAACCAGATCCTGGGACTAATATTGACATTAGTAAATCGATTAGCCTGGCATGACAGTAGATTGTGGGGACTGCACTCGAGAAGGTGGCAGCAAGGAGGAAGAGGAAGAGCGCTATATGCCAAAGGTTGACCCAAGCAGCGTTGAGTATTGACAAGTGTACTCTGCTTGAACCAATGAAGTATTTGATCAAGTGTCCAAAGTGAAAGTCTCATGAACCAAGCCCTTTTCTTGCTGGAAATTTAGGCAAGAGGGGGATGTGTTGGGATTTTTGCCCATATTCCCAACCTGCTAGATTACCTGGAATTGCTAAGGGGAAATTCCATAAGGCGAAGTGAATTGGAAATTGGGTGACCTGTGTTTCAGAGTAACTATGTTCAGGGGATTTTGGGATATTTGACTGGTCATATCCATTGGGGATTGATCCGGACAAATACTTAAGATTTCATTGGGTGAAGTTGCTGACGAAATAGGGGCATCTTTAGTGATTAACTATCAAATGTACCAATTGGGATTGGTCAGGTTTCATCACTGACTGATTTGAAATGAATATCAAGTTGTAAGGCGAGTGATGCCACCTGCAACTAGCATATTGGTTGGTTGGTGCGCGACCTGCCTTAATGGGTAATAAGTTCCATAACCTAAACAGGTCGCTAGCCAAATATGGTTGGTTTGCTTGGATCAAAAGGAAAATGTTAGGGACACGTTTTCTGACCCTTTCCATTTAGGTCTTGAGGATGTCCAATGATGGAATCCTAGCCAGGATGGGAAAGACCATCGCTGCTGAGATGAGGATGGGTGATTCAATGGCAACAGCTGCCGTTTCATCAAAGAGGTGTCAACCAAGGGTTAGACAGCTGAATTCCCCACTATATATTCCCTAGGGTTCACTATAATAAAAAACAGTAACAGTTAGAGTTAGATAATAAGAGTTATTTAGTTCTAAGATTACTCATTTGGGATATAGTTTAATGAGTAAACTATCATCAGCTTCCATTGTGCTATTCTGTCTCAAGGATATTATTGCTGTGTGCAATAATTGGAAGACTCTTAGAGGAAAGAGTAAAGATCTGAGCGGGGATCTAGAGAAGAAGGAGTCACAACTGGGGGATAGCTGCCAACTGTGTGTTGGACTGAAGATACTGTCACTGGGGTATCTCAGCAAAGATCAGATTGAATAGGGC
Source organism: Massospora cicadina (assembly GCA_022478985.1). Lineage (NCBI taxonomy): Eukaryota > Fungi > Entomophthoromycota > Entomophthoromycetes > Entomophthorales > Entomophthoraceae > Massospora > Massospora cicadina. The sequence continues at coordinate 165,674 of JAKSZP010000014.1, forward strand.
AAGGGAACGAATCCCTACGAGTACTACATCACAAGTATTCAATCAGGAACACTGGCCGAGTGTTGGGCCAAACTATAATAATTCATACTCAACTACAGATAATAGTCTCCTTACTATTATTGATTAATAATTCATTCTACTATACAACATGACGAAGTGCATGAGGAAACCAAACCTGTGCAGTAAAAAGGTTACTAGGGTTGCTTACCAATAACAAGTAAATTTTCACACCACCCCCATTGGATGAGCAAACTGAGAGGGTTAGCTGTCAATTCTCATGACATATTTAGTGGTATCAATGGTAGGAATAAAAAGGAAGTTGATAAGTCTAAGGTCATTAAGTTGATTGGCCTTCTGCCCTCAACATATTTTGTGTAAACGTTGGGTAATGGCCAACCATTCCCAGGTTGGTGTCAGGGGGTTTCATGATGATGATGCTAGAGTTACATCAACAGTCTAATTTTCAACCTAAGCACTATTAATAAATATGAGTAAATTCATTTAATCTTATAATGGTGCTTTTTAAAATATAATAAAAATATTTACCAAATTAGATAATATTTTTCTCTAATATTATTTATGTGTTTGAACATAACTAAGCTAAATTACTTACATTAATATAGGCCTTATTTGTCAAATTACCTAAATAAACAATATGAGTCTTGTTTCATTGGTTTTTTTGGCTTAGTGTCGCGACAAAATGACAATTTTTCATCCACCAATCTCCCAGATATCCATTTTGGTAGATTAAATTCTTAGTTGGTCATCTACTCTTATTGTTATTTGATTAAAATCTTGTCTTATGTACTTTTTGTCAGCCTAGCCGCGTACCTCCTTGAGGAGTTATCCAACTTCTAGGCTCTTTTATAATTTTAAATTCCTTATGATTCAGTTTCTCAATTGATGAAGTCTGGACCTTAGTCAATAAAGATCATCAAGAGTATACTTTTTTCGAAAGTCTATTGCACAGGTTCTTGTGATTGATTTTTAAATAATAGGGAAGAGTGATAGTTATATAAAGACAGCTATTCAGTTGAGTCTCTTCTCACCAAGTGTTTTTAACCCCACTTAGGTATCATCTTACAGTAAAGTAATAACAGACTCACTTCAGGCAGTTTAAGAGAAAATAGATAAGGAAAAGAATCCCTTCAATTCTTACAAAGGAGTACAAATATTACAAATATACTAAAGTCTAAATTATTCTCTGTCTTTATTAGATAAATCAAGGAATTTAAATAGGGAAGTTTGGTGCTCACCTCTTCAGTTTGCACCTAAATGAAAATAGCAACATTTGCTGATAAACTTAACCTAAAAATTCGCACCAACTAATGAATATTCCCTCCACCTATCCATCCACCTAGTTGGTATCCACCAACAACTAATTTATGACCCACCATGGGCTGGTTTCTTATATAGCGTGTCCCAACGCTTTTAACCAACCCAAAAGATTAACCTTTACAAGCTGAAGCTGTGCTTAGGTGATGGACAAATTACTCATTTAAAGCAGGCCATATCAACCGGGATAACCTGCAAGTTACTTCCAATTTATTAGGGAAGGTTGACCAGGGGACAAGCACTTCCAATTTAGTGAGGAAACAAATGAAATTCGACAATTAAAGACACCCCAGAGGGTTCAAGGTCCCTCTTGTTGTCTCCAGGATCACCAAGTTTAGGACGGTAGGGAAGGGGAGTTATTCTGGCTTATTCTTGGATGCAGCATGTGTGAAGGAAAGGATCAACCTTTAGGAACTATAAGGGGAACCATGTGTTGATTGTCCTTCTGTTATGGGGGTCAAATGCTTAAACAGCCATGCTTGGAAATGTTCCAATATATGGCTGTGGAAGCAATGAATGGCTTCTTGGATTGTGGGCGCTGCTCCTGTGAACAATTTCAGTGCCATTGTATGTATCGTCCATAGTGCTATTGCTACTATTAACGCCCTTTAGAGATGGGTGGATAGGAGAGTCCATGTTTATAGCGAACATGTTCCTTGCTAGGCTGAATGGATGTCCGTTTTCTTGGCGGAATAGGCGCATGGCCTCTTTCCATACAGCTACTGATGTTGGGCATTGTTCTAAACGGTGGGCTAGGCTTCATACTGACCACATATTGTACATGAGGTGTGAGTGGCATTTGACCGTTCAGCTGTTCAGTATACTCTCCTCATGCACCTCCATACATGTGCTCTTATCCTGGGTTGGAGTATAGGGTGATGTGTGTATCTCCATACTCTTCTTTAATCCTCCAGTTTGTAGGGTATTTCTATATGGTCCAGGTAATCTATCCTGGCTATGGTACTTGGGCTTTTGCTTATTATATTGTCTGTGACTATTTGATCATTGATATCCTGTCTGTGAGTTAGCCTTGGGCGTCCTCGGTGGCTGGTTTGGCCATTTATGTGGACCCACCATGTCACTCTTCTCATGGCTAGGAGTATTCGTTTGAAATGTGCAGGAATGCCATGTGGTCCTGCAGCTGTGGGATGGGATGCCAGAAATTTGATTACTGTGTTCAGGTGATCTGGGTTTCGTATTTGAAGTGCACGTGTGAAGTTATATCTTGCTGTTCTGGCCCAGTGTGTATCTGGAAGATCTGGGCTAGTCACCTGAGCTATCCAGGATCCCAGTATATGGGTTGCTTGCTCTACGAAATTAGTAAGCCCCATAGCTCCATTCCTTCTAGAGCCAAATAGGGTTTCAAGGCGTACAGGGGGGTTGTGGTTGGATCATAGCCATCCTTGTATTAGGGCGTGGATTGTGTTGAAGAAGGATGGTGAGAAAGCAATTGCATGGGCCGTGAACCATATGATTGATAGAATCATAGAGTTGGCTACCATGACCCTTCCTGTTAGACATGTTTGGTGTCCATTTAAGGAGGCAATGCGTTTTGTTATTCTATCTAATAGTTGATCTTCCATCATGGAGTTGGCGTAACCTCCTGCTTCCAACCATACTCTCAAGTGACGAACAGGGCCATCTGTTGGCTTGGTAATGAATGGAAGTTTCAGTGAGGTCGTTGCTAATTTTCGCCTCCTATGTCTGGTCAGGAGTCTTGATGCTGTATTAGCTTGTTGGCCCTGTGTAGATGGCATCCACTGGGTCTGATATTTCCCCAGGAGTATAATTTCTGTTTTTTCAGTGTTAAGTGATGTGTTACTTATGGCTGAATAGTCTTGTATTATCTTCTCAATTCTGCAAGCGTCCTGATTGTTGGATATGCCCACCACACAATCATCAGCGAAGGCCATCATTTTGACTGGTTGTTGGCCCTTGACGTTGTTTCCCTTGATAAGTGTGTTTTTATTTCGGATTAGGGGTCTGAGCTAAAGTTGTGTAGTAGAGGGCTTAAGGGGTCTCCTTTTTTTAGTCTTCTCTGTGGGATAACTGGGTTGGTTAAGAAGCCTGCTCCCCGCACAGCCATGGTTGCAGACTCTGTAAACAACATTACCCAGTTTATAAATTTATTTGGAAGCTTAAATTTTTGAAGGCAGGCCCTAAAAGAGGTCCAGTTCTCCCTATCATATGCCTTTTGTTGGTCTAAAAAAACAAGTGCTCCAGATGTTTTGGACTGGCAAACGTTTGCAACTGTGTGGATGTTATCCCATATGGATTTTCTTGGAAAAAATCCATATTGTGATGGGGATATCGCGTCAGTTGCAATTTCTCCTAGTTGTTTAGCCATAATTTTCTGCAAAAATTTTTGTATCTGTGTTGGTTAGGGAAATTGGGCGCCAATTGGATAGGTCTAATCTGTCTCCTTTCTTGAATAAAGTGACCGTGTATGCTTCTTTGCCTCCAAATAGGAGGCATGTTTCCATAATACACTTGTTCATGGAAGCTAGAAAAATATTAGAGATGTTAGTAAAATATTTTATATAAAATGCATAGGGAATCCCATCAGGTCTAGGGAATTTCCCTCTTGGTGCACCGCGTACTACTTCACATAATTCCTCGCATGATAATATGTTGATTATATTGTTATTTTGAACCGCGGTGTCAATATGTGCACTTCTAAGGAATTTTTTGATTTTTCTGGTTCACCCAGCTCAGATTTATACAATTTTATACAAAACCTGTGCACTTTGCTTGCGACTTCTTTGGGTGTTTCCACTATGGATTTGTCCAGTTGACAGACCTGTGTACAAGCTATCATAATTTTCAGGCGTAATTGGCAGAAAAAGTAGCTCGAGCAAGTTTCTCCATCTTTTATGTTTTTGCCTTTATATTGGACTCCAACTCGGTGTTGGTGTTCATAGATCAGGGTTTTTAGCTGAGCAGAAACCTCCGCCCATTTGCAAACCCATCCAGGGCTGTATCCCATTCTTGGTATGTTGTTTTCTAGATGGTCAATTTCAGCCAAGGTGTGTTTGATAATGGCTGAAACTGCCCTGTGTCTTCTAGACTATGTATGTTTAATTTGTTGGGTTGTTGATTTTTTGAAATTTTCTCAGGTGGTTAGTGGGTCCAAGCAAAAAGGTGTTTGAAAATCCTGGGTTGAGGATATTTCCTCCATCCAGGATTGGAATTCTGAGTTGGCTAAACTTTCTGGGCGTATTCTGTACCATCTGGCTGCTTGGGTACTTGGTTCTGCCAGTTTGTAAGACACTGAAACAAGCCAATGGTCAGAAAATTCGATTTTTGTAGTTTTAAATTTTTGAATCTGGTGACAGAAAATTATTGGTGTGAGTATTAGGTCTATCCTCGACATAAAGACAAGTGTACCATTGTGTACATGTGGGCGTGTCATGTTTTGTAGCAGGGGTTTCTTTTTAAGGCAGTGGATCATATAGTCCCAGGGTGGCCTTTAGTACTCGGAGTTCCACTTGCCCTTGTGATATTCCCATTGTGTATGGCCATCAGTCCATCTCTGGGTTAATCCAGCAGTACATGTCTCCCATTATGAAAGTATTTTCTGGTAGAATTAGTTGTGTTAGGGCTGTAGGAAATTCTCTTTGGTCATGTGCATTGTTTGGGGTGTACACACTGGCTATTGTGTGCACTTTGGTGTGCCATGAGAAGGTTATAGGCGAGTATGCGGCCATCCAGAAATGACTTTTTATTAATAAATTTAAAGGTTTGGTTCGCGCATACTATCACCCCACAGTTGAGTGACCAAAATGATATTGTTAGGATGATCATTTTTCCCATGCCTCCTCCTCTCCCTGTGGACAGTGGGTTTCCTGCACCGCCAGGATATCCACAGGTGGGTTTCATAGGAGACTCAACATTCTTGGCTTGGGACGTTAAGGCCTTGAGTCCCACTATGTTCAGCATCCCTATCTCTACTGAGACGCCCAATGCGCCTCAGGAGCGGTTAGCAGGACCCCCTGGCGCTACTCCCTCGTTCACATTGCTCTCCACTGCACCTCTTCTGCAGAGAGCATAACCATGAGTAGAAGTTGGGGTTTATTCTGCCCCTTTCATCGCGCAGTTTTCGCTCCTCTCTTGGCTTTGATTGGTTTCAATATATTATTGCGGTGCACTTGTGGGTTTTTATTGGCCACATTATTTTCTTGCACATTCCATTGTTGATTTTCCTTCCTGATTGGGTTAAATTCTGAGATTTTGGGGGTGCGCTGAACCCCAATTTTGCTGCATTCATTTCTGAATTGGGCTCCACCAAATCCAATCTGGTTGGATTGGGTGTATGGTTTTCTGCGGGATCTGATTGGTTCATTAGCTCGAATTCCTCTATGTCTTCCTGGATCTGCTCTGGTGTTATGTTGATTCCGCCAAGGCCTTTGCCTTGGCCGCGGCCAGCTTGCGAGCTTGTTTGGCCATTTTCATTATTTCAGGGAAATAGGGTCAATTATTTTGTATTGCTTATGTTCTCACCAGCTGACGGCTTGTGTAGTATCTGTGATTTTAGCATACTCTGAGTCATCTTCGCAAATTTCCTCATCACAGAATTCCATTTCTCTTAGGCCTTCTTTTATGGGGCAAGCATGAATCTTGTGCCCAAAGGCCTGGCAGTGGTTGCATATGGGGGGTGCACTTTCCACTGTTGTGCAGAACAGCTGGGATTTTTTTCCCATCAATGGTGAAGGATGCTATATGAGGGATTTTTGTGATATCCTCTACTACATCCTGGTTCAGTGAAATAATTGCTATTGCCTTCCCCATGCTAAAGGTTGGCATCAACTGGAATCTTTGCATTTCAAATTGTTTAATTTCTCCGTAGGCTTCCAAGCCTTCTTGGAGATGTCTTTTGACTACTGTGCGCACCAGTGTGGTTGGAAGATAGTTGAAAATTATGAAAATATCTTTTGATTCATTCCAACAGGTGCGTTTTGTCAGTACTAATTGCTGTCCATTGGGAAGAATGAGTACCTCTTTGATCTTTGCTGCTTCATTTGCTTCTTCCGCGGTTTCAAACGCAAGATCTACCCAACCTATGCAGATAGTATGGGTTGTTAAGTACACCGCATGTGGGAAAAATTTATGTTGGGCTTTGCTGAACTTTCTCACATTTTCGGTATTTATATGCCCAGGAAAACTCATATCCCATGTTCCACCAATGACAATGGTTGCGATTGGGATACTTCCAAATAGCTGCAGTATTTTATTAAAAATTAATGAAACCCACAGGGGCATCACCTTGGTTTTTTATTTTACTAAGATTTTTGTTTGTACCTGTGCGCTTGGTACCTTTGGGCGGTGCAGGTCTGGGTCCGCTGCCCTTTACCAAAATTGCCCAGCTCTTTACTTTATTATTCATACTTATCTCACCTGGTATTGATTATCAAATTGTGACGTTTGAATCATATTGTATTACTAAAAGTGATAGTAATTGGAAAGAAAAAACCTGCAAGTTAATTCCAAGAAAAGCATTGTCAACACTTCAGTACTCCAAAAAAACCATTATCAATTGGTTACAATTCCAAATTGATCCACATAAGGAATTTAATTGTTGATTTTTAAACCAACAACTGACCTCCTTACAAAAATTTTCAGTGATCATACCTGAAAAGTCATTAACTGTCCTTATGATTGGAAATCCTGAAATTGAGTCTAAACTAATGATTTTATAGGAGAATCTCTTAAAGAAGAGTACCAAACATCAAAAACTTCCACATCCATTCAGATTGCTTATTAGTAAGCCAAATAAATTAGGATAAGACATATGATTAGGACGTATTTGTCACAGCTTAATATGGTGGACATAATAAAATCCCAACATATCCTCAGGTTAGACCAGATTATCCAAAGATTAAATGTCTTTCTTTGAAGAATAAGTCCAGGGGAACATCCCCTGTGCGTAGATTGGTCACTATTCCCATTTCCAAGCAAAAAAGGGTCCAAAGAGGGCGGCCATGCCCCTCGTCACCCAGGGCGACCTCGCCCACATGGTAGATGAGTGTTGGGTAATGGCCTTCCCTCTCTGGACCCCTCCCCCAGTACCTTTTCTTACCACGGCCAAACAAACTAGACAGATTATGGAAATCTGTGCCAAGATCACCAAATTGAAATCAATCGCTCTGAATCTGATGGAAATTAAGACTGACAATTGAAATCCACATAGCCCAAGAGGGATGAAGATTGAGTTATCAGCTGGAATTGCCAATGGTTTTGATTCACTCAGTAGTGCAATCGTCAATATTAACCCCCTCTAAAAAATTTTGTTGGTTGATCCCGACGTGCAGGTAGCAGCATTGGACACCAACAGTGATAGCTTGAAGCTCCCATCCAGTAAATTGCTTTTGTGGCTGATGCAACTCTTTTGACCAAACAAATGGCCCAGCAACTGGGCATGGGCAGGTTGAGAATCCTAAACCTGTTCCCAACCAATTGGGACCGCCCCTACATGGGGTAGCCTTGGGGAATTCCTGCTGCTTGTTGGGCCAGACGCCATCGCGCTAACCATTGAAAAATACAGTCAAGCCTCAGTTTGGGGCATTCGAGATCAAACCAACAGTGACTAGGCCTACTACCAAATCCTTCAATGTCAGTTCCCATTGAGCTTATCCGCCCCCATCCTCAAATAATTCACCTGTTAGGTTGAACTTGAGGGACCTGATCCCAGCTTGTTTTCTCATCAATCAACCAATATTTAACCAGTTGCATCGCACTGAGAAAATTGTTGGTCAATTTTTCTTCCTTAAATTTTCCATTAAAAACCTTTCCCAAAATTTAGTTTTTATGTCAAAAAGTAAACCACCTTTTCTGCTGACACTCACACACCCCTCAGGGTTAACAGACGTATTTGTCTGGTACTTTGTTATGTGCCTGTATGAGATTCTGGCTCACTGGCAGCTATTAATGAAACCCCTTTCAGGTTTCATATCTGTCATACCAGCAGCAGTGCCTTTGGCATTCTGGTTTGCCATCTGGGTGCTCTGGCACCTAGGCTGGCAGGCCAGTCTAATTCTAACTTGCTACTTGCCTGACATAATCGACCAACCATTATTCCTATCCATTTCCTCCTTTCTCGTTGATATTGGCGTAGAAATGGTCCCTTCTTTTCAGCTGAACCAGGTTGTGAAGAAAATTTTCCCTGTCCATAATAGCCTAGTTCCACTTAATATGTCAAATCCACACCCCATAGTTGCCGCGGCAATTGTGCCCATGTCAGTAGGATCTGACATCCCGCCTTGCAACGAGTTTACCCCCATAAGAGCCTAGCGGTTTCCCCTGACCCCACTACTATCTCTTCGGTATCACTGGATTCATCCACAACTACTAATAAAGAGAACTTCGCTTACTTCTTATTACCCATGAAGTTTAGTGTTGGGTCCCACCACATCTCCTTTGAGGCCTTTGTGGATACTGGAGCCGCGGGCAATTTTATGAGTGTTGAACTGGCTGAGCAATTGGAACTTGACCTGGATGAAGGTCCTTTAGTAATAATTGTGTTATCAGCCTCCCAAACCTAATACCTAGTTCACCGGCCAGTTACATTCTCAGTACACCAGTTCAGTTTTCATAATCAGTTCTCAGCAATGATGATTTTGGAGTTCTTGGTTATCTTAGGAGTTGGATGGTGGCGTCAGCAACATGTTAAGATTCATCTAGAGTCAAATATGTTGTCTTTTGTCAATGATCAAACTGAGGGAGAAATTCCTTTAGTTAATACTCTCAATAAAACTCAAGGTCATAGCTCCATAACTTCCCTCATTTCCCCTTTGGGCCTTCCATCCAATTTTCCTAAAGAATTAATGTGCTACTGGAGTGTTGTAAATTTGAATGGTATTGCTAGGATCCGTTGAGCTACTTGCACAGGTTGAGCCCTCTGAGCAACGGACAAATGATGTGGAGATTGTTGGTCCTTTGAACACACTTAGAAATACTAAAAAAATAGGAGAAATCTCCCTGACAGTTTTTTATTTATTTTATAAATAAAGTTTCCTCGCTGTCCCATCTCATCTGCCCTGAAAAACCTACCTATCTCAATCGCCCATTTCGCTTATATACATTAGCTGCAGGCGATACTATTTCTCATTGCTTGGGTTATTCTATTCCGCCAATTTTCCTCAAATTTTACTTGTTATTTCAATCCGCTGTTGCCCTATTTGTAGGCGATTTACTTCGTATTTGTCAAACATCAATATCGCCTTATCGCCTTGTCACCTTATATAGAGGCGATCCAATAAACTTAATATATCTAATAAGACTCGTTATATCTCAATATCGCCTTGGCTCAAGGCAATCAAACATTTATAACTGATACTGTGTTCGGCGGTTTCCACCTGGCTGTCCTAAGACTATCATCCAGTCATATCAAAATCGCAACATTACCCCTTTCTTGACTGGATGATAGGATCCTATTGTTTATAAGGTCTGAGGAACTTTGCATGTACTTGATTAATGATCCGACTAATGATAGGATCCTTAATAGTATATGCATCAACTCCAGTCTTCTCTTTTATTTCAAATGGACCTACCAAATACTGGCAAGTTTATGCTTCCAGATTAATCTGTGCTGATCGTGAAAGAGAACCATATCACCTTCTTTGAATGACACCAATCCACAATGGCGTGTCTGATCAATTGCCTGATTCTTAATTTTCTTAGCCAAACTGAAGGAATATGCTTCAGTTTGTAGCTTGATCAGAATGTTTGCAAGGTTAGTCAAATAGCGGTGAGGTTCTAATCTGCCAGTGTCTTCTACACACACATAAAGCAACGCCGGAAGAGCTGGGTGTTGGCCATATAGTAATTAGAATGGACTCTTTCCCATGGCAGAATGTTAATCAATGTTATACGCAAACATGGTGGTGGAAAGGAGGGAGCTCCAATCAGAAGGGCGATCTGTTACTAATTTTTGTAGTTTATTCACCAGAGTTCCATTCACTCGTTCAACTATTCCATTGGAATTGGGGTGGTATGGGGTCATCAGAACTCTGCGGATCCCCATAAGCTCATTCAATTTAGGAAGTATGTGCGAGGTGAAGTTGGTGCCATTATCAGTGAGAATAAACTGAGGGCAATCATGCCACTGAATAATGCATTCTAGCACGAATTTAGCTACCATAATGGCCTCCAGACCTCATATTGCCCTTATTTCAACCCACCGGGTCAAGTGGTCAATAGCCACAAGAATGTACTTACAACAGTTGGCTCCTGTTGGCAAGGGCCCAACAACATCGAGGGAGACTGTATGCCAAGAAAAATGTGGTTTCACTAACTGATATGATGTCATACGATGGAACAGCTTCTCCACTTGGCACTGATGGAATCAGGAAATAGTTTTAAGTACATCAAAACTCATACTCTCCCAATAGTACCGTGGGCATAACAACTCCATAGTATTATGCATGCCATTATGCCCGACCGCCCTATGAGCACTCATAATGATTCCCAGCCATGCAAAGGGCCATGGAAAATTCACCGTAGAATCGCCAATTCATTTATACAGTTCTCCATTCCATTGGAAGGTATTTGAGCACAATTTGTTTAACATTTTGATTACTTGAGGCAGCTCGTCATCAAATTTTCCACTGAGCATCTTATAATACATCACGTCACTAAGGTCCGCTGTCACTGCAATAGTTGGTAACCAAGATAAATAGTCCATATTCTGATGCTTTGCTCCCAGACAATGGAGAATCTCAAAATTGTAAGCTTGTAACTTGAGAGCCCATCGATCCAATCATCCTTCTGGTTCTTTGAGATTTTGCAACCAGCGTTGTTGGTGCTACAGTACTTCAGACTGGCGCCAGGGTTTGTGGTGGCTTGAAGCCGGAAAAATTGGAAAGAGCGCCAAAGAGGAAATGGGAAAAATGGGTTAGAATACTGAATATTTTATTAAACTAAAAAGCTTTATCTTTATAGGGTGGGTTGGGACTCAGTGCCTTTGGGATCATCAGGGCCTCATCTGATCAGGATCTTTACTGATCTTCCAGAATAGCCTCCTCGTGGGCATCCTTAATGGATAGCGTCGCTCACCTGACTGAATGGGTGGAGTTGCCGCCCCACGTGACTCAGGAATAGGTGAGGATGATCCTGAAATAGATCTAGCTCGGGTAGGTTTGACAACTGATTTGGCACAGCCAGATTCAGAAGATGGGAATTTGATACAATTTTTGTCTCTAATCCCAACAAGGCCCCCCTCAAGATCCTGTCAGAGGGGGTATACAGCCGGAGGAACCAACCATGCACCCAATTTACAACAGGCTCTTGATTGACGTTGGCAATGGAGTACCCATACTTCACCTTATGTATGACTTTGTAGGGTCCAGACCACAGTACGTCGAGCTTATTCTGTTAGCCTCCAGGTCAATATTGATAAAAGAGAACAAGGTCACCTAGTTGAAAATCTGGTAAGGAGGGTTGTCCGAGATTTGACCAGGATGTCTCTCTTCCAGTGGTGGTGATAATGCCTTGAGTGGCTTGGGCTTGGAGCTGGACACTTTCATTGGCTAGAGCCCTCATAGTTAAATTGGAGTTCTTGTGGGTGGAGGCTTTGAGCAGGGGCTGGACACTACTGGGTAGCCAAGGTGCCTGCCCATACAGGGCTTCAAATGGGGACATCTTGATGACATGGCGATAGCTTACCCGGTAGGCAAGCAAGGCGCTGGGTAGATAATGGTCTTAACGGGCAGGATCTGAGGTGGCCAACTTTTTTGTAGAATAGAAACAAGAGTTTCATTAGCACGTTCTACCGCCCCATTAGTAGAAGGGTGGTAGGGGGCAGCGAAACTCTGGGTGGTGCCAAATAGCGAAGTTAGTTCCTGTACTACCTGGGAGGTGAAGTTCAACCCATTGTCTGAAAGCAAGGTCGGGGGCACCTGTGCTGGGTGAAAACGGAGCGAACAAGAAATAGGGCAGTAGCCTTAGCGGTGGCTGCAGGGACTGAGATCGCCTCGACCCACTTAGTCAGATGGTCTATGGCAAGAATAATATACTTGTGACCATGCAGCCCAGTGGGAAGGGGACCCACCATGTCGATACTAATGACATTGAAAGGTTTGGTTGGGGCAACAACTGAGTGCTGATATCAAGGGTTGGCCCAGTCTTGGGATCAGCAGGTCATACAAACTTCCAGAACCTCTTAGATGGTTTCTACCATTTGGTCCCAGTAGCAGCGTGACTTCAGCCATTCATGGGTCTTCTTAACCGCATCATGTCCAACAGTAGAATGGCCTTCCAGGATGACGTCAGTTTGAGAGGAAGGTCGGATGTAGGGAAGCCACTTCTTGCTGGCCCTCTTGTAGAGTAGCCCATCCTTGATTTGAGTGTCTTAAGTTATTCGGCGGAGTTTAGCCTGAACCTTGGGGGTTTCCAGTTCCCATTGTTTGGGATGTCCTATCAGGTCGTAGAGCCAATCTTCCTCTGGGATCAGGACTGCTAGTACTGGCATACTGGAGAGGCCGTCAGCATTCTGGTGTATAGCGCCTGCGCGGTGGATGATGGTGAAGTCGTAGCTTTGCAGTCATAGGGCCCACCTGGCCAACTGACCATTGGGGTCTTTCATCTGTTGCAGCCACCAGAGGGAAGAATGGTCTGTAATAATAGTAAAATATGTACCGTAGAGGTAGGGCCAAAAATTTTTGCTGGCTAATAGAACGGCTAGACATTCCCTCTCAGTGACACTGTAGTTCTGCTCAGCCTTGCTTAGCGTCTTACTAAATTAAGCCACAGGATGATTGACCTGGTCCTCATCGTGCTGAGCCAGGATAGCCCTGACAGCGACGTTGCTTGCTTCTGTAAACAGCAAGAAAGGTTGGTCAAAGCAAGGATGAACTAGAACAGGTTTAGTACATAAGGCCATACGTAAAGTGTTGAAGGCCTGTTCCTGCTCAGGTCGCCACTCAAATGGTACGTTCTTTTGTAGGAGGTAGAAAAACGGCTTGGCTAGGTCAGCAAACCTCTGGATGAACTGATGATAATAGCCCACCATACCAAGAAAGACTTGTATATCTCGTAGGCTTTGGGGGCGTGACATCTTTTCTATGGCGTCGACTTTGTTGGGTATAGGTTGGATGCCACGTTTGGAGACCTTGTGTCCTAGAAATTCTAGCTCAGGCTGGAAAAAGGAGCACTTCGAGAGCTTGAGCTTGATGGAGGCCTTCCTGAGTTGCTTGTAGACTTCCTTTAGATGTTCTACATGTCCATTAAAGGTTCTCGAAAAAAACAGTGATGTCATCCAGGTAGACGAGGACACAGGAGAGCTTCAAGTCCTCAAGGATCCCATCCATGGCACGCTGGAACGTGGCCAGGGCGTTGCAGAGGCCTTGGGGCATCTGGGTGGGCTCAAACAGCCCCTTGTGGGCGATTAGAGCACATATAGCTTGGTCTTTGGGGGTGAGCTCAACCTGCCAATACCCGCTGGCAAGGTCCATGGCTGAGAAGTAGTGGGAACCTGCAAGCAGATGGAGAGAATCATCAATCCGTGGCAGAGGATAGCTGTCCTTCTTGGTGATGGAGTTGAGCCATCGATAATCCATCACCACCCGGTGCTTGCCATCCTTCTTTTAGACCAGCAGAAGAGGGGAGGACCAAGGACTACGCGAAGGGACCAAGAGCCCAGCGTCGAGCACCTGTTTGAGTTCTACCATGACCTGGGCCTCTTAAACCTTGCTCTTTTGGTAAGGCCAGGACCAAAAAGGGGGCGTCCCTGGTTTCTACATGGTGGAGGACTCCGTTCATCCTTCCATAATTGTAGGTCAAAGTGGAGAATAGGTCCAAGTATTCCTCCAGGAGCTCTTGAGCTTTAAGTCGCTGTTCATCAGAGAGGTCCTTCCCTATATTAGCGTCAACCAAATTAAATGAGGGTGGTAGCTCCAAGCCAAAGTCCCTTAAGTCCCCAAAGCTTTGAACGTCAGCAACAGCCCCAATCGGTAACAGATGGATGTAAGCAGTGGGTTGGTTCAGACCTACAACTTTTGGTTTGTCAGTCAGGTTGGCTAGCAACACTTATATAGATCTGGCATACGCTGGATCAAGGATCCCGGGGCAGGTCAGCACTTCCTTGGGATATGGGTTATCTAGGCCTCAGACTTCCAGTAAGTACCCTGAGGGAATGTTGATGTAGACCCAGGTGTTGACGATGACTTGGGATTTTAGGGGTACGGTAGTTGCCAGGGGCAAGTAAATAGGCATCCCCTCTAATTCATCAACAGCAGGAGGGGGAGTCAGACTCAAGAGCCTCAGATTTGATACTCAAGCTGATTGATTCGTTCTTCGGTCTCCAATAGGCAGGCATGGGCCTTGACCTAAGCCCTAGAGTCATGAGCATTCTCAAAAACCAGAGGGACTCGATGCCCTAGAAGGGAGAGAAAATTACCATCGTAGTGGAGAATTGCCAAATAGTCTCAAAGGAACTGTGTCCCAAGGAGCAGATCATAGCTAGGGTTGTCCAGAGCGATGGCAGTTGTATCTAAAGCGAACTTTCTGAACTGAATCAGTAGAGAGTAATAGGCCCCTATGGATGGGTGCACTGGGGGCCAGCCGTTCCATACTACATGTAGTGCGGCATATTGGGAGTGACCTTGATGCGTTTCATCAGCTTGTAAGAGACGACGTTCATGGGGGAGCCATTGTCGATTATTGCATAAACTGGAATCTTGTGGACCCGGATGGCAACTCAGGTAACCAAACTTCCAAACTGGGGCGGTAACGTAAGGAACATGGGAGAATCATCATAAGAAGAGTAAGCAGTATCAATGTCTTTATTGTCATCAGATACTGTAACTACGTTCTTGGAAATGATGGCTTCTAGCTTATGCGCGGGGGATACTTGAGGCTGGGCAGGAGTGTCAGCATGGAGCGCCTCGTCCTTCATGCTGACAACCCTTTTCCAGACTCCTCAGCAAGACATTTCCAGCAGGTCTTAGCGCTATGTCTAAAGCCATTGCAATAGGTGCATAGAGGATGGGGGTTCTTCTGTTTCTCAACTACATGGACCCTAAGGTGATTAAAGGAACCAGTAGATGTGGCCTTAAAGTGTAGGATCGAGGCAGGGATCTCGTTGAGGGCCTCCTTAATCTCCCTGATACAAGTGAACCCATTCTTCTGCCTGATCATGTGCATTTGGACCTCAGGATAGGACCCCAAGGCAGAGATGACAGTGGTGGTGGCGTCGTCCAGAGTGATATGTTTTGTCATGACCAGAGGTTGGGCCTGGGCGTAGAACCGGTTGGCAAACTAAATAGTGTTTTCTCCTTTGTTCAGTCGAATGCCCATGAACACTTGCTTCTGGTTGAACAGGGTTTGTTTGCTGCTGAACTCTTGGATCAGGGCAGTGCAGACCTGTTCCCAGGTGTTCACTCCTTCAAATGGGGAGTCATGATTTCCCAGGTGGTGCTGTCTATACAGGAGTGGATATGCTTCACTTTTGTCAATTGGCGGCCTCTTTATGGAACTCTCATAGGCATACAGGAAGGAGGTGATACTTTCCTGTCCGGGGGTGAACCTTTCCCTGAAACTAGGTTTAAAGTTAGCTACAATGGGAGTGTAAAGGGTGTTAACTCCTGGGATAGGGGTTGGCTCCGAGATCTCCATTTCTGCATAATCTCAAGGAACCTGCTGATCTAACCGCCTCCTAAAGCCCTCTAAGTCCTCTTGGATGTAGTCCCAATTCTGGCTCAGGGTGGACGCAGAAGCCTTTTGGGCAACCTGCTCCTTTAAGGATTGAATCTCAGCGTTCTGTAAATGGAGCTGGTTTTTGATGGTGGTCAACCGGGTTTTGAGCCCATAACAAGTTGTCTCAAGCTGAAGATACAAGCGTCAGTAAGCTTTGTGAAGGCGCTGAGGTTATCCATCTCATCTGACAACACTTTGATGGAGACCCTGGGGTCGAGGGGGACATCATCCGGTCAGAGCTTGCACCCCAATGCCACCTTAAGAATTTGATCCTGTAAGGCAGCCAGGGCAGTCATTATATCCCTTCGCCAGGGGTCTTCAGGTTTGCCCGAGGTTGGGGGCCCAGAGGCCCTCAAGGCCCGCATGGTCCCTCAGGTCCAGCTGGCCCTTACTGCCCCTTGGGACCTTCTGGCCCAGCACCCGTGGGGGGGTAGTCATGAGAGGCCATCTCTCAGTAGTGCTGCTGTAGGGATTGTACCAGTTCTTTGACTTGTTGTAGACGCTGGGTCCATGTCGCTGCAAATAGCTGGGAGTTTTGGCGAAATTGCTCCTCGAGGTAGCTGGAGATTACACTATCCAGTACTACAATCTGATCGCGGATCTCTTTAATTATCGCCGTTTATCAAGAATAGCTTCACAATTGTCATGCACAAAGGAGGAGGTGGCGTCATAAAAGTCAATAATGTAGGAATGTAAATTCTGGGTGAGCCCTAGTTGCTGGGAGACCTCCTGATGGTGTAATCCGACTAACTGGAGAATGTGATGGATAGTGGGGTGGACAAAGTTATGAAGGTAGCGGTCAGGCCCCAGGGTAAGCTCCCCAGCTGGCAATACAGCCAAGGCGTAGAGGTCCCACATCATGGAAGGTACGGAGGTGGTGCAGGAGCAGCTGGAGCGGGCGCCCTCAGAGTAGATGCCATTTATTAATTGTTGAACAACATTATTGGTATACTCATACTGGAGTTGGTATTGGCCCCCGTCTAGGGAGGGCAGCGAGAGTTGAAAAGCAGCGCGAAATTCTAGCCTTTCCAGCTGCGAAGGTGGCGTTGCATACTGCGTGGTACTAACCCATTGTGTAATGCTCCTCAATTGACCAGTCGTTTGGTCATCAGGGCTGCTATTGGTTTCCATTTTTGTGATAGACGTTTTCACTTAGTTCAGCTTGGAGCCCCCTGTAGTGAGCACCACTTCTGTCAGTGCTACAGTTCTTCAGACTGGCGCTGGGGTTTGTGGTGTCTTGAAGCTGGAAAAATTGGAAAGAGCGCCGAGGAGGAAACGGGAAATATGGGCTAGAATACCAAATATTTTATTAAATTATAAAAAGCTTTGATATTTATAAGGTGCATTGGGACTCAATGCCTTCAAGATTGTCGTGGCCTCATCCAATCAGGATCTTTACTGATCTTCTGTAATGGCCTCCTCATGGGCGTCCTTAATGGATAGCATCGCTCACCTGACTGAATGGGCGGAGTTGCCACCCCACGTGACTCAGGAATAGGTGAGGATGATCCTGAAATAGATTTAGCTCAGGTAGGTTCAATGACTGATTTGGCACATCCAGATTCAGAAGACAGAAATTCAATACGATTTTTATCTCAAATCCTGACAAGCATAATGACGCGTGATCAGTTATGACTTTAAACTTTACCTCATGCAAATAGACTCTGAATTGTTTATATGCATATATTACTGCTAAGCACTCTTGCTCATTCACAGTATAGTTACGCTTGTGACAATTCAACTATGACTACAGAAAGCAAAAGGATGTTCTTTTCCCTCATCATCTTTCTGAGAAAGTACTTCTTCAACAGTGGAAAGGGACGCATCCATCTGAACAATAAATTCTTGATCAAAGTTTGGGTATCGAAGTACTAGTGCACTGCTCAACGCCATACAGAGTGCATTGAAAGCAGATTGACGACGTTTCATCCACTCAAACACAGCGTCCTTTTTTAACAACTTAAATAGCAGGCCCCCAATACAGCTAAAATTAGGGATAAAGCGTCAATAGTAATTGACCATCCCCAGAAATACCTGTATGTCACACTTATTATTAGGTGTAGCCAATTTGCTAATGGCCTCCACCTTAGCCGGTTGTGGCTGCAGCCCAGTTGCATCTACCACAAAACCCAGATATTCTAGCTGATCTTTGAAAAAATTGCACTTTTGAGGTTTAATTTTATGTTCACCTCAGCCAGCTGACGGAATACTGCTTCAAGGTGGTCTAGGTGCTCTGAAAAGGTTTGAGAGAAAACGTTAATATTATTGAGGTATACTAGGATGCATGACAGCTTCAAGTCGCCAAGAATAGTGTCCATGGCCTGCTGAAAAGTATCAGGAGCGTTACACAGTCCTTGAGGCATCCGTGTCAGTTGAAAAAGGCTTTAGAGGTGATCACAGCACATTTTTCCTGTTCTGCCAAGGGTAACTCAATTTGCCAGTAGCCTGATATTAAGTCCATTGCAGAAAAGTAGCAGGCACCCCCTAATTGGTCCAGGGCATTGTCAATTCTTGGCAAGGGGTACAAATCCATCTTTGTAATACTGTTGAGTTTCCAATAGTCTATTACTACCCAGTTGGTGCCATCCTTATTTTTTACTATCAGAACAGGCAAAGCCCACGGGCTCTTGGATGGCTCAAGCATCCCTTGTTGTAATAACTTGTCAATTTCTTCAGTAACCACATCTTCCGCCGCCTGAGAGTGGCGGATCAGCTGAGACTTTATAGAGGATGATCACCGGTGTCTAATCGATGGACCACCCCTCAAGCACACCCTAAATCGTGATTGTCAATAGAAAAAATCCCCTTATATTTCTGAAATAAAGCCATTTCTTGATCTTTTTTATTCATTCATTAATCCCATTAAATTACTCTGCGGTACCACCATTAGTACATCGACTAATGGTTCAAGCGGTAATCCAAATTCATCCAATGATCTGAAATTATGAACCTGGAAGACTTCTTCTATAGGAATCAGATGTAGATACGCAATAGTTTGGTAGTGACAGGATTTGCATTGGTTCGCTCTGTAGGTTTGCTAATAAAACCTTTATCTTCCCATGTCCTGGGAGGATAATTCCTGAAGCCATATGCAGCTCAAACTGTGTTTGATGATAGAGCCTAATGACTTCCCCATATAACCCACTCGGCACTTATACCTCTAACCCAGTATTTACTAAGACTTTTGATGACCATAAGGAATGGATATGGGCCCTGCCGCTCAAAGAGGTATCCCTTGATATTCATAGATCTGCTGAGGAAGGGCCCAAGTTTTGCGCTTCAGTCAATGGTAGCAAACAGGCCATACCCCGTCACAATAGGCGAGGTTGATATGACTTGTATGCACCAGGTCTTTTGGTACTCCCCTAATAGTAAAATAAATTGGGATCCGTTGACCCAGGATATTGAGGGCCTCCTCCATCATATCAACAATAGCCCCAAAATGATGCAGAAAAGCGGTCCCTATTTAATGTCATAGTGTTCATTTGGTAACACAATTGCTGGAGCCACAACAACAATGGACCTGAATCGCAGAGGCAGCGCACTATAAGCTCCCTCAGAGACAGTGCTTACAGCTCCAGCAGTTCCGTAAACCATGTGATGGTCTACATCAGGTTTCAGCGTTAATTTTTGCATTAACTTAGTGGAAACTATATCAACTGGAGCACCAGTATCAATTATAGCGCAAACTCTATTTTTCACAACAAAAATATCACAGTAGGTACACTCAGAATAAGAAGCATATTTTTTAGTACTAGATGGTGAATAAGAAGCATATTGGCTGTTTAATATGTGCACATTTATGGGCTCTCTTTTACCAAGAAAATTCTTAATCCCCTCTCTGACTTGGGGGTATTCTCTGAAAATGGCATCCACCGGAAGGGCGACGTTTACTCCTTTCAGAGTTGGCGCATCCGTGGCAGGATCAAGTTGATCTGAGGACGCTTGATCAATCATTTAACAGGCGTAGGGCTTCAGTTGTTTGAAGTATTCTTCTTCTGCCGCCATCTTAGCTTGAGCTTGGGTTACTACACTTACTCCTCCAACCGGTGGTTGGTATAGAATTACGTCATTATACTGAGGAATTTTTGCAGGGTATACTAATATTGATTTGGGGTTGTGTTGAGTGGGTATCGCGAAGGTAGAGGGTCCCATCTTTACTCTGCTCCATCTTTTCCCTGATAGTATTGGTCTTGTTGTACGTAATTCATGTGGCAATTGTGGCAGAACTTTGCCAAATAACCAGGGCAACCGCATTTGTAGCAGTTAACCCCATAAGAACTATGTCCTGAGTTATCATAAGCAGGTCCAGATCGTAAGGGTTGGGGTCATTCAGTATACCCAGTTCCTGGTTGGTAAACTGGTTGTTGACAGTCAGCGTAATTGGGTCCAGGTCGATAACTGGGTTGCTGGTGATTGTCATGGCCAGCCCATTGATGCTGATTGTATTGTTGATTATAATTCAGCTGAGGATGAGGAGCAGAGTTATAGTAAGGCTGAAGATTACTAAACGAAGCTGGGGGTGGCCATTAGTATTCTCCAGAATAAGAGGATGCCGGGGCAGTGGTAGTCTTATGATCCAAATTTGGCAGCGAAAAGTTAGGGGATACCCATTGTAGAAACTGTACAATTTTAAGCAGAGCTATTGTCATCGTCCAGTAGCGGCGAAATAACATTAAGAAGTTTGTGATATGGCTTCGCCATGGCGGATATGGCAATGCACACGTCAGCTTCTGCTAAGTACCCAGCTCCAATAAGTACATGGGCTTCTGTGGTGAAACAATCAGCGAACTCAATGAGAGTTTCGTTTTGACAGAACCCAATTATTAGAAATTATACTTTCCTTTGTGACATTTTTTAGTTTCCCCCAAACAAGTGGAGCACGGTGTCCTTTATGTCCTTATAGGAGATGGAGCTATTGAGGAGGTAACAGGTGACCTGATCAGTGCTTCCTACATCCAGGGCAGATATTAGCAGCTTAGCCTTTTGTTTATCAGAGGCTCCTTCTGCAGTGAACTCAAAATCATTTAAAGAACCCATGGATGTTCCCCTTGCAGTCAAATGGGGGTATCTTTTTAATATTAATTTCCTCTCTTTGTTCACGGTTGTTAAGTCTGCGCTGAGGAATGGAACGAGACCCAAAAGCAGAATCACAATGAGGAGCAGGATTAGTGGAGGTGGGGATATTCGTTGCTTTGAGGCTAGTGTGACCGTCAGTTGTATGTGGTACAGCCATTACTGGAGGTAAGTGGTGTCCCAACTCATATAAATATCCAGTGCTATTATCATGAAGGTCGTAGCTATGACCAGCGCTGTTTTCTCCTACATAGGATGCTTCTTCTTGGTAGTCATCATCCTCCCAGCGTGATGACTGAGAAGGAGTAGAGAATCTTTGTTCTGCATATTGCAACCGCTGTATGGTATCATTTAGTCATTCATTAAGTTCTTCGTTTTTTTGTTTAAAGATTTT
Organism: Massospora cicadina; assembly: GCA_022478985.1. Taxonomy (NCBI): domain Eukaryota; kingdom Fungi; phylum Entomophthoromycota; class Entomophthoromycetes; order Entomophthorales; family Entomophthoraceae; genus Massospora; species Massospora cicadina. The sequence continues at coordinate 187,167 of JAKSZP010000014.1, forward strand.
TATTTGACTAAATGTACTATCAAGTTGATGCATGACCGCGTTACATTCTTGAAGGAGTTCAGCTTGGTTTTTGAGTACCGCGTCCAAGGAAACTTTGACTTCCTCATATGAAGTGGATATGTAGTTTTGGGAGGACTCCCAAATGACATGACTTGGTAAGCCATAATTGGCGACTGGAGTTCCAGAGTGTTGGGTGGTTGATCAATGGGCCCCCTGTAGTGAGCACCACTGTTGTAAATTTGAATGGTATCGCTAGGATCCGTCGAGCTACTTGCACAGGTCAAGCCCTCTGAGCAACAGATGGACGATGTGGAGATTGTCAGTCCTTTGAACACACTCAGAAATATATTAAAAAATAGTAGCAATTGCCCTGACACTTCTATTATTCATTTTATAAATACAGCGTCCTCGCTGTCCCATCTCGTCTGCCCTGAAAAACTTACCTATCTCAATCACCCATTTCGCTTATATACATTAGCTGCAGGCGATACTATTTCTCATTGCTTGGGTTATTCTATTCCGCCAATTTTCCTCGAATTTTACTTGTTATTTTAATCTGCTGTCGCCCTATTTGTAGGCGATTTACTTTGTATTTGTTGAACATCAACATCGCCTTATCACCTTGTCGCCCTATATAGAGGCGATCCAATGGACTCATTATATCCAATAAGACTCGTTATATCTCAATATCACCTCAGCTCAAGGCAATCAAATATATATAACTGATAATGTGTTCAGCGGTTTCCACCCAGCTGTCCCAATACTATTGTCCAGTCATATCAAAATCGCGACATGGAGTACTTTTGATTCCAAGGCGGACCATCTTCCTCCTCACACCAAATTTTACTGTGGATTCCGTATGACAGTACAGTTGGTGAATATCAACTGCCTGTTGTATCCTCACACAGCGGAGGAGGAGGTTGCGCTAGACACTTGATTAGATGATATGCTTAAAAAAGGGTGGCTGTTTAAAAAAAACATCGCCAGTCATGTCCCCCATCATCTTTTCCAAAAAGATGATGGTTCTCCCCACCCCTTTATGGATCATGGCCACTTAAATAAGGTCACAGTTCATGATCCCTACCCCCTGCCCCTGGAGCAGATGATCAGCTAAGCAATCGCCAAATCTCATGTGTTTTCTAAATTGGACCTTGTCAATGCCTTCAACCAGATTTAGATAATGGAAGGGAAAGTTGGCTAAAAGCGATCTGGATGAAGAGAGGCATTTTCCAATTCCGTGAGATGCCCTTCATCCTGAAGAATGCCCCCACTATGCTTTAACAAATGATTGACAGTGTACTGGGTGATCTCCAGTTCACTTGCGCGGTCGCATATATTGACAACATTCTGGTCCACTCCCCGACTCCCAAACAACATGCTATTGACTTGGAAGCGGTCGTTGCTGCCTTGCACAAGGCGGGCTTGTTTGTCAAGCCTTCCAAATGCGAGTTCTATAAAGATAAAGTTACCTTTCTTGGGAATCTTGTTCTTAAGGATGGCTACACAATTTTCCTTAATAAGTTGGATGTTATCCGGTAATGGCCTACCCTGACAACCCAGAAACAATTAAAGAGTTCCTTGGGAACCATCATTTTCCTCAAAAAAATTTCCCCAGCTCTTTCCCAGTTGGCGGCCCCGCTCCACCCCCTTACTGGCAAGAACGTACCATTTTGTTGGAAACCAGAATGCCAGCAGGCGTTTGAGTCAATCAAAGAAGTGTTTTTATCCCCTTCCATCATGAAACATGCAGATCCTGCTAAGCTGTATATTGTTGCATGCAATGACTCCTTGGTGGCAGTGGGGGCAGTGCTGCTCAAAGAGCACAAGGGCTTGGAGCACCCAGTCGCCTGCTTTTCCTGAAAATTTACACCGATGGAGCAATCCTGGCCATTTATGATATGGAGTTGGCAGCCGTAGCATGGGCACTAACTCATTGGCACTACCTGCTACAGGGTGCCCAGCATGAGTTAACTGTTTACACGGATCACCAAGCTCTCTTATATTTCCAAAAACCCCAAGAATTGGTGCATCAGCAATCCTGAACCTATCAGGACTTGTGAAGTTTCAATTTCAAGTACAAATTCATAAAAGTTACACTTAACATACTTCCCAATTTTCTCAGATGCAATCCCGCCCACTTTCCCACAGATTTGAAGGAAGCGGATCTCATTACAGTGATTCCCACTGCTCAAATTTTATTGATCATTTCCCCCATCATCTCCTTTGCCGCCCTTGCTCCTGACGCCCTGCTCGTTGCTCAGGTCTTAGCCAGCCAAATGACCTGCCCCAAAGGTGTGGAGTTACTTGAGCAAGTGTCCTTCCAAAATCATAAACACTCTCTGTACTCTTTTGTGGTTGGCCTCATTTATTTTAGGTCAAAGATTTGGGTTCCCCTCTTTTCAGATCTGAGGTATTCCACACGCATCATGACCCCCACAATTGGCCATCCGGGCAATAAGAAATACAATGACTTGATAAAGCGGTCCTACAATTGGGCAGGTTTAACTAAAGAAGTTCCAGTCTGGATCACCAATTGCATTGCTTGTGCTTGGGCTAAGTTGGATCATTCAGGCAGAAATGGGCTTCTTCACTCCTTACAAAAGGCGGAGGGTCCATGGACATCTGTGTTCATGGATTTTATTGTTGAACTCCATTTGCTCTAATGGGTTTACAGCGGTGATGGTGGTGGATCATTTCACTAATTTTCCCTTTTTATTCCCTGCGCTTCCACAATATTATGTCGGAGGAAAACTCCCGTCTCTTTGTATGCCACATGTTTTCAATGTTTGGTCTCCCACAGGAGATCATCAGTGACCGTGATCCACAATTCACAGCGCAGTTCTGGAGTGAACTCTTATCCATTTTTAAAAATCTCCCCCTGTCACTCCACGGCGTATCATCCCCAGTATGATGGGTAGACCAAGCGAGTTAACCAAGTCCTTGAACAGTATCTGCGTTGCTATGCTACAGCTGCACAGGACACCTAGGCTAACAACCTTCCCCTCGCCTAATTCGCCTACAACAACGGAACGCACGTTTCCAAGGGTTTTCTCCTTATGAAGTGACGTTAGGATATAACCCTTCCTTCTCAGTCAGACCCTGCTTGTGTCCCAAGGTCCAAGCTGCCATGGATCATGCTGAGCATATCATGTCTACTCAATCCTTAGTGCAGGAACACCTCACCAAAGCTATTGAAGACTACAAGCAGTTTGTGGATTGAAAGTAGCTCCTGGGTCATGACATATCAGTGGGCTCTTATGTTATGCTCGACACACGCCATTTGAGAATGCAAGTACCCTCCCACAAGTTCACATATAAGCGTTTGGATCCACACTTGGTGGAGGAAAACCTGGGTAATGGTGTGTTCCAGTTAAAACTGCCAGCCCATTAAAACACCATTAATATTCCACGTTTCCCAGTTGTCACCTCTTAAAAGTACTGTTCCTGCATATCATGAGCTGATAATAATTGAAAATGCGGAGGAAGCTGAAGTGGAAAATATCTTAGCATCCCATAAGTCCTGTCAGTCCGTTCAGTATCTTGTGGCCTGTAAAGGGTATCCAGCTTATGAGAACAGTTTGGTTAAGGCTCGTGATTGCATCAACTGCATGGAACTGGGTGAAGCATTTCACAAATCCCACCCTGACGCCCCCCATCCCCCCCAAAAAAAATTTGCAATGGTAATGGCGATCAAACTACCCAAGGCGCATAAAAATGTGGCCCTTGTGCATAACCCGGCGGTGGTGCCCTTCCTTTGGAAAAAGGAAAGGGTAATGTAAGTACAGGGGAACGTCCCCTGTGCATAGATCAGTCACTCTTCCCATTTCTGAGCAAAAAGGGTCTGAAGAGGGTGGCCATGCCCCTCGTCACCCAGGGCGACCTCGCCCACATAGTAGATGAGCGTTGGGTAATGGCCTTCCCTCTCTGGACCCCTCCCCCAGTACCTTCGCTTACCACGTCCTAACTCATTAGACAGATTATGGAATTCTGTGCTGAGATCGCCAAATTAAAATTAATCACTCTGAAACTGATGAAAATTAAGCCTGACAATCAGAATCCGCATAGCTCAAGAGGAATAAAGATTGAGTTATCAGCCAGAATTGTCAATGGTTTTGATATCACCCAGCAGTGTGATCATTGAAATTAACCCCCTCTTGAAATCATTAGGGATGATCCTCAACATGCAGGTAGCAGCATCAGACACCATCAATGATAGTTTGAAGCTCCCTTCTGTAAATTGGGAGTTGTGGCTGATGCAACGCTTTTGACCAAACAAATGGCCTAGCAACTGGGCATGGGCAGGTTGGGAATCCTAAACCTGTTCCCAACCGATTGGGACCGCCCCTACGTGGGGTGGCCTTGGGGGAATCCCACTGCTTGTCATGCCAGGTGCCATTGTGCTAACCATCAGAAATGCAGTCAAGCCTCAGTTCAGGAATTTGAGTTAAACTGACAGCAACTTGGCCTGCTGCCAAATCCTTTGATGTCAGTTCCTATTGAGCTTATCTGCCCCCATCCCCAAATAATTCGCCGGTTAGGTTGAACTTGAGGGACTCAATCCCAGCTTGTTTCCTCATCAATTGACCACTATTTAATCAGTTGCATCGCACTGAGAAAATTGTTGGTCGATTTTTCCTCCTTAAATTTTCCATTAAAAACCTTTCCCAAAATTTAGTTTTTATGTTGAAAAATAAACCGCTTTTTCTGCTGACACTCACACACCCCTCAGGGTTAACAGCCATATTTTTCTGGTACTTTATTATGTGCCTGTATGAGATTTTGGATCACTGGCAGTTATTGGTGAAACCCCTTTCAGGTTTCATATCCGTCATACCAGCAGCAGTGCCTTTGGCATTCTGGTTTGCCATCTGGGTGCTCCAGCACCTAGGCTGGCAGGCCGGTCTAATTCTAACTTGCTTTTTGCCTGACAGAAGCAGTTACTGCTTCATTCTGTGTCATGAGGCGGTCATCTCAGTTAGAATAAACCTATGGTCATCAGCATTCTTCCACTATTAATTATGATGGGTTTCTCCTGGTACAGTAGAGCTAGATCTTTGCACTTGCTTGATGCTACCCTGTATGGGCATTATTGGTGGTACAGTTCATCAACCTCCTCTCACATTCCATATCCTCTGCCATCTCACATGAGCACAGTTCTTATGACTACAGTGCCATATCAGGATTTTCATATTTACTCGCCAATTTTATGCTCTTTTATGCTTGTTTTCCTCCAGGTCAGGGATCTCACAATTGACAGTGTATATTTCAATTTCTCTTACTTGGTTACTCATGACAATGGACCTGATTACAATGAGATCTGGTCCTGACAAAACTCCCGCTCACTTGGCTCTTGATAATCTTTCCACTACAGTAGTAGTGCATCCCCCTCCCCCAGAGACGTTAAAGGTGGGAAAATGCCCCAAATCATGAGACCACTGTAAAATAAAAATGATATTGTATTATTTATTTAATTTTTGACTATTTTTAGGAGGATTTTCATTTTTTAATCATTTATACTTTTTCATATAAATTTTCAATCTTTATAATCTATGATTTTTATGTTATATTATATTTTTTTCTTTTTTATAATAAATACTTTATGTATTTACTATAAATCCTATTAGTAAAATAATTATTGAAATATTTAAGAAAGTATTTGCTTCTATTACTGAATTGCCAATAATTTAAAAAGTCTTGTCCTTAGTTCATCTGCCTGGGGCTGGTAATTGATCCGCCAGTGATGTATTTTTTTTAGTACTAGATGGTCCCAACCCAAGGGGGGATTCATCGATGTCCGCCAGTGATGTATTAAGCTACCTTATTGTAAATTTTCATTCCTTATAGACAGGTGAATCAAATTCTTTATTACTTGACTATGGCATTACCTGCTATTCCTAATATTCAAATAAATTGAATAATTAGATCAGGAAATTATCCCTTAATTAAAGTAATCATGATTGAAACATTGTCATAATCAAGGTGTTACCTGAGCAATTTGTAGTTGTCTTCAGTATTTTGTGCCTTTTCAAAAGCTGATGAACATAAGGAAAAAGACCAAGCTAACTATTCTGGATCAATACTCTTTGCCTTTTCTTTAGCTCTCATGAAATCATTTAAATTTGGGTTTAAACCTGATAGAGCTGATCTGACAAAATGTCATCAATGAACAAATAAGAAATGTCAAAGTAATCCTTGAGAATATCATGTGGAACAGGGCATTATGAAGTTCTAGATTGTTCCTTATAAAAATTGCTGACCATTTTCTGATTCCTTGACGGCTTCCTTCTTTTGGGAATGGATGAGATTCACCTGCTCCATGGTCTTCTGGCCCCAGAATTTGGAGTTATATGCCCAGCTACATCATATTTACAACATATGTTCTAGGATTTACCCGTCCATTATTGCCCATTGGATTTTCCCCATTGATGCCCAGTTATATAAATCCTTAATTTAAACATCAAATTTCCCCATATCTGATCTTTATTTTTGGGTGCTTTTAAATTGGTTAGGAACCTCAAACGTCAAGCCTAATATCTTCATATATTACACCGTTTGTAAAGTAAAAGTCTTATTAGCTAATGCCAAGACCATGTATTGGTGTAGCTCTATGTAGGCCCTAAGTGCCCTCTGCATTTCAATGCAAGAGTCAAAGTCAGGAAATACTTTTGCGACTGCAATATATGTGCTTTTGGGCCACCAGCCTTTTTACTAGTGGCACAAACCATATATAAAGGCGGTCCCTCAAAGCTTGCAAAGCCAGGATGAAGGTTGGCTAAAAACTTCTTATAGCACGACTTAACCTACTGATTAAGGTTTAGAGGTCTTGAGAGAACTTCCTAACAAAAATAAAAATGTAAGGGAAAAGTTATTTAAGAATTAAATAGTATTTAAAAAAACTATAAAGGAATAAAGAATAAAATAAAATAAAGGAATTTTCTGATGAAGGATAGGCACACACCACATGTTGTACCAAGTGTAAAGGTGGAAGAAGATTCAGGAATGTGTGAAGTGATGACACATTTCAGTTATGGGTTGGAGTAGAGCAGAATTCATCATGGAAGGCTGTACTGAGAATAATAATGGTAGAACTGATAAGTGGTTACCATTATCTATATTAGGAAGCTGATAGGTAATAGTATAATGTGGCATGTAGTGGTTAATGACGTGAATTAATAAGTTAAACCCCCGAATATAACTTCAGGCTTTATATTAAGATTGCATTAATTTGTCCAGGCATTCTTTCCTATCTCATCAGTCAGTGGAGCACTAATCAGGGTAATTTATACAGAACTCACTGTTTTAAAACTTGGCGTTAAAATGGGAAATTTTCCAGAGCTCAAATTAGAATAATATCAATGATTTCTGCCTTGGTCTTGATAAAACATCAATCAAAAAATATGGTTTTTTGGCATTAGTCCTAAGAAAGTATTGATCAATAGTTAAGTAATAAAGTTTTTGGGCATTATGCTGAGAAAATGTCAACAAATAATTAGATAATAGTGTTGTAAGGCCTTAGGCCCAAGTAATCACCAACTGACACTAAAAATAATAATGTTTTAATCCTTAGGCTCAAATAAGTGACAATTGACATCTAAATTGATAAGTAATAATAGTCTGAAATTAAAGAAAACAATTAAACAAGATGATAACAATAGTCGAGGCTTTACCTAACCTAGAGAGAATCCTGACAGTGCCCCTCCAAGCCTTGACTGTGGGTGACAATGAGTTCACCAGGTTGGCTAATCTTAGTAGGGTTACAAGCTTCCAGAGTTGGGTTTAGTGTGATAACCCAAAGAAGTCGGGTTAGATGTGAGCCCAGTGAGAGTGAGGTTAGGTTTAGTTGTAGCTTGTTCTGACAGTTTGTAGATTTTTGGAGCAGGGCACATGCAAGAATTTGGTGCAGGTAGAGCTTGAAATAGAAGTTGGGGGTTACAATGATGATTTAAGAGATCTGGAGCTCTACATCTGTCGCTAGATCCCCAACCTCTGCTTCAGAGTTGGTAATGACAAACAAATTAGCCAGCAAGTCTACATTGAGGATACAGGTAATAGACAGGTGGCAACATTGACCAGGGAGTTTGACAGGCATGAGATTCCCTGAACATGGTCAGCTTTGGAGGCCTCACTTCAAGCTGCCACGTGCAACTCCTTGGCCTCGCTGATGGTGTCCTCAAACCAAGCCTCATCCTGAGGTGTGTGGACAATGAGGCGTTTCATCTCAAAAACCATGTGGTCAAATTTGGCGTCGCGCCCATTGAAGATAGGGTAATGGTTGTTTAGATGCAGAAAGATATATTGTAAGTTGGCTACCAGCAGATTTGAGGTGATGGTGCAGAGGGCAAATGGTATGCTAAGCCTAACCTCCCACATTAATGAGGGCATGATGATTTTAGTTATGGCCTCACTTTACTTTAAAATACCGTTTGTGGGGTTCACATTTAGTCTTAATCACCGTATGGGAGCTTATGAATTGCCAAGCAAGTATAAACTTAAAATAGGAGGCTTCAGGTGGGCAGATCCAAGGTGAGAATCCACTTAGTAAAGGGAAGGTAGTTTAATTGCCTGGGTTGATCACTACATTAAGGGTAAAAGATTTGGAGCAAATGTTTTGCTTAAATATAGAATGACAGTTAGGTGGCAACATCTTGAACCCATCCTGATTTGGTGGTGGTAAAGTAGAATCCTTTTCTTTAAATTTTAAATTTTAAATTTATTGTGGGGAAGGCCGACCATGGGACGGACACTTCCGAATATGACTCAGACGAGACAAAACTCAGTACCAGGTGAGGCACCCCAGAGAAGTGATGCTATCTCTTGTTGCCAGCGGGAACGCCACTTATGGGAAGGGGGGGGAACGTGTGTAGGGGGCGTAGCCACTATTGAGCACGTGTGGAGGAAGGGGTCTGATTTGATGAACCAGACTGGGAACCAGGAGGAGACCAGCTGCCAGCGACGTGGTGGGAGATATCCAAACATCCACGCTTGAAAGTGATCCACCAAATGAGACCGGAATCTGGGGACAGCTTCAGGGAGGGTGGGGATGGATCCAGCGATGGCATCCAAGACAATCGTGTGGATAGTCCACATGGCGATTGCAACCACCAGAGCACGAAGGGAGGGTGGGAGGGGGAGGCCATTGATGAAGCAAACATATCTCTTGACAGACTGAAGGGATGTGTTTGATCCTGGCCTAGCAGACGTTGGACTTCGCGCCATATTACTTTAAAGGTGGGGCACTTCTCCAGGCGGTGAAACAGCGTTCCATACTGGCCACACACGACACAGGATGAGTGTAAAGCATTAGAGCGCTCAGCTGTACGATACACCCGCCTCAGGCAGTGCCACACATGGGAACGGACTTGAGGCTGCAGCAGAGGATGGTGTGCGTATTTCCAGATAGTCTTTTGGGTCTCAGTGGAATAAGGGATGTCCATCATGTCCAGGTAGTCCACCCTGGATAGGACTTGGGGTCGAATAGGGATCACGCCATCATGGATGGGTAGCCCCTGTACCTCTTGTGTGAACTGAGGAGAGGGGCGGCCTCTTTGGGTTGTATGTCCACTAATACGAATTCTCCACTCTGCGCTTCGCATGGAGAGTAGGATTCGTTTGTAGTGGGTTTTGGTCCCGTGAGGACCTGTGGCCGATGTGTGTGATGCAAGGTATTTCATCAGGGAGTGGGGGTTTGATGGATTGTTGAGGCCCAAGGCTCGGGAGAAGTTGGAGCAGGCCGCGCGGGACCAGTGTTGGGATGGGAGTGTAGGAGCAGTGATGGCCGCAATCCAGGTGCCCAGGATCTTGGCGGCATGGGCTTTGAAGTCAAGTAGGCCCATGCCACCATGATGATGAGGGCCAAACATGACCTCTAGCCATACTGGTGGAGGGCGACCTGACCAAAGCCAACCTTGTAGCAAAGCATACAGGGATTTGAAGAAGCTTGGGGAGAAGGGGATGGCGTGGGCTCCAAACCAGACTTTGGATAGGAGCATAGAGTTGGCAAGAACAACCCTGCCAGTGAGGGTAGTAGGGTGGGCTCTGAGAGAGGCGATTCGCTTCGTCACGTTGTCCAGTATATGGCCCTCCATTACTGCTGACGCGTATCCTCCTGCCTCCAACCACACGCCCAGATGGCGTACCGGTCCTATGGTAGGTCGCGGCACAAAGGGGAGCACCAGTGGAGCGGTGTGTTTTAAGTTAGTAAGGCGTGGACTTGGGCGAGCAGCTGGGCTGGGTTGGGAACTACTTGCTGGGGCCCAGCAGTTCTGAAACCGACCAAGGAGGATGATTTCGGTTTTGGAGGCATTCAGTGCCGCGTTGCTTACCTGGGAATATTCCTGGATGAGGGCTTCAAGCGCGCGTGCATCTTTATTATTAGACACCCCCACCATGCAATCATCTGCAAATGCCATCATCTTGACTGGGGTTTGGCCTGGCACATGGACCCCAGTGAGTTGGGCATTCACATTTCGCAGTAGTGGGTCAAGGCTGAAGTTGTATAAGAGTGGGCTCAGGGGGTCCCCTTGTCGCAGGCCCCTTTGAGGATGGACTACATCCGTTAGGAAACCTGGGCCACGCACAGCCATTGTTGCAGATTCCGTGAGCAGCATCACCCAGTTAATGAAGCGGGGAGGTAGGCGGAATTGTTGGAGGCAGGCCCTAAGGTATTCCCAGTTTACTCTATCATAGGCCTTTTGTTGGTCCAAGAATACAAGTGCCCCAGAGGCTGTGGACTGACACACATTAGCCACAGAGTGCACGTTATCCCAAATCAACCTTCTGGGGATGAAACCGAATTGTTCTGGAGAGATGGTGGCAGATGCTACAGTCCCTAAACGGTTAGCCATGATTTTTGTTAAAATTTTGGTGTCTGTGTTTGTTAGAGAAATGGGGCGCCAGTTGGCTAAGTCTAGCCTATCCCCTTTCTTGAAGAGTGTGACTGTAAAAGCCTCATGTCCTCCTGGTAGGAGGCGCGTTTCCAACAGGCTTTGGTTGAGTGAGGCTAGCAGCAATGGGGATATGTATTTAAAATATTTTTTGTAGAACTCATATGGAATGCCATCTGGGCCTGGGCATTTTTGGTTTGGCGCACCGCGAATGGTAGTCCATAATTCGTTCAGAGTAATTAAATTCATTATTTCTGGGTATCGGAAAATGGTGCAGATATGAGCTCTGTCAAGAAATTCTGCCATTTCAGCTGGCTGAATTGGTTCAGCTCGGTATAACTTGGTTTAATATCTTTGCATTTCGATTGCCACTTCAGCTGGTGTGTCCATGATAGAATTATCCAATCTTTGCACCTGTGTGCAGGCCACGCTCTGGCATGGTGCAAAATTTTTTTGAAGAAGTATGCGGTGCACTTGTCACCTTTAGTGATGCGTGTGGCCCTGTATTGGACACAAACCCAATGTTTGTGTTGCCTTTCAAGTGCGTTGAGGTGTGCTGCTGCCTCCGCCCACTTCTGGCCCCATGCAGGGCTATATCCTGAGGCTGGAATGTTGGACTCCAAGTGGGCCAATTCTGCCAGCGCGCGCAATATAACCGCCGATATGGCTCGTGAGCGTCTGGATGAGAGATGGCGATAGTGGCGGATGGTGTCTTTTTTGAAAGTTGCCCATGTGGAAATGGGGTCCGCGCAAAACGGTGCAACAAACAATTTTGCCAAAGTTGCCTCTTCCACCCACGTGGAAAATCCTGGCGACGCAAGCTCTGGGGGGCGGATTTTGCACCAATATGGGGCCTTTGCAACTGTGACGGGTAAGTGGTATGTTATTGAGACCAGTTGGTGGTTGGAGAATTCCATTTTCGTTGTTTTGAAGTGGGAGATGTGGGGTTGGAATTTCGCCAGCGCTAGAATAAGGTCAATGTGGGTCATGGACCTTAATTGGCCGTTGTGGATGTGGGGACGCGTCATGTTTTTGAGCAGTGGGGCATGTCGTGGCAGCGCATCCATTAACCCAAGGGTGGCTTTTAGAACGCGTAGTTCTATGTGACCCTGTGGGGCGTGGGGTGAGGGCGGCCACCGGTCCGTTGGTGAGGTTAGCCAACAGTTCATGTCACCAATTAGGAAAGAATTGGGGGGTAGCGGGAGGGATTTGACCGATGAGAAAAATTCCCGACGCTCTTGTGCACCGTTTGGGGCGTAAATGTTGACAATTGTGTGTGCAACATCGGCCCAAGAGAAGGTGACAACGAGCACTCGGTCATTTAGGAATGTTTCTGAAGATGTAAATTTGAAAAAAATTGTTTTTCCAAATTAGCACCCCACAGTGCTTTGACCAAAAGGATAGGGATGGTAGGAGCATTGTTTTCCAAGCATCCTCAGAACCTCGTGGACAGTGGGTTTCCTGGATGGCCAGGATATCCACGGGTAAATTATTTTGTAAAAAACTCAGTTTCCTAGCCTGGGATGGGGAGGCCTTGAGTCTGGCGATATTCAGCATCCCTAGAGTGAAGGTTTCCCCCATTGCACCTTAGGTGTGAGGGGGTGGGCCCCCTGGCCCACCAGCCTCTTCCAGGTCCCCACGGGCTTTCACAGCAGCACGGGTATTAGCAGCAACACTATCAGGGTTTTTGTTAATTTTTGTGGAAAGAGTCGCGTTGGCTTTGGCCTTTGCTTTTTGTTTTCCTGACGTCGGACGAATTTTTTTGCGGTGCAGATAAGTTTGGTGCACCGTCGAGTGGGGCAAAAAAAAATTTTTTTCTGTTGGGATAGGTCCCAAGTCAGTTTCAACTGGGGCTTGGGTGCAGCGATTGGGTGAGATTGAATCTCCCATCGGATCCTCAGATTGAGTGGCCCGTTCGGCTTGGGCCTCCCAATCTGATTGGGTGATGGATTCCTGAGTTGCTTCCGCCATGAAGGTCTCCATGTCCTCCTGGCGTTGTGAGTGTGGGATGGTGGTGGTGACCTTGGCCGCTTCCTTGGCCGCAGTCCTATGGGCCTGCTTGGCCTTCTTCCGCTCCTGCGGGGAGATGGGCTTTACCAATAGGTAGCAGCCTTGTGCTCCCCATGGGAAAGCCTCTTTGGTGCTTGCGGTTGGTTCATAGTGTGCCTCTCCGCTGGCCATAGCCGCCGAGGGATGCTCCTGGAATGTAATGCCCTCTTTAATGGGGCACGCGTGTGCCTTATGGCCGAATGCATCACAGTGGGTGCAAATGGGGGGCGCGCTGTCCACGGTTACCTGGAATGGGTGGGTGGTGTGCCCTGCGATATCAATAAAGGTGGAGTGCGGGATCTGGGTTAGGTCCTTCGCGATCTCCTCAGATGGGGTCAGAACTGCGATGGCTTTGCCGGTGCACAGGTGTGGCATCAGCGTGAAACGTTGCATTTCGAAAGATTGTATTTTGCCATATATGGCGAGACCATCTTTCAGGTGTTGCTCCAAAATGTCACATTTTACTGTAGTAGGCAAAAAGTCAAACGTGAGGAAAATTTGGTTTGATTTTGTCCATCTGGTGCATTTAGTTTCGATGACCTGTTGCCCTTTGGGGAGGTCAACCACTACTTGCACCGCTGCAGCCTCATCTGCTGCTATTTTGCTTTCAAAACCTAGGTCCAGCTAACCGCGCAACATGGAGTGAGGTGCAACGTACACCGCGGTCGGGAAAATTTTGTGTACATCTTCACAAAATTTTTCCCATAGGGCTGTTTTTTGGATGTCCAGATACATACGGACTCTGAATTCCACCGACAAAAGTAGCTGGGAATGTGGCGTATTGATGTACTGGTTGCATCGTGCTTGCCATGCGAGTATCTCCGGGGAAATTGTAACTGCCAGTTTTTTTAAATTTTTTTCTATTCTGCCGGATTCTCTGGGGCGTTTTTGAACGTTAGAGGCCGCGGGCCTTCCGCCTGCTCCTCTTGCTTTGCTTGCCCAACTGCTCCCAGACATGGGCGCAGACTAATCCCCTCTATGAGATTATCAAACTAGATTTAGTCTTGAATTGAATGGGTTGCAAAAGTGTTTGCAATGAGAAAGAAAAGTTTTAAGTAGATCCTTTTCACCAACAGGAAACCTAAAATATTAGTAAAATAAATTCTTTAAATAAAGTTTTTAGTAATAATAATATTGGTAAAGGGGAAAAAAGGGTTTTATTGGCTCTAATTTTTACGTTCAGAGCAGCAAGGATCTTCAGCACAGGGAAATGGAGAAAGTTTTAAAGTACTTGGGTTAACTGTCCCAATTTCATCATTAGGACAGTGAGTAGCGTCAACGCAGGAGAATCAATAGGGCGCTGGGGCATTTAGGTTGGCTGTTTTGTTGTTGAAACAGCAAGGAATCTCTGCGCATGTAATTTAGATGAGTACCAAGGCTTTTGGCTCAGGTGTTCCATTTTCATCATCAGAATAATGAGGGCCTCATCACAGGGAAGTTAAAAGGATGTGGAGGCTTCTGGTTTGGCTACTCTATTGTCAAAACAACGAGGAGCATCAGCGTCAGTATTTGAGATAGGCACAGAGGCATCTGGTTCAGCTGCTTCAATTTCATCATTCAATCAGTAAGGAGCCTCATCGATAGGAAACAAGACAAGTGTGTGAGCGTTTAGTTTAGCTTCTTATTGGTCTTCATAGATAGCCAAATCTCCTCTGTAGTAAACCCAATTGTGTCTGGCTTATCCCAGATCTCATTTGGGGTTTCATAAGAGAGTAATTCATTAGAATTAGGTTTATAGTTGTATAATAATTGATCTGGGTTCAGCTCTTAATCTTCAAGCTCTTCTTTGGAATATTCAGAGGAGCTGTCATAGTCATATTCCTCTGTAAGGTAGGCAGAAGTATCCATTATAGGGTCAAAGTAGATAAATTGAGCATCAGGGTATTTAATTGAATGTCATGGATATTAGTTATTCAGAAAAAATATTGCCAATTTCAGTTATAGCATCTTTTAGTTCCATGAGTGCTTCATCATTGCTCTTTCTCATAACGTCATCCTCGCCTGAATTTCTGTTTGCAGTATCATATGCACAGTCAATAAATATAAAGAGCTTCTGTTTGATGAAGCGTACATTGCATATACATTGCACATTACAGATAACCTTTCTAGTACTTCTTTCAGTGTTTTGGCTTGTCCATAGCATAAGCTGTCCATGCTTTCTTCAATAGCCTTATAAGTTATGGCTTTATTGAATTACCATTAACAATCATCCATCAGATCTTTAGCTGGTGTTTGGTGGAAAGGTTTGGGTTTAGTATAGACCTCAGATTGGTTTAAAGCCATCTCTTTATTTATACTAATTCCATTAGGATTCTTGGTGCAGCTTGTGAAGACCTGGCAAGAAGCACCATTTTTGTCAGGCCACCAGATTTTTGATTAGTGGCACAAACCATATCTAAAGGTGGTCCCTTAAATTTTACAAAATTAAGGTGAAGGTTGGACAAAACATCTGTTTTATAACAAGACTTAAACTGCTGAATAAGGTTCAGAGGTCTTGGGAGATCTTTCCATTGAAAATAAATACTTGCAAGAGGAAGTTAGTTAAGAAATAAATGGTACCTAAATAGTACCAGAAAAGAATCAAGAATAAAATAAATGGAGGGAATATACCAGATGAAGGATAGGCACACACCACGTGTTGTATTACGTGTGAAGGTGGAAGAAGAAGTATAAATGTGGGAGGTGATGGCACAGTTCAGGTTCAGGGTTGGAGTAGATCAGGATTCATCATGGAAGGCTGGACTGAGAATAATAATGGCAACACAGTTAAGTGGTTACCATTATCTACCATTAGGAAGCTAATAGGTAATAAGTTATAATTTACCATAAAGCGGTTAATGAAGTTAATAAAGTATTTCAACACTGATCATAACTTCAGGCTTGATATTAAGATAACATTAAGTTAGTCCAGGTATTTTTTCCCTATCTCATCTGTCTGTGGAGCACTAATCAAGGTGTTTTGTCCAGAACTTGTTGGTTTAAAAACTTTGGTTTATCTGGGAAATCGTCCTTAGCTTAACAATTGAATATGATCAATGATTTTAGGCCCAGATTCTGATAAAACAGCAATCTAAAAAGAATAATGAAGTCTTTGGGCATTAGTCCTGAGAAAGTATTAATCAATTTTTTATCATAAAGTTTTTGGACATTAGGCATGAAAAAGTGCCAATAAGTAATTAAATAATAGTGTTACCAGTCCTTAGGCCCACGTAAGTTTAATTAAATTTTTAAAGTAACAATGTTTATTGGGCCCTAGGTCCAAATAAATGTTGATCAACATTTAAATTGATAATAATGGTAAGCCAAAAAGAAGAAAATGATAAAATAAGTTGGGAACCATAGTTGAGGCTTCACCTAACCTAGGGCAAAGCCTGATGGTGCTTTATGGTAGAAACAGTCCTGAAGCTGCCAAGTTTTTGTTTTTTACTATATGTCCATAAACTTTTGTTTGCGGCTAGCCATCCATTCCAGGCTACTGAACTTGCTCATTATCACGTCCTTGGCATCAATGTAAGTCCAATTATCATCATTTAGATAAGGCAGAACCAAAAATTTGGCAATTGATGTCCAAACAATTAATGACAGTCACAACTTTTTAACAATTGGCATACTCAAACATGGTCATCTTGAAGAGTCATAAAAATTCTGGGGCGTTGTCCTGATGAAAAGTAGTTAATTTCAGAGTATTTTAAATCCTTTGGTCACTATTGAGTAGATTGTGATGAGAGGGACTCTACCAGTAACCCTGGTGGTAATTGAGGTACTATTGGGAATCATAGCAGAGAATGTTGCAAAAGTCCCAGGCATATGTCTTGAGGCTGTAAGCTTCCAACCTGACTTTCCTCATATAAATCGCTATTAGCTACATCAGCATTCAACTTGAAAGCTTATATGACCCTCTTTCTCTTTAGTCGCTTTAGGATCTGAGTTAAAATACTCTGTAACTAACGTAATCATATTTTATCTTTTTCCCAAACAACCTCTAATAAAATCTAAAATTATAAAAGTATCCTTCCTCTTAAATAAGGAAACTTGTCCATACAGAATATTGTTGATCTTTTCAACCTGTTCTATTCCCTCCTACATTTTTGTAACTCATTCTTATAAGGTTATCAGATTTTCTTGTATTTCTGAATTCAGTGTGTTTTGATCTCTGTTTCCAGTTCGCTACTAAGCTTCCAGACTTTTTCTTATAAGAAGACATGGTAGATAACTTAAAATTACTATCTGGTCAGAAAAAGCTCAACTGATCAATAGTAATCACCAAATGTAAACTTTTTTACAAGTCCACTGCACTTGTTCTTGCTAAAGATTTTGTAAGAATAAATAGAAAGTGATATTTTTATGAAGACAACTATCCAGTTGAGTCTATTCTCACCAAGTGTTTTCAACCCCACTCAGGTATCCTCTTACAGCAAAGTGATAACAACCTCACTTCAGGCAACTTGAAAGAAAAATAGACAAGTGAAACAAATTCTTCACTTTTTACAAAGTCATGAAAATATAAAAAAATATTTAAGTCTAAACTATTCTCTGTCTTTACTATTAAAAAAGGTGTTTACATAGCGAAGTTTGGTGCTCAACTCTTCAGTTGGCACCTCATTAAAATTTGCATCCTTTGTCAATGAACTTAATCCTAAAGAATCGCACCAACTAATAATTACTCCCTCCACCTATCCGTTTACCTAGTTGGTATCCTCAAACAATTAATTTACGACCCACTTTGGGCTGGTTTCTTATATAGCGTGTCCCAACGCTTTTAATCAACCCAGAAGATTACCCTTTACAAGATAGAGGCTTTGAATAGGTGATGGAGAAGATTACCCAATTTGCAGCAGGCCACATCACCCAGACTAACTTGCAAGTTCCTTACAATAAAAGCAATGTCAACATTTCAGTAATTCCAAAAACACCATTATCAATTGTTTACAAATCCCAATTGATTACACAAGTAATTTAATTGTTGATTGTTATATCAACAATTGAAATCCTTACAAACATTATCAGTGATCATACCTGATAAGCCATTAAGTGTCCTTAAGGTTATAATCATTCCCATAAATTAAGTTCATACTAATGATTTGTAGGAGAACAGCTTAAACAATAGTTATTAAACATCAATGACTCCAACATCCATTAAATTTGCTTACTAGTAAGCCAATTAAATTTGGATAAAATGATTAGGGCGTATCTGTCACAGTTGAATAATGTGGGTATACTTAAATCACAACATTAAGGCCTAGAATGCAACTACCAATTTCTAATGAACTTGCCTTGGAATTTAGACAAGTTATCTAAGGTCACCTTGAAATCTTTGCGACTTTCTTATTTATGTTTGGGCTTTGATGGCATAACCATCCATGGTGTCTTAATTCTTATTTATTTTGTAGTTACTTCCATGGCATTATAGATCTTAATTCTACAACACATCTTTTGGAATAGGAGAGTTATAAACAATCTACTCGCGTTAGACACCATCTTATTGTGTTTACTGAGATAAAGATATTCCTTGTAGAACTCTCACTGGGTGAGAACTGGGGGTTGGCCGTTTGTCACAATTTCTATGCTTCTCAATACTGTTTTGTTTGTTATATTTGTTTTTGTATGGGTGTTTTCTTTGTCACATCTTACTGTAAGGAACCTACACTTTCTTCTCACAATTGGTGTTTCAGACCTTTTAAAGCCCTGCTTTAATTATTCTTAAGCCAGACCCAAAATATCCTTTTAAATTAAGCAGGCGATAGCTTCTATTTCATTATAGCTTCTATCAATATAAATATAACCATCTTTAGTTTGCCCCTTGAAGAGATGACTTTATGCGTCAACTTTTTTAGCACAGCTGATTGGGATCTTATGTCCCTCAAACCTCAGAAGAAGATTTGGAAGTTGTGTATGAGTTTGGAATGCCTTCTAGAAACCTGGCAACCAGCTCCATCTTACTTTCAAACTTTCCATAAGATCTTCACACTCAATCAGGCGGGATCCCAATGATGTCCTTTTTATATAAATTCTGTGGATGACCTAGTCCTCCCTCTGTCTTTACCTTGTTAAATGCCATTTATCAATTTGATGCTTTCCAAGAATTGGAACGCTTCCCAGGTATGGCCGTCTCTGCTTGCCAATTTTGATCAAATGATCACCAGCTTCATTAATATTTTCTTTTCCCCAAATGACGTTGGATTTATTAATTTGGTTGTGGAGGTTTCACTTGTGAATATCCCTATAAATACTAAACTAAAGTCATAACTTCACCTCTAAAACAGAGGAGTTCTACGCTGACACACCACCATTTTTATGGAATCAAAGGGACAGCAGGGTTCTAGCCCTGCATCCTTAATTAAAGATAAAATGATATTACTGATCTGGAGCTCCCTCCTACAAAATCAAGCAAGTCTTCATCAAAGGTGGTTTTTCTTTCATGGCAATGGATAGCTACAATCAGCCAGCAAATTTGCTGTATATCCTACCTTTGGGACCTGAAGACGCCTTTTTAGAAGCTGACTATACAAAAATAGAAATGAGCCTTTCATAAGAACTTAATGTCAAGCCCTAAAATTATTTCTGTATATTAAATCACCCCTGAGAACCCTCGTCTGACCTCCACTTTGTTTTGCCGCAATCAGGAGGCAAAGAAAAAATTATTATTACAACACGGTTCTAGGTATACCTATACAAAGAGAGTTATTTGGTCTGTTAAATCTGATAATAAGTAGCAAACTATTTCATTCCATTTTATGATAAAAACACTTATCCTGGTGGCATTAAAATGCCTGAATTGAATCCTAATATTGATCTGTTTGCATTTTTTAAGAATAAAAAATATGAATTTTTTTGCTCTGTAATTCTCTCTACCTCTCTGTGAAGTTAGGACAAAAACTCTGGTGGATAAAGGTGCCTCTGAGCACAATATTGATCAACACCTAGATGACAGCTTAAACTAAACTACTTACCTGGTGGTATGCTTAGGTCAGTTACCTCTCAGGGTATTTCCACATTGAAAGTTCAGGGGCTAGTTGATTATCAAGCTAGTAAGTATGCTTGTCTGACCACTTCTTGAAAGTCAAAACCTGCTTTACACAATTTATCTTAGGAGTGGAATGGTGGCGCAAATTTGATCTCAAATCCAATTCAAAGGCAAATACCTTGAATTTTTCCTTTATGATTGGAAAGGAATTTATAATTCTTTTTCTGAAGTAGGAACTCTGAATTTTCAACGATGGCCTAATTTACACAAAATCAGCATTGCACCTATGCTGAATCACACTTCAGAAGTTCTCTTACCTTCTTATTTGGAAGGGTTAGAGTCTTCATTTGATGCAGCTTTTTAAAAATACTACCTGATGATTTTGTATTGTTGTGATTTTAAATCACAAATGACCTGGTTTCGTTTCTCCCCCAATCTGTCCTTTGACTTATGGGAGGTGGCAGGATTATATTTTTTGGGTTTCTTAGCAACTCTTAAAAGGATTAAACTTTAGCGTACCTCTCTAGTATGCTCACCAATTCTCTTTGTGGAAAACGAAGATGGTACTACACAACATTGTGTAAATTATGGTAACTTGAATAATGTTACCATACCCAATCTGCATCACATTCCTATGGAGGCACAAGATTCCCATTTTGTGGAGAAGGCCAAAGTCTTCTCCAAGATGGATAGCTTGAACGCCTTTAAAAAATTCGCATCTATAAGGGCAGAAATGGCTCACTTCATTCTGTACCAGGAAAGGTATTTTCCAATTTTTGGTCATGCTTTGGTCTTAGAATGCGCCTGCAATTTTCAATGTATATTTATGCAGTATTAGGAAAATTTGAGGAGTATGTGCTGTCGTTTATATGGATGACATCCTGGTTTTCTCTACTGATCAAGCATCTAATGAGATCCATCTGCAGAAAGTGGTAGACTATCTGAGAGCAGAAAACTTGACGCTTATGATAAGTAAGTGTAAAATTTTTAATCCTCAGGTCACCTTCTTGTGTAAAATCATTTTTTACAAAGGCCATATGATCACTCTGGACAAGGAGAATGCAATAAATGATTGGTCCGCGTCAACCTCAGTTTAAAAAATGAGAACCTTTTTGTTGACAATCACCTTCCTTAAGAAGTTCACTATAAATGTTTCAGAGGTTTCTGCACCTTTTTATATGGCTAATGGAGCAAAAACACTTTATTAGTCATCTGCTCTGTAGGACGCCTTCCAGGACGTGAAGTGCACTTTGCTCTCCACATTAGAACTTTATCATGTGGAACCTGATATGGAGTTTATAGCGGCTAGCAACGCTTCTAATGTTGTTATGGTGATGTTTTCTTACAAGTGGCAAAGATCAAGTTGATCATCATGTAGAATAATTCCTTATAGATACCCTTACCCAAGTTAGATTCCGCTGCTTGTGACAAAAAACATTTTGGCGATAGTGGAATAATTACCTTACTGGCGCCATCTACATAGTTCATCACACCCATTGTGGGTATGTCTGACCATTGAGTGTAGTTGTACTACTGTGCCCCTCATGTCTTAGCCCTGTGGCAAACACTCTGCCATAAGACTCTAGTACAATATGTGTTCTCTTATGAGTTCACAAAATCTGATAATGATGTTTTACGCGATGCCTTAAGTTGAAAACCCGCATTAAATCCTGGTCCCAAAGAGGTGGAGCTCCATAACATTCACTTGATGATTCCTCAATGTAAGATATGTCTATTAAGCCATCTACAGTTATCTGTGCTCCTGGTCTTGCTTCCCTAGAGAACCTGGATGAGTATAGTAATTTCAGACGGATTGACTTGTCTCAAACTTTGTCCCCAGAGTATAGCTAATTCTTTTTTAAGTGCAACTTGAATTAGGAAGACTTAATGATGGGTACCATATTTCAGGATTTAAGATGATGAGTGAGTCAAGATCTCTACTCCTGGATTGAGCCATAATAAGTCAACTCTTGAGCCATTTTAAATGAAACCTGTCTCTGAAGGCACTGATGAGAGTTTAGATCAGGAAGCATCACGTTTACGAGAATCAATGGAGGTGGCTTCAGGAATTTCATCCCCACTTCCCAAACCTCAATAGGAGTGACACCCATCCCTGCGGTCATGAGGACGTCGTAGAACAATGAGGGCGTCAACCACGCCCCCAATCCATAAGACTGTGAAAGATCCAATCATACTGTGCCACAAAGGTCCCCTAGGCATTACACACCCACACATCCTATAAATATTGACACTTTCTAACTCAATAAAGTAGTCTATTTTGCCCATTTTTCTTTTTATTGACCTCTCTACAAGTCAGCAGCTTCAAGCCAATTTTCAAACTTCATCTACAGTCTGGAGAACTGTTACGCCGAGATAAGTGGTGCTCACTACAGGGGTCTCTGAGCTGTCCAAGTGAAAACGTCTATTATGAAAATGTTGATTAATAGCAGTCAAGAAAATCACCCTGGTGATTGGTCAAGGAGCATAACTTGATATAAACACCTTGCAATATAAAGTACCTCTCATGAAGCCTAAAAAGCTTAGAGTTTCAGGCTACCTTCCAGTTTACTCTACCTTACGTTGACAATGATTAGTATCAACTTCATTATGAGAACCTTAACAAAATTATCCAACGATTACTAAATGGCATCTACTCTGTGGGATGCTGCTCCAGTCACTCCCGCACTTTGTGGTACATTCCATGATGTGAGATTTATATACTTCAGCTCTAATGCCAGTGGGAGAGTATACCTTGGCTACTGAATGCTATCTCTGAAGTTTCGTCCACCCGCTATATATCATATCCTGCAAATAGTAGGGTTGCATCAACATAAAGTCTCATTATAACTAGTGCTTTCTCAAACCCTACACTTCAATATTATCAATTTCTATAACGCGTCCTCCTCCTTTGTTTACAACAATTGTGAAGGCATTGTAAATAACCATAAGTTTATCAATGAGGATTATACCAACTTGCAGTGTTGGATAAAGGAAATTTGGGCTACCTCAAGGACCGGCTTTGTCAGAATATGCAACTCCTTGAGGCTTCCTGGAATCAAGGCCTCAACCAAGTTGAGGACCTTGTGCGGACCCTCCAGAAGCACTATCAGGAGTTAGCCTCTCATTGAATTGCCTCCAGGAGTGAAGGGCCTGAGGGGCCTAGGGTTCCAGAAGGGCCTGAAGGTCCCCGTGGACCTCAAGGAACTTCTGGTCCCACAGTGTCTACTCTTGGTGACCCTGAATATTCCTGGAAAAAGGACGTCTTAGCTATCACTGCCTTAAAGTATCAAATATGCAAATGGCTCACAGATGCAAGCTCTGAGTGGATGGAGTCCCTTGTTAGAATTCTTACCAAAAAGTACTTTTGCATGTGTCAGCTGATGGGAATCAAACCTGATCTGACCAAATGGCCCAAACTTCTGTCAGGGATAATCCCCAACGAAATTTGATGATTCTCAAAGTTGGGGATCAACCCCAACTTATGAAGTCTACTATTACTCCATTGGAGCTACCTAATCTTGGGGTTCAAACCTAATCCATGTGTCGAGAAAATCCTATTTGACCAAGATAATTGGCCTGCCGCAGTGTCCCCAATTCGTGTGAATTATAGATCTAAGCTTGGACTGCTTGTATTTTTACCAAAACACCTCCCCAATTTCCCTTATATTTTTTAGTACTAGATGGTCCCAACCAATTTCCCTTATATTGTAGCTACTAAGCTAATAAAACTTTACTTTCTTTTTTCTCAATTTCAAGTAAAAATTAGTATATTTTTATTTGTACTTTCCTCTCCAGACTAAGAACTAAAATAAGACAACTTGACCAAGAGAAGCAAAAGGTATAATCCAGCACCCTTGAGCTTTGGGTCCCCTGACCTAAAATTATCAAGGGATACATGGTAACACACCCGTGATCCTAACAAAACTGGTGCTCTCTACCAGGTACACCCTGAGTTTACAGTGAAAAATATAAAAAAAAAAAAATTAACAATGGACAATAACGCTTAAGATTTGGAAAACGCCTCAGATTGTGAAGCTGCCCATCTCAGCAACTGGGTGATCAATATGCACATAGTAGATACAGTGGCCAACTGTGACATTCTATTTCCCCAATCAATGGAGGTGACTCTCCATTCTCCGTCCACCAAACAATACAATTTACATTTATTGGACTTTGCTGAAAATCTCCAGCTCCTCTTATCTGGGGCCTTTGTCCCTGGAGGCCAAGCTAATAGAAGACAGGCTCTTGCAGTGCCAGACCCTATGATGATATTGACTCTAAGTTTTTTTCTTCAATATAGAACAGGTTAGAGCTGGACGTATGGAACGCTATCTGCGTCACTTTGTACATCCCACCTTGTACCATCTACTTCAAGTAGCAGGGTTCCATCATCAGGAATTACTCTGCCACTTGCATTATTGGAGACAATACACTCGCAGCTCCTCCAAGTCTACCAATTTGCCTCCCAGTTTGGCAGTGAAAACTGAAATGCTATATTGGAAAATCAGCAGCTTATTAATGAGATACAAGATGTGTTAACCCGTTTGGATCAAGTAGTCATGAGTTTCTTTCAGATGGAACTCACTAATTATTTTAGTCAGCTAGAGGTCATTATCCATAACCAGGTTGTAGATCATACCCCATAGAGTATGATCTGAATTTGATAACTTTATTACCTCTGTGGATGACCGCCTCCAATCATTGGAAGAAATGATCTATGAATTACGTGATGGCCAGAATAGTCTCCATTCTTCAGGGCCACAAAGAGTTCCTGGTGAGCGTGGACCCCCCAGTTATGATGGACGTGATGGTGAATGGGGACCCCCTGGTCATGATGAGCAAGATGGTGAACAAGGACCCCCTGGTCATGATGGACTGGATGGTGGATGGGGACCCCCTGGATTAAGAGAACTCTGGGACCCAGTGTTGACCCTGGAATCCCTGAAAAACGCCTCCAGGATGTTAATTCAGCAAGTAAAAAACCTTGATGTCCAATTGGGATGCTTCATCCAAGGAGCCCAACTCACTCAGGATGGAGTTACCCTCTCCCCCAAAGTTTCCTTACCTGCTCATCATGAACGCCTTGGGACCTTGGCAGCCCTACCTGCTGTGGTATGTGGATTGGAGCAAATAGTGCTTGCCACCAAACAACATCAACTCAAACGCCAAGCCACCAATACCGCTTCTAAAAAATTAAATGTTGCAATTAAACCAACTTGTCACCGAAATCAGCTCTCAGTGCCACTCATGAATGAGTAGATTTAATAATTGATGATATTAATGATTGTGGAGTCAAGTGGATGCGCTTCAACCTCAAGTGTATTCCCAAGATACTGCTTCTTTGTTAGGTGAAAGCATGGTCCCAGTATTGGTTCATGTCATTCAGCCTTTAACCCCCAAGTGGTGCATTTGACCTTCGTTCAAAGAAAACTATGTCCCTGGGGAGGGAAGTATCTTCTCTTTCTTATATTGCTAAAAAAGCTCTATGGAGGAAGTGACCAATCACCAATGGCTTAAGTACCTGACAAAACTGTCTTAGTCGCATGGCTCAAGATATTATGGTCCCCCATCTGATGCATTGCTGTACTTGGACTGACGACCAAGACTGCCTTGCTCCTGGAATTCAGGAGCGACCTAACCCTATCCAACCAAAAACAGACCTTCATGGGCATCATCCTTAATAGGTGGAAACTATCAATGAATAGGCCCACCATTTTTACCTTGAGGCTCAAACACTGGTTGCAGGGAATTGTCTTACGTTAGATGATGCTATCAACGCCTCATTTTTAGCATTCTAAAAATATGCCTAATATTCTACTTTATCTAAAAGTGGTGAAATCCAACTTGACGTTCCTCCTCCATATTAAAGAAGCTATTTTCAAAATTCTGGCTGAACTACATAAACCCGCTGGGCCACCTCATTTTAACAACAATAAGTCCTGGCCCAAGTGTTTTCTATTACTCTTTAAATTCGCCTACACCTGAATTATACTGCACCCATTGCAAGAGAACCAACCACACTGTGGACTTTTGTTGCGTACTTCAATGTAAGTCAGCAAAAGATCAGTCAGTATAGGGCAAGAGGCTCTTTATGCTGACGGAAATCAAGTGCCTCAAGACCCTTGTTCTAGCTTTAGCTCTATCCCCAGCACTTCAGGCTGTTTTGTGTTAGCTGCCCCTGCAGAAGTTGACGTATCTCTTTCTATTCAAGGAATAAAAATCTCCAGCTTTCTTACTTTTATGTTGGTCAGTTACCCAAACAAATTTTGGCAGTCAACTCTTCTATGGAAAGCCAAGCACTGGCAGATAAAAATTTAAATGCATTGAACAGCCCTGAGCTTGGCCGCGGCAGAATCCTCTTCTTGCTTAACTGCAAATCCCTAATGACAGTCTACTAGCTGTTAATTCCCAGTTCAGATCTTTGGTGGTTTGAGTAGAGGTAGTCATTTATAAGGTTAAAGTCCTGGCAATAATTGACACCAGTCCCCCAGTTAACATTATTTCCTCCCAACTTATCCAAAAGATAAAAATGGCTCCAAACTTGATCCATGATGCTGAATATGGGACAGCAGGCAGTCATTCTACTAAGTCGATTGGAGCGTATTCTGCCTTACCCCTTTGATTTGGGAAACTTTTAATTACTGCCCCCGCCATTGCATTAGAAAAAAATACTTATGAGTTTCTTATTGGGGTCCAATTGATGCGGGAATTTAATTGCATCATCAACCACAAGGAAAATACCTGTCCCTACTAGGGTATCAGATTCCGTTAATATTTGAACTCCTCATTAAAAGTAAAGGAGCCCCTAAAAAACGGACATGCCTCCTCAAATACCCATCCTCCATTTGCAAAGTTAAATACCAAGTCTTAGGGGGAAAAATAAGTTACCCTGGAGGCTGTGGATGCTAAAGAGGGGATCCCTCTATATGCCCCTCATCCTATTACAATACCCTCTGGCTCACAAGTTTTGTGGATATGGGGATCCAGATTCTCACCCCTCCTAATCAAATTTTGGAGCTTAGTGGACACCCAAACCTTCCATCAAGGAAGCGTTGACCTGCCTGGGGATTTTGGATCCTGCCTATGGGAAATCTATCTCTATTCTATTAGGGAACTTAACAACTGAAACCCTCCAAGTCCCTCAGCATGCCCCTATTGCTTATGTAAAATTATGTCCCATTGAGAATATTGCCGATGTGAGTTGTTTTAGATTGTTACAAGATTTAGGATTCAATCCTTTACCTACCATAGCTCTGGTTGAAAGTAAATTTGGGGACAGTCTTACCCCTAACAAACGCCAGAATGTCAAAGACCTCCTTGAGGAGTATGGCTAATTTTTTTCCTCAGGACCAAGTGACTATGGGAAAATGTCCGGGGTAATTCATCAAATTGAAACTGAGGCTCACCCTCCATTTAAATTCTGGACATACCAAAAATCCAAAGTGGAGGAAGCTCAAGTGGCCTTAGAGTTACAGCAACTGTTGAAGGCCTGGTTTATTAGTGCCTTCTAAAAGCCCATGGGCTTCCCCACTCTTATTAATTTGGAAGAAGGTGGTGGCCACCATGTTGTCATGGATTATCGCCACCTCAATTCTATTACTCAAAAAGACAGTTATCCATTGCCGCATATAGATAATTCCTTATGAATGATGTCAGGGTCCCACTATTTCTGACTATGGATCTCACCAGTAGGTATTAGCAAGTCAATTTGTCACCCAAAGATCGTGAAAAATGTGCTCTCATCTCAAGTGAAGGACTATTGAGCCCATTTAAATGCCGCAGGGGTTATGTAACGCCCCTGCTACCTTCCAACGTGCCATGGACGGACTTCTATGCAATTTTAAAACGCTCCTATGTGCTAGTTTATCTTGACAATATTACATTTTTTCAAGAACCTTTACCAAACTCTAGATCACCTCAGGCAAGTCTTTGGTGGTTACAGCAATTGTCGTTAAAACTAAAACCTTCAAAACTCTCTTTCTTTCAGAGTGAGATGGATTTTTGGGCCATAAGGTAAGTAAAGCCGGAATATCCACAATGATTGACAAGGTCTTGGCCTTTGCTAA
The DNA here is from genome assembly GCA_022478985.1 of Massospora cicadina. Lineage (NCBI taxonomy): Eukaryota > Fungi > Entomophthoromycota > Entomophthoromycetes > Entomophthorales > Entomophthoraceae > Massospora > Massospora cicadina. Next base: position 215,129 of record JAKSZP010000014.1, read on the forward strand.
GATGACCCCCTAAATATTTACAAGACGTACAAGTTTTCTTGGGGATGGTGGTATATTATTGCCAATTTATCCCCCACTTTGCAGACACCTCTGAGCCTCTGGTGTATCTACTGAAGAAAGGGATACCCTTCCAGAGGAAAGAAGAGCAACAGCAGGCCTTTGACCTGCTACGCGTCTCTCTCTCCCACTCTCCAGTACTTATTCATCCAAATTTTGACAAACCCTTTTTACTTTTTACAGATTCTAGCGATATTGCCATTGGAGCTATTCTATCTCAGCATGATGAAAACTTAGTGGACCATCCTATCGCCTACTATAGCAAGACATTATGTAAAGCCAAATGCAAATATAGTATTACAGATGCAAATGCTTGGCAGTCCTGCTGGCTATTAAGAATTTCCGCCCTTAATTATAAAGAAAGCATTTCAACATAATTACCAACCATGCTTTCCTATGATGGCTACATCAAATGAAGGACCCCAACAGTAGATTAGCCCTATGGGCGTTAAGACTTTAAAACTATGACTTTTCTATTATCCACTAACAAGGGCCTATACACCAAAAATCAGATTGCTTATCTCAGCGACCCATATTAACTTTAACTGACCCTGAAGAGGATCGGCTCTATGACCTCCTAACCTAATTACAATTATGTAAGGATGAATTCCCAACCCTTCAAAAAGGACCAGCAAAGAAATCGGCAGATATTCAAGTCAAGGATGGCCAATTGTTCAAACTTGTGGCTAAAAAGTGGGTGCCCTATGTACGGCCTTCAGCTCAAACTGATGTCATATTGGAGGGACATCAGCAAATCGCCACTGGGGAATTTGGAAAACCTACCAGTGGATTAAAACTCAATGTTATTGGGAAGGAATTCTTGTTTCAATCCAGGATGTAGAGTCCTTCCTGGTATGTAAAAGCCAAGCTGTACCTAATCCCTGATCTCAACATCCAATGGTTCCGCTCTGTGAGCCATTCCATACTATTAGCATTAATGTTGTGGGGCCTCTCGCTCGAGCTTCTAATGGTCATTGGTTCCTCCTTCTAGCCGTGGACCATTTAACTAATTGGATCAAAGCAGTATCTCTACCATCAGCTTCAGCAAAGGCTCCTGCCATTTTTTATATAATCAGATTGTCACCCAACATGGGTGCCCTAACATCATTCTTTCTAATGACGGGCAAAATTTTCACTTGATGCTGATGAAAGGTTTATCCAAACTGATGGGAACCACACAGGTATTCTCCACCCCCTACCATCCTGAAACCAATGTAATGATAGAGCGGGAAAATGGTGCTTTAACTGTAACCCTTTAGAAAACGTCTGACTGGCCCAATTTACTGGCCCAATATTTGCCTAGTGCAATTCTGGCCAATAAGATTAGATATCGTCAAATAACTAAGATTTCGCCCTTCCAAGCATTATACGGCAGAAATCCCCATTTGCCTTCTAAAGTACAGGATATGCTTGACCAAGCCTCCCCCAAAGCACCTTAAGTCTCTATGTGAAGTATTGCAAAATTAAATTATCTGACTTCAGGCCCTTTTTCAAAAAACCTATCCACTACAACCAATAGTGAAACTGCTCACTTTAATAATAAGCATGACCCCTACACACCTTCCAACTGGGTGACCTTGTCCTTTTCTACCATCACTACCTGGAGGTCATGAAAACAAATTGGGCACCAATTGGTCAGGGCCTTACAGAGTCATATATAGTCGGGGAAATGAACACTCAATTGTAGAGGTTGTTCAGGTTACTGTTGTAAACTGAGTACATAGTCACTTTTTCCATCAGTTTTCCCCCTACGCCAAGATATAGAGGGGGTTTTGTTGGGTTTCCTACCAAAATTGTAGATTTGGATATGTCAGCTGATGGGAATCGATCCAATTCTGACCAAATAGCCCAAACTTCTGTTGGGGATAATCCCCAACGAAATTTGATGACTCTCAAAGTCATGGATCAACCCCAAGTTATGTGGTCAACTATAGCTCCCTCAGAGCTACCTAATCTTAGGGGTTCAAACCTGATCCATGCAGTGAGCGAAGCCTAATTTGACCAAGTTAATTGGCCTGCCGCAGTGTCCCCAATTCGTGTGAATTATAGATCTAAGCTTGGACTGCTTGTATTTTTACCGAAACACCTCCCCAATTTCCCTTATATTGTTGCTACTAAGCTAATAGAACTTTACTTTCTTTTTTTCTCAATTTTAAGTAAAAATTGGTATATTTTTATTTATAATTGCCTCTCCAGACTAAGAATCTGGAATAAGACAACTTGACCAAGAGAAGCACAAAGGTATAATCCAGCCCTTCAAGATTCAGGTCCCCTGACCTAGGTTATCAAGGGATACTTGGTATCACCTATGATCCCGACATCCCTCTTGGCCTTAGAGTCTTGATTAAGGCTTTAGTAGATGAGATGGATATTTTAAGCACCTTTACCGTGCTCACCAATAATCACATCGCCCAGCTTGAGCAAACATGTCAAGGGTTCAAAACATGCTTGAACAACAGAGAGCCAGATGCTTCTCCAAACGCGCCAACATTTAAGCATTAAAGGAGCAGGTTGCTCACAAAACCTCCATTACCTCCTTAAACTAAAACAGGGATGACATTCAAGAGAACCTCGAGGGTTTGAGATGACAACTGGACCAACAAGCTCCTCGTAAATATGCAGAAACTGAGATTTTTGAGCCTGCACAGGTTCCTGGTGTCAATACCCTTTCCACTCCTATTGTGACTGATTTTAAGCCTAATTTAATGTAGAAGTTTATCCTTGGTCAGGAAAGCATTGCCTCCTTCTTATATACTTATGAGAGTTCCATGGAGGAGGCTACTGACTGGCATAAGTAGAAGCATATTCACTCCTGTCTGAATAGCACCGCTTAGGAGATTATGACTCCCCATCTAAAGGAGTGCCACACCAGGGAAAAAGTCCATACCGCATAATCCAGGTTTTCAAAGTAATTAAACGCTGGCCAATAAAAAACAGTCGTTTATGGGTATTTGTTTAAACAAAGGAGAAAGCCCCATGGAGTTCACTAGCTAATTTTATGCCCAAGCACAGCCCTTAGTAATCACTAACCGCATTATCTTGAATGACTCCATAACTGCAGTCATCTCCGCGCTGTTATCCTATAATGTTGTCAAAATGAATATGGTCTTCAAGAAGAATGGGTTTACATGCATTTGAGAAATTAAGTAAGCGCATAAAAAATAACCTGTTTAACCTTGCATCCTAAGTCTACTGCATTCGTTTCCTCCAACTGCCCTCAACTTCATGTTGTCAATAACCAGAAGAATCCCAGACCTTGATGCTCCTACTGCAATGGGTTCCATCACAGTGCCAAGAAATTGTTGGAATAGGCTTGCTAAGGAGGCGGAAAAATGGCCTTTAGCATGAAGGATGAGACACTTCATGATGACATCCCTGTAATGCCTTGAGAACAATCAGTGCATTCTAATTAGCCTAAAGTTGTCATATTAGAAGAAAAGTTTAGGTACCCATTGATAATAAAGTATCTGATACTGTTTATTCTTATTCTGATGAAACTCCTATGTTTCTCAACTAACTCCACAATTTGGTAGTTTGGCTACCTGTCAGGCATGCAGAAAATTAGAATTAGACTGGCCTTCCAGACTAGGTGCCAGAGCACCCAAATGGCAAACCAGAATGCCAAAGGCACTGCTGCTGGTATGACGGTCATGAAACTAGAAAGGAGCTTTTCCAATAATTGCCAATGATCCATAATCTCATAAAGACACATAATTAAATACCAGATGAATATGGCCATAAACCCCGAGGGGTTTTGGAATGCTGGCAGAAAGGGCGGTTTATTTCTCAACTTAAAAAAACTAAAGTTGGAGAAAAGAATTTTTAATGAAAAGTAATTGAAGAAAATGACCAACAATTTTCTCAGTGCGATGCAACTGATTAAATAGTGGTCAATTGATGCAGGAACAAGCCAGGATTGGGTCCCTCAAGTTTTACCTAACTGGCGTATTTTTTGGGGAAGGGGACAGATAAGCTCAATGGGAACCGTCATTGCAAAATTTGGTGGCAGGCTGAGTCACTGTCAGTTCAACCTCAAATGCCTGAACCAAGGCTCGACTACATTTCTGACAGTTGGCATGATGGCATTTAGCCCAACGAGCGGTGGGAATCCCCCAAGGCCACCCCACATAGGGGAAGTCCCTATTGGTTGGAAATGGGTTCAGGATACCCAACCCACCTGTGCCCAGTCACTGGGCCATTCATTTGGTCAAAAGAGTTGCGTTGGCCACAACTCCTGACTTGCCGGATGAGGGCTGAATGTTGGAGATCATCCCTGACAATTTCAAGAGGGGGCTAGCTTTGACAATCGCACTGCTGGCTGAATCAAAACAGTCAGCAATTCTGACTGATAATTTAATCTTTATTCCTTTATGACTATGCATATTCCAATCGTCAGGCTTGATTTCCATCAGTTTCAGATCAATCAACTTTAATTCAGCGATCTCACCCAGATTTCCTTAATCTGGATAACAAGTTTGGCTGGGGTGAGCGAGGGTACTGGGGAGGGATCTGAAGAGGGAGGGCTGTTACCCAGCGCTCATCTACCACATGGGCGAGTTCTCCCTGGGTGACAAGTGGTACAGCCGCCCTCTTTGGCCCCTTTTTACTCAGAAATGGGAATAGCGACCTATCTACACACAGGAGATGTTTCCCTGGACTTACACTACCTGCGTCACTGTTCAACTCTACAAAATCCCTTTCCACGCCATTGTCAACAGTGGTTCCCATGAATATCATTTCATCTTAACTAATTAAGTGACCAAAATTCTCCGGACTTGTCACAATACATGGAATACAGCACAGTTGGCCCGCAATGTACTCAGTCCATTGGGGTCTATTATTCCTTACCCATTTGCATTAGGAAGATCTCCATGAATACCCATCATTGCCTTAGACAATTTGCGCTATGCCCTTCTCCTTGGGACTCAGTTTCTCAGAGACTATTCTGTCATAGTTCACTATGATGAAGTTTTTATCCCCGCTGGGACACCAGGTCCCACTGGTCTTTGAAACCTCACATGGCGCCAAAACAGAAGTCAAAGCTCAGGATTGCCTATTAGAGAGTGAAAGCCGAATTGACCAACTTGAGTATCATATAAGGGCTATCATGTATAAATACCACCTCCTGAAGTTGATGGCCAATAAGGCATGCCAATTATCTGCCTAAGTCGACCACTATACGCCAAAGTCTGAGGTTATCATTCATACCTGGGTTCACGTCAACATTCCCTCTAATACCTGCTGAAGGTCCAAGACCTAGACAACCCGTAATCATGGAGGTCCTAACCTGTCTGGAAATTTTAGATCCTGCATTTGCTGGATCTAAATCAGTGTTGCTGGCTAACCTTACTGACAAACCTAGGATAGTGGGCCCTAATACTTCAGCTGCTTATGTTCTCCTCCTTCCTGTAAAGTACCTCAACTATGTCCATAGCTTCAGAAGTCTAAGGGATTTTGGTTATAAACGCCCCCATTAGTATCTCTAGTTGACACCTGTATGGGTCTTGAGCTCACTAGTGGGCAACAGGTTCAGGTTAAAAAACTATTGGAGAAGTACTAGGACCTCTCTCAACCTCTACCTACAATTTCAGGACAATGAGTGGTGTCCTACATCATGTGGATACTGGGGACGCTCCCCCACTCAGTCCTTACCCTGCCAAAAAAGTAAGGTTGAAGAAGCTCAGGTGGCTGTTGAGCTCAAACAATTACTTGAAGCAGGGCTATTGGTGCCTTCACATAGTCCTTGGGCCTCCCCCTCCTGTTAGTTCAGAAGAAGGATGGCAGCCATTGTGTGGTGATGGACTATCAATGGCTTAACTTCATTACCAAGAAGGATGGCTACCCCTCGCACAGGACCAATGACTCTCTCCACTTGCTTGCAAGATCGCAATACTTCTCCACTATGGATCTCACTGCAGATATTGGAAACTAGAGCTTGCCCCAAAGATCAAGCCAAGTGTGCATTTATAACCGATGAGTGTTTATTTGAACCCATAAGGATGTCCCAAGGCCTTTGCAATGTGCCCGCCACTTTTCAACGCGCCATGGATGGAATCACAGGTGACAAGATTCTAACTTGTGTATTTCATGTATCTCAATGCTATCATTGTCATTCCTGAACCCTCACGTTCATGTGGAACACCTCCAGGAAGTCCTTAAACATCTTAGAAGTTCTTCAATAAATTTTAAGCCTTCAAAATGCTCTTTCTTTCAATTTTAAAATAGAATTCCTCAGGCACAAAGTATTAAAAGATGGTATCCAGCCCATCCGGAAGAAGTTGATGTTATTAAAAGATGTCACGCCCTCAGAGCCTTAAGAATATTGAAGTATCTCTTGGCATGATGGGCTATTATTGTCAATTCATCCTACGGTTTGCCAATTTAGCTGAGCCCCTGGTCTATCTCCTACAAAAGAATGTGCCCTTTGAGTGGTGGCCTGAACAAGAACAGGCGTTTGATGTGCTGCAGACCTCCCTTTGTATAAGCCTAATTTAATTCACCCACGTTTTGATCAACCCTTTTTGCTATTCAAAAATGCTAGTGATGTTGCCTTTGGGACCATCCTAGCTCATTGTCAGGACGAAGGGGTTGTAGACCACTTGTCCTTTATTTTTTAAGGCCAGGAGACCTGAAGTTACTGGGTGCTAGATACAAGTTATATTTTCCTTGGCTGGAAAGTCTTCACTCAGGATAAGGTTCCATAAGTGGTAAATTCTAACTATGTTTTTGTCCCTAAATGAATAAAGGTAGGACAAATTATTAACTGGCAAAAATAGTAGTCTTTATTTGCTTAGAAACATTGTTATATGGGAGATCAATGAGTTTTTCTCTGTAAATCTCCAAGCGTTCCAAGCTAAAATCTATACTCATTACCAATCAGGGATTCTGTGGCATGCTGGTCACATATGTCAAACAGGATTTGATCGCCACATATATTGGTTTTAAACTTCAATATTAGGGGGTTTCAGGTGATTACTATTTGATTGCATCAGTCAGGGTTGATCCCCAATATCAAGTGGGATTGAAATTATTTGGGGATTATCCCTGATAGTAGTTTCGTCCATTTCACCAGATTGGGTTCGATTCTTTTCATCCAACACACATGAATCCCTGATTTGGGTAGGAATCCCAACACTCAGCATAATGAAAATAAAGTCAACCACCCAGTAGCTTATTTCAGCAAGACCCTGAGTAAGGCTGAATGAGCTTTAGCGTTACTGAGCGTGAGTGCCTTGCTGTTTTGTTGGCAATCAAGAATTTCCAGCCCTACCTCTATGAAACCCATTTCACCACTTTCATTGACCATTCCTTGCTCTGATGGCTGCAGCAGATAAAAGATCCAGATGTTCAGTTAGCCTAATGGTCTCTAAGGCTGCAAACTATGATTTCACTATAGACCACTGAACAGGAGCGATTCATCATAACGCTGATGGTCTCTCTAAGATGCTGGTTTTAGCTGCTTTGACCCCTGAGGAGTACTTACTGTACAATCTAATTGGCCAGCCCATTTGATGGGAGTTGGAGACTCCTGAGATCCAAGCCAAGCTCTAAAAATGACCCAAGACACTCAGATTAAGGAAGTAATCTATATAAGCAGTCAATATGAAATGGCTCCCTTATATCCTCCCTTCTTCTTGAACTGATGTTATTTTAGAAGGGCATACATCCATTGGATACGATCAGTGAAGAAGAACCATGAATGGCTAAAGAAATGTTGCTATTGGTACCAAATGGTTGAGACCATCCAGAAAGTTCTAGAGACTTGTATGACTTGCTGATCTTAAGATCAGGCCAGCCTCCAATATCAGCACTCAGTCACAGTCCCATAAGGTCCTTTTATTGTCATTAGCATCGATGTAGTGGGCCCTCTACCCACCGGGTTACATGGCCTTAAATATATCCTACAAGCTGTGGATCATTTGAACAAATGGGTCAAAGCGATTTCTGTCTTTCTGCCACCACGAACGCCATTGCCTTATTCCTCATTAAATCTGTTTTCACCCAGCATGGATTCCCACAAACTTTACTTTCAGGCAATGGACTAAATTTCACCTCGCAGTTAGTCCAAGAACTGACTTCGCTTTTTGGAACTAACCAGAGTTTCACCACCTCTTACAAACATCAACCAATGGGGCAGCGGAACATGCTAACGGAACCTTCATCCCTATCCTGAGTAAGATAGCCGCCTCTGACCCTACCCACTGGAACCATTATCTACCCAGTTCATTGCTTGTTTACAAAATAAACTACCATCAAATCATTAAGATGTCCCCCTTTGAATCTCTATAGGGGCGTGCTCCCAATTACCAAGGAGCATCAAGCCACTGCTCAATACCTCTGTACCTGAGAACTCCAATTTAACCATGAGAGCTTTAGTCAATGAAGTTTTCTGTCTCTAAGCCCTAGCCACAACAAGGCATAGTCACCGCCACAGAAAAGGAGACATCCCAATTTGATGTCAGCCGACCCTCCTTACCCATTTTCAATCTAATAACTCGTTCTCTTTTATCACCATCGACCCAGAGGTTGACAGAACAAGCTTGACATTCTTTGGTCTGGACCTTATAAGGTCATTTATAAGGTAAACTCAGAGTACTCCATTGCCAATGTCAATCAAGGGACAGTGGTGAACAGAGTACGTGGCTGATTACTTCAGCCCTATATCACCTCTGTAAAGATCTTGAGGTGGGCGTTGTCAGGATACAAGATTATGAGCTAGTCAAGATCCCAACTTATGGATTGAGCGTCAATAATTCAACTCTCAAGACATTTTGAATGAACCCTATCCCTGAGGGCACTGACGAGAGTTTCAATCAGGAAGCATCATGCGCATGAAAAATTGATGGAGATGCCTTCAGGAATTCATTCCCTCTTTCTGAACTTCAAGAGGTGTGACACCCACCCCTGCAGTCATGAGAATTTCGCAGAACAATGATGAAAGTGACCAGGCAGCCGATCTGGAAGATTGTGAAAGATCCTGATCATACTGGGCCATGAAGGTCCCCTAGGCACCACGTCCCTATACATCCTATAAATATTGACGCCTTCTCCCCCATAAAAAAGTATGTTTTTTGCCTCATTTTTTTTGTTTTATTGACCTCTCCACTAGTTTAAAGCTTTTAGTCCATTTTCAAACTTTGGCTAAAGTCCAAAGAACTGTTACACTGAGACCATGTAAAAGATGATATGGCATGGTTCCAAAGACACTTATAAGTTCCCTCTGGACCTCATTAACTGGAGATAATCAAGGAGTATCATGATGGGATAATTGAGGGTCATCTTTAGAAGGCAAAACCTTGGAGCTTAACTGCCACGTTATAATTATAAAGGGAGTTACATCCCAGGTAGCTTGGTATACCAAGCAATGTCTTGTGTGAAACAGGGTGAAACCAACTTGTCAGCCTCTGGTGGCTTGTTAACCCAGTCTATAAAGTTGAAGGTCCTTGGGCTTCACTGTCAGTAGATTTTATTGTGGAGTTACCTCTCTCAGAGAGATATGATGTCATTATGGTGGTGGTGAACCGCTTCACAAAGTTTATCCATTTTATTACATGCCACTCCACAGTGACAGCGGCTCAAATGGCTAATATGTTTGTCTCTCACGTTTTCTCCACCCAGCGTACCTAGGAAGATCATCAGTGACTGTGTGATTCCAATTCACATCTGTATTCTGGGAAGATTTTGCAAGACTCTTTATGTATGCCTGTTCTATTTGACTGCTTTCATTCCACAATCTGATGGTCAGACAGAATGAGTGAATATATGCCTAGACCAATTCTTGCTGCACTATATGGCAGCTGATTATTCAGACTGGGCCTCACACCTTCCTTTTGCTCAATTCAGTTATAGTAACGCACAACATTCTTCCATTGGGTGTTATCCCTTATTTTCCAACCATAGCTATAATACCTCATTAACTTGGAACCCGATTGTGGGTCCATGATGGAAGCTGTGGTGGACTTTTCCAAGTTCATCAAGAAAGTACATCAGGAGTTAAATAACAGTTTGGACGTGGCACTGAAGACCTACAAGAAGAACTTAGATAGTAAGAGAAGGGTAGGGCCTGAGATAGGAAAGGAGATTTGTGATGCTTGACTCCAAAAACATTCTAATAAATAATCCATGCAAGAAACTGGGACCAAAAAGAATAGGATCCTACTACAACGTTAAAAAGGTGGCCATGCCTTTTATCAGTTGATCTTCTTCTTAAGTTCATAATTTTTGCTATAAGCCAAGAGAGAAAGTTGAAAAATTTGAGGGTTTACCTTATGAGAAACCAGAGTCATATCATGTGGATGTGGAACTGATTGGAAAGTGAAGGGAAGTGTGGCCTCTTGTCATGTAAAAAGAATGCTGGAATACTTGGTATCATGGAAGGGGTTTGATGTTATAGAGAATAACTGGGTTCCAGCTTGTGATTGCGCTCATGCTTAGGACTTGATTGACTCATTTTCTATAAGCGCTTTCCTAATGCCGCTGGCCCCAAGTTCACCCCTGTAATTGCAGCCATGATTTTATTCCCGCTCACAAAAACTTCTCTTCTGCTAATGCTCTTGAGGAGGGGCGGTGCCTCAGAAACTGGATGGTAATGTAATGTCTTATTATATGATTTCTGGTGTAAATTGTGGAAACAAGGAGGAAGTAAGGATGACCAAAGGGTTCAAGTTGGACGCCCTCCATGATCTCAGATACATTATGGATCAACGCTGGGTTAATGCCAAGCAGGTTTAGATTAATACCAAGATATTGCGTGAAAAGATTCATGGTGTTACATCAATGACATTAAAAATCACTAATTAAAGTTTGAACAAAGAGGGTTTGTTACATTTAATCTTTAAACAAATGGTAATTTATTCTCAAAGTATAATACAACTAAAAAATCAGCCTGTATCAAAATCTTAACTCTAACATACTTTGTTTAAAGGACTATCATCAATGACAATCTTCTATTATAGGCCAAAATCAGCTCAAACCATCAACAAAATGGTTAGAGCCTATCACCCCAACATTCCTTACAATAGTAGTTGTCTGACCAATCTCACTGATGACCATCTCTTGTTTCTTTTATTAAAATATATTTTTATATCATTTAATTATCAGATGCTACCTTTTTGCAAGCCTAGCCGTTTACCTCCTTAAGAAGGTATTCCATTTCATATCTATAAGCCATGAAGGTGTTGATCCCATTCATGATGGGGTTTCTTAATATTTCTAAAAATTGTTCCTTGTGGGTTGGGTTTTGGATCACCTTCCTTCTTTGAAAATATGAGATTTATAGACACTCTCCTCACATAAACAAGGAATGAAATTTGGGTTTTTGGATGGGTCAGTCCAGTAGGCCAAGGCGCATAGGTGCGCTCCAAGCCCAATCCAGCCTCTGGACGCCTGTGAACAAAAAAGATCATGCATTTGAGTGGACATCAGTCAAGTTTTATCTTCTAGTTGAGGTTTGAGGAGACGTCAACCTAGCATCTTACACCATTTAAGGATAGTTGAGGATCCTTCAGCTGGAAGAAAACCAGCCAGGACCTCTTTTCCAGCAGTATGTGAGTTAATCAAAGGGAGATAACGCTTAAATGTCTTTATATTATATAAAGATAAACCAAAAATTTTAACCTTAAGGACTTTATAAAGTTATCAGAAGTCAGTCTTTCATCTGAGGTTGAATGGAATATAATTCCATAGTGGGGAGAAAGAAACACAGTCTTATTAATAACAAGACTGTCAGAGCTTATGCAATTTAAGTTGAAAAACTCTGTAAGCTCACATGGTAATTTAGGAATAGTATTGACCAAACTGAATAAAGACCAAATGTTGAAAATGCAAGGGTACTAAATAATTTGATATACCATTAAAAAGTTTGAGAAAGATACACATTATCAATTCTGTGTTTTCTCATGTTCAATAAAAATAATATAATGAACACCATTTTGTTATTTTATACAAAACCTTCTTTAAAAAAATTTTGCTTGTATGCTGAAGATAAAACATAATAGAGATATATCATAATATAATTTTTTAGACTTCTTTATATCAGTTGTTTGAAACTTTATCTTATCCTTCCTTGGTAAAAAATATATATAATTCTTATCATACAGAAGATCTCAAATGGTATAGCATAAGTGTCTCTATATAAAAATAAAGAGTAGTGGATAGCCTAGTGGGGTGGTTCCTGCTCCACTCTGGGTCAGGTTTTTAATTGAAACAGGTTCAAAACCAGCACAGGTTAAAGAACTTGGCGTGGTATATTTGTCCCAAGGTCAACCCACCTTGCTTACTTTATATACAAAAATAAACTAATAGCAATCACTTAAAACACTTAATGCATAAAACTTGATATATATTCCCCAGTTTTACAGCTGTCTACTATGCACGCTTTGCTCTTATATGTTAAGGGTTACCCTGATAGTAAGCTTTCAGAGTAAGGATCCATGATAGATCTATGTATTGCTCTTGACATAAATGACCATTTAAAATAACTATTATATCATAAATTTTTGTAAAATACAAATTACAATATATAGTTTAATAATATAATATTAAATTTCTTGATATAAAGTAAATGCTGACATATAGAAGATAGTATGTTTTTGAATAGAAAAAATATAAAACTATTGAAAGATTATAATCCTAGATCTGAATAAAGCTCATTCTTCTGCTTAGTACATACATCACAAATCTATAAACAATATTGCAGGACATACATTATTACTTCTTTAGCTGTGCCTAATTCACTTGCCTTAATTAAAAATGCAAGCCTTTTTAAGGTCTATACCTATGTTACATAAAAGAATTACTTTTCATTAAAGTTTCTATTTAGTTCAAATTTACAAGGTAGTGCTATATTTAACAAAACATAGTGTTAACTTTTGGCAGTATTGCTTGTAATCTGCTAAGTTGGCTGCACAGGTTTAAAATCACTGAGCAATGGATGGATGATATGAAGATTGCCAATCCTTGATAAATAATAATATAAAATAGGAAGCTCTCACTCCGATGGATACTACTTTAATTATAAAATAGCAGACTACATCCGCTAAACCTTCTCTCTTCTTCACTATTAATACTCAATCCTCTCTTACTACTAAAAAATCTCTCCCATTCCAGTCTCCTGCTCATCTCTTAATCCTCAGTATTCTCAGTTGGTTTTACCATTCAGCTTAGTTAATTCTCAATTCTCTACAATCTTAGGGGTTTTGCCCCATCATTGAGGCTCTGGTGGAATTCACTCTATTCACCAAAGTATTATTGCCTCTATCAAATTGCTCTGAGTTGGCATACTTACTACCCAAATCTTGAGGCTCACTTCGACTAATAAAATATGGTCCTCCAAACTATATGGCTTATCATCCAGTCATACAATTTCTCAACACATAAGTACATAGATAACATATTGGGATGAGCTAAGCAAGAAGGTAAAGAACTGTTGCACTTAAAAATTTACCTCATGTATGTCATACTCAACTAAGAAGAGTAGGTTAAAAATAGAATTTATAGGTAACTTTATGTCTGATGGGTTTTATATGAGAAACCCCAAGGTTGAGTAATACAAATGAAAACATGTTTATCAAGTAGGCAATATACATAGTTCTTACTGTAGTTTACATCAAACTAAGTAGATTTCAGAACATCTAGGTGAATGTTTTTACCTAACTTAAAATGACAAAATTTTTGGCGTATACTTTTTTCCTTTTATACTGCAGTGTTTAATATGTAAAAGAAAATCTTCTAGTTTGGTAACTTATACTGCTATTAAACCTATTTAACACCCTCTGAGGATAACTTCTTTTTATAATTGTTATCATAACTTTGTTCTCAGTAAGATAACTATAAACTATACCTGACATGTGAGCTATTAGTCTAATAGATACTCGGTTTTAGGGAACTTTATGCCAAATCATTTTTTGAAGAGCAAGTGTACCTAGTATTATATAGCGCTAGTAATCTTAAGGTCTGAAAAGGTAAGTAAGTCACTGTAGACCTTTAGTTAAAAAATTATATCTTTAACCCAAATAATAGTTAATTGCCACATCTAAAGCCATACTATTCTCCTATATTAAGCACTTTAATTTCTAAAAGCTTAAATATGCCTTCAGATCAATTATGCTGCTTTTATATGAGGGTTTTGCCAATGTTACTAAAATAATGTTTCGTTGAATTAATAAACCTAATTTTATAGTACTTGTTTTCAAATGCGTATAGCAACAACAATGTGTATAATTAAGGGATAAAAGTTAGTCAACATAAATTTCAACAGATATAGAGTGTAAATTAAATATAAAGAAAGCAAATTGATAGAACTATATATATTATCAATAGAATCCAAAAAGAAATTTGCCGTAGAATATACTCTTTATGGTTTGTCTAGACGCGTTTCAAGTCTTGAAATCACCATCGGTCAACTCTATAAATTTAAGTTGCAATAAACAGAAGTGAAGCGCAAGCAAAATGTAGTAGCCCAAAAATTGTAAATAAAAAAGTTAATAAATAAAATCGAAACCTAGCTTTTAAGATTTCATAAAACTTACCACTAAAACTACATCAGAAATGTCTGAAATTATATATAGTTCAACTAAAACCAAAAGCTCTTATTAAACCTTAGTAATTCAGAAAGCACTATATGTCTATTAAAGCAGGAGTCTATATGGATATAGCAGCTGTGCATTATTCACTGGCAAAAGAATATGTTAAAGAGGCAATAGACTTTGGACTAGTAGCAACTTCATCAGGATTTTTGGATTCAGAGACATGGTCAAAGTGATTATTATTTTCAAAATCTGAAGTTTTTGAGAAATGCTACATCAGCTTGAGCTTGAAACGATGATTCCAGTTCGTTAATCTCTGAAGGCTCTGACATTGCAGGATCAGCAGCTGAGCGTTGATGAGTGTCGCCCACATTTTTCAAATGGTTCATGTGGAGGAATTGAGTTCAAATGGGCTGCTTTGAGGCTTAAATGACTAGAAACAAGGTGTTCAAAGTACGAAGAGGCAGTAACAAGTTGTTCATCTTCGCCGCGAGTAGCAAGCCATTGTTGAAACCCGGGAACCATCAAGGTGCTTGAAATAGGTTCATTTAAGCCCAATGCGACTTCAGATACAACTAATTCCTCCCTGGATTTTTCATAACGGGCTTCAAGTTCTTGTAATTCCTTTAATAGATCAGAATAGACAAGGTCCCCAAGTCGAGTACTGGAAACTGCATTCTCCAAAACTTTCAACCTATCCTCGAGTATTGAGATCCGTGACGACTTTTTCTCAGTGGTCTTTTGATGCTGCGGCTTATATGCCATTTCGGGCAGAAACCCATCAAATCCAGCCTCGACTGCTGGTAGTAAAAGGGTCGATGTTCGATATACACCACAAAGCAAAATGCTTTCACTTCTTTCAATTTCCCAAAACATAAACTCCATCCGTAATGCCCGTCATTGCAAAATATTGATGCATCTTGTTGAGGATATTCCATTGATTCGTGTCAACTGAAATCAAACATGGGTCGACAAATTTTTGGTTGTGTCAAGTAAAGCATGTAGAGGGAAAATAAGACCCCGAGCTTTAGTTTAAGTTGATTATCATTCCCAGGAAATTTCGCTGCCGCTTCCTCATAAAGGAACGTAAAAAAGGTTTGGTACTGGGCAAACATAAACCTATTACGCAGGTTACGAGAAGGGCACACAAAATGAGTGAGATAAATTGTTTTTTTAGCCATACTTCTTTAAAGGCCGAGAAATCCACGCTATCTCTCTAAATCTCCCAATGAAAAAGAAGCTCCGAGTTAAGTTACCTGAAGAAAATCAGCAAGCAGAGAGTAAGCATCCGCAAGCATAGAATCCCTTCGGACCGCAAAAGTATTTAAAAAGAGGTGAGTATTTGAATTAAGCGGCGGCGGGTTGGGTTCAGCTGGGCAGAATTTCTCGGTGAGATACCTGAACCGTTGGTAGGGCTGGCTAAAGAAAAACCTCCCTTCGTCAAATTCTTTCTTGTGCTTTAATGACTTTCGGCCCCTACCTAATTGCAGTTTGTTTGTTTCAGCATTCATCGATGCTCGAAAAGCTAGATTCAAAAGAAGTAAATAAAAATTGAAAGCAACGAGATGGAAAGGTTTGCTAAAAATAAAATCGGAACCTAAAAGGACTGTAACCTAAAGTCCGTTTGTAAAACTAAAGCAAGGGGAAAACAAGGAAAATCAGCTAGTTTAATATATCAAAAAAGCCAACGTGAACCCCCTCGGGTTGGGACCATCTAGTACTAAAAAAAAGCCAACGTGAAGCTTCACATTTTAACGCTTCAACAAAAACAAAAATAGGGGAGGATACCCAAGTGGTAGAGTAGGGACCTCTACCGCTGCCTCCCCGAGTTCGATTCCGGTACTGTAACTTTGGGTAGGGGACAATTATGACTGTGTTGGCGTTGCGCACCAATGCCTCGAACCGAGATAGCGAATAGCAAAGGCGGTCCATGAAGTTCCTGGCCTATCATACGCCGCGCGTGGAGGTTTTTTCCGGATTTTATCCTTCTTTCCCATTCATTCGATTTCCCTTAATCGGTGCGGTATCGTCCCCAGGTCGGCCCACCTCGAATAAAATATAACAAAAATGAAAATTGACAAAGGCGGTGCTAAATAGGCCGCCGCAAAAATATTTCAGCTTATGAAAAAGATAATGATACGTGAGATTGTTATTCGAGGTAGGAATGATACGTGAGATTAATTACCCAAATTTAATATCAACTTTTAAGCTAAAAGGTAAAACATTTGAGAATCACAAACGGCTATGCTTATCAGAGTAAGCTATTTTCTTTTCAACCCTCACGACTTGAACTTGTCACCTTTGTTAGCGGTTGCAGTTATTTTTGCTAGTTTGAAAGGTTTTGATCTGTTATGACAATAATGACATCATGATAGACTGTTTGCTTACTTTTTTAGCGATTTTTTGTTCACAAGCGCGATTATTCGAATCTGGGTTAGATTTACCATATTCCTTTGAATGGGGGGATGAAGTTCATAATTCAAATGATGCAATGATGTCATAATCTTAATCTGACGAGATTAGATAATTGTAGATGGCGATTATTGAAAACTAGCCGATTTACCCGTGCTTCGCTATGGTGTCTATAAAATTAAAGATTTTCAATTGATTAATTTAGATTTTATATTATAGATAAACAAAACCACTCAGCCAATCTAATTGCTCAATCGAATCAACCAAAATCCACCAACCACTCAGGTAAACCTAACTAAACTTATCAAAACAACCAATAATTAATCACCCCTTAAACTAAAATGCGTCCGATTAATTTGACAAAAGCCATCAACCACTCGGCCAAACAAAAAAACCTATCGAATCAATCAAATAATACCAAACTGCTACCCAAAACCTCTATATATTTAAAATCATCTTGTACGTGACATCTTTTTTTTTTAGTACTAGATGGTCTTGTACGTGACATCTTCCAAACTACTAAATCAACTTCTACTTAACTTGCCAAAAGTATTTTATTAAATAGGTAAACCAAATTAGGCAGGTTTTTAAAATACATAAACCTATTATCCAGATACCCGTGCTTTGCTACGGTATTTAGTTTATCAAATGATAAGCTCACATTGTAGCCTATAGGCTGTGCCAGCACTACTCTCAAGCCACTAGGACTAACAGCTTCACTATTGCCTTCGTGGCTAAT
Source organism: Massospora cicadina (assembly GCA_022478985.1). NCBI lineage: Eukaryota > Fungi > Entomophthoromycota > Entomophthoromycetes > Entomophthorales > Entomophthoraceae > Massospora > Massospora cicadina. Next base: position 232,862 of record JAKSZP010000014.1, read on the forward strand.
GAGCTGATTATCCTAACTACTTAATCTACTTAAACTCTAATACTGATTTCTGTTGAGTTTCAGGTGAGCAATTTGGTGAATTATTAGAAGTATTCGCCAATTCTCACCCACTCACCCAAATAGATTGAACCTATCAGACTCGAAGGTTTCAGATGTCAGTCAGTCAGTGAATGTGTTTTATTAAGTAGATAAAAAGTCTCGGCTAATTTAATAGGCCCAATGGTTTTAGTTAAATGGTAAATGATTCGATTGATTCGATAGGTTTAATGGTTAACAATTAGTAGTGAATTTTTACTTCTTTTACTTAACTCATCAACTTAATTGTCCTAGAATCTTGCATCCTTTAACACACTTCCTGACATACCCTATTATGAAATTTTGTACAGTTAATGAGGTCAGATAATAATACAATATTCTATCATATATTTTTAATTTTTATAGCAAAATAAAAGGTTTTAAATGCAAGAAAAGAAAGGTGCATATGTATTTAATGGTAATTGGTATATTGTTATAACTGAGCAGTTTGCTATTCAATTAATTTAATAGTTTAAATAGTTTTGCCAAGCAGTTGGTGGTCATTTGGCTAATTAACTAGTTAATTGCTTTAGTGAGTGGTAAGTGATTGACTGATTTGATAATATAAGGTATGTCAACTTCAAAAATCACATTGTTTAAAGATGTATGTCAGACAATTGCATGTTCGAGTCAGTGGGAAGAGTGTTCTGGTGGTGAATAATGTAAGTATTATATCAAAATCACCAACAATCTGAAATATCCCAGTTTCTGACCATCATAAAAATGCAAATAGATTTGGTGCACCAACAGTGCCAAAATACACCATCAAGTTGGTAGATAGATTTGGTACACCAACAGTGTAATGAGTGTCTATAACTCTCCTGTTCCCAGCGTGGCAGTGCTCAGTGCGCAGGCCCAACACCAGGGAACTAGCCATTAAAATTAAAATCATTATTGCCCAGCAGAGGGTGCTGGAGCAATAATAATTCAAGCAAAGAAATGCTAAAGATAACCAGCCGAAAATTGTTGCAGTGCACATAGAGAAATGGGGTAAATGACCCAGGTTGGAGGGGACCTGGACAAACAAATGGTGCATGAGGTGATAACCTTACAGTGTTTAAAATGGCAAGTTGAATGGAGTGTGAGACCTCCTTGAAGGGGTCTGCACACATGAACGTTTGAAATAATGTAAAAATGGTAACAAACAGGGGAATTTTATTTGGGAAGTCAACCAACAAGGATATTGGTCATGGAAAACCTATTTAAACTCAAATGGGGGAATAGGGGTTATGCTGCAGTGGGCCCAAGCACTGACCCACCAATAGGGCAACACTGCCATCCAAATTAGTTGAATAGACTGAAACTGAATTCACTCAAGTGATTGATTGAAGTTGGATTCAACTTGAGTGCATTATTTCATAAATGGAATGGGTTTTGAAACCCCGTTCCCCCAAAAATGAATTGAACCATCCACATTCATTTAGTAGACCATTCATTTTAATGCCTGTCCCAACGTCAGGGGCTGGACACATGGCACCCCACTAGTACCAACCTGGGCATATTTTGCCCATACCCAGCGTTGGTATAGGGTATGCTTCAGGTCTGGGAGTGTAAGTCCCGGGAATATCCTCTGGGTGTTGACCGGGTCATTTTCCCATTTCTGAGTAAGAAGGCGCCAAAGAGGATGGCTGTATCCCTCATTACTCAGAGCAATCTTGCTCACATATTAGATGAGCACTGGGTAACAGCTCTCCCACTTTGGATCCCGTTTCCAGTACCCACACTAACCTCAGCAGAACTGTTATGAGGAATTAGTGATTTCTGCATCAAGATTGCCAAAATAAACTTGATTGTAACCAATTTGAGCAGCAATACACCCAATGCTTGGATTTTAAATGGTCAAAAAGGTATGAAGACTGATCTATTGGCTGGAATGCCCAACGATTGTGCTTCAATTAACATGATAATCGGAAAAATCTCTCCCCTCTCAAAACTGTCAGGCATCACCCCTGATGGACAGCTTCCTGCTGACAAATTGGGTGTTGCACCTGATACAATGCCATTGACTGAAAAAACAGCCCAGCGACTGAACATGGGTGGGTTGGGCATCCCAAACCCATTCCCAACCAAATGGGCCCACCCCTATGTGGGGTGGCCTTGGGGGATTCCCACCGCTCGTCGGGCTAAATGCCATCATGCCAACTGTCAGAAATGTAGTCGAGCCTTGGTTCAGGCATTTGAGGTTGAACTGACAGTGACTCAGCCTGCCACCAAATTTTGCAATGACGGTTTCCAAGGAACTAAATTACTCATTCCCAAATAATTCACTGGCTAGGTCAAATTTGAGGGACCTGATCCCAGCTTTGTTTTCCCCCAAATCAACTACTATTTAATCAGTTGCATCGCACTGAGAAAATTGTTGGTCAATTTTCTTTCCTAAATTTCCATTAAAAATTCTTCCCAAAAATTAGTTTTTACATGCTAAAAATTAAGCCACCTTAACCGCTGATGTTCTCATACCCCTTGGGGTTAACGGCCATGTGTATCTGGTACTTTATTCTGTGCTTATATGAAATTCTGGATCACCAGCAGATATTGGTGTAACTTTTTTCTGGTTCCATATTCATCATATCAGCAGAAGTGCCTCGGGCATTCTGGTTTGCTATTCGGATGCTCTGGCATCTGGGATGGCAGGCCAGTCTAATTCTTACTTGCTGTTCGCCTGACAGGGAGGCCCTGTAATTTCACCTTCTGGGCCTCCTGGCACCCAGCCTTGTCCTTGGGGTCAGTCCCTACTATGATAAAATGGGACCAAGACAAACAGCACCAAAATATTCCAACATCAAGTTAGTTGCAAGTTAATTTGTAGTTGGTCTAGCCCAATGTTGGGATTTTTGCCCATATTCCCAGCCTGCTAAATTACCTGGTGTTGCTAAGGGAAAATTCCCTAAAGTGAAGTGAATCAGAAATCAGTTGGCCCAAATTTTTGGAGGAACTATGTTTGGGGGATTTTGGGATATTTGCCTGGTCATATCCATCAGGGATTGACCCAAATGAATACCTAATATCTCATCAGGTGGAGTGTCTGACGAAGTAGGGGCATCTGATAGTGATTAACTATCAGGTGTATTGATTGGGATCAGTTGGGTTTTATCACCAACTGATTGAGAATGAATAGTGAGTTTCGAGGCAAGTGATGCCACCTGCAACTAGCAAATTGATTGGTTGGTCAAGTGACCTGCCATAATGGGTAGAAAGTCCCTTTACCTAAGCAGGTCGCTATCCAATTATGGTTGGTTTGCTTATATTGAGAGGAAAATGTTAGGGACACGTTTCTGACTCTTTTCCATTTGAGGTCTCAATGATGTCCAATGACGGAATCCTAGCCAGGATGGGGAAGACCATCGCTGCTGAGATGAAGAAGGGTGATTCAACGGCAATGGCTGCTGTTTCATCAAAGAGGCGTCAACTGAGGGTTAGACGGCTGAATCCCCTACTATATAATTCCCCTAGGATTAACTATAATAAAAACATTATCATTATCAAAAGTGTTATTGCCAATATTATTAGTATTATTAGCATTAGTAATATTGTAAATTTGGTTATAGTTAGACTATCAGCATCCAGTGTGAAGTTCCATTTCAAGGATATTATTGCAGAAGGCAATAATTGGAAGACTCTCAGAGAGAAGAGTAGAGATCTGAGCGGGGATCTATAGAAAAAGGGAACCACAAATCAGGGATAGCTGCCAACTGTGTGTTGGGACAAAAGAGAATGTCATCAGGAGATCTGGATGAAGATCAAGTGGACAGTAATATAGGGAACAAATCCCTACTAGTACGACTTATCAAGTATTTAATCAGAAGTACTGGCCAAAGCGTTGGGCCAAATAATAGTTCAAACTCAACTATGGATAATAGTCTCCATATTATTATTGGATATTATATTCTATACAACGCGGAATGCATGAGGAAACTGAGCCTGTGCAGTAGTAAAAAGGTTACTGGGTTGACAATCAATAATTAACCCTTAAGTAAATTTTTACATCCAACTATGCAAAAACTCCTTAATGCCAAAAACCCAAAAAGGATGAACAGGTAAGTGAGGTAGCAACCCTGAACACAATCTTTATTTTTATTCTCAAAATAAAATGGGCCCAACAAGAAGAGTTTGTCTGAGAAGCAACTGACAATGCTCCTCAGGGAGCTCAGGGTAGAGAATTATGAAGTGAGCTTCAAAATTGTGGTGCAACTTTTTTAGGCTGCCCTTCAAGAACTCATGTGAACCATTAATTAGGTTTATATTAGCCTAATCAATAATTCAGGTGAGGCACAACCCAGTACCCAAACTTGACCAAAAAAACTTTTTAAAAGGAGGCAACTTGAGTTTCAGAAAATCCAAACCTGAGTCAAAATGCAATGATCAAGAAAATCTTGATTGTTACATAACCTCCACTAGTGAAGGGCCCTTCCAAAGAGGGGCCCCACAGCAGGAGGCCACCACTATGTGGGCTTCCTGAGGTGAGTTACCTTGAGCCCCAGAAAATTAGCCTGAAGAAATTCTGGGCCCCTCATGGAAAAAGACAAATGGTGAGGGTAAATTGGGACTGGGCTGACAGAATCAGCTTACCTGGCATGAAGAAGAATGACCATTGCTTGGCTGTGGTGTGCCCTCTTCCCACATTCCAGTTGGCAATGGTCTTCCCATCTCAACCAGGAAGACACTTTCTCTAACTAATGTGCAGGAGGGGCGTGCTGTCCAGTGCAGCTGGACGGCTGTCCCCTTCCCAGGTAGACTGTCTGTTGTTGAGGGAGCCCTGCTGGGACAGGTCCCCTAAATGCCAACCAAATCCCTGGTGAGAGGAGACCCCCACCGGGACTCCCGGCTGACAATCACTTTGGGTCCAGGTGTTGGACATTTGCCCTCAAAGCTGAAAAATAAGAATGTTTTGGGTCAAATTCAGCTGAAAAGGGGAAAGTTGGCCATTTACAATTCTACAATGTTAATAAGAGCAATTTTAATAATAAGGATGATGATGATGATATTGAGGATATTGGCCCAAAGACCATGGACAATTCTCAGTGGAACTCTGTTAATCAGGGTAACACCATTCCTAAACCTGCATGGGCAATAAACGTAAAATTGAGCAGTTGGATTACTCTGACCATGTGATGGACTGTGGGGCAACCATTGGAAGGCACGCCCCCTGCCACAAACAGGTCCTTCCAAGCACCTACGCGGGCACCACCCCCTCTTATAGGCATGGCGGAGGTCCCACAAAGTGAAAGTATTTTAGCAAGAAATGATTGGTTAAAATACATCAAAACATTACCACATGGGTACATTCTGCCCCAAAACCCCATCCCATCTGTTTAATGCCAACAATTAACTCAAAATTTCCCAAGATCTGATAGGATAGTATACCCTACTTCCTAATTTGTTATACATCTAAGCTATTCCAAACCTATCTTCAAATTCCCCCTGGCTTTCAATGCTTTTAAATACTGATCAGTCAAATATTGAAAAAGATCACTTTTTCTCTTTTACCCCGCATTACTAATAAAACACATAAAAAACCCAAGTTTTTATTAGTGTATATGTATTAAATTTTAACAAAACTTTTGTGGGATCCAGTGACATAAGCACCAGCAAGCACCTATAAGCTGGATTCCTAAACCAGGATGCGCATTCTTTCACCAGTTCCCACCAGTACTGGTTTCTTGACAACTGGGATCTAAGTGACCACTGAGGTCAGCCAAACTGGGGATTGGTGGCGTGCAGATGCACATTGACATCAGAATACTCAACCATCAGAAATGTCCCAGTTTCTGACCACCATAAAAATGCAAATAGATTTGGTGCAAAGACAGAACCAGAAACACCAACATCAGGCCAATAGATAGATTTGTTGCACTGACAGCACCAAAATACCAACATTATTAGACATTTGCCCTCCCAGTTGCAAAAGAAAAATGTTTTGGGTCAGAATCCACTGAAAAAGGGAAATGTTGGCCATTTACTAGTTTGCAATGTTGTTCTGCTTGATTTAAATAATGATAATGCTGATATCGGCCAAAAGACCCTGGCCAATTCTTGGTGGAACCCCATTAATTGTGGTAACACCATTTTGAAACCTGCATGGGCAAAAACATAAAATTGAGCAGTCAGATTACTTCAACCGCATGATGGACCATGGGTGACTCTTGGAAGGTACTTCTCCAACCACAACCAGGTCCTTCAAAGCATCTATGCGGGGACCACCCCTTTTATAGGCTTGGTGGGGGTCCCCCAAGATGCAATTAATTTCTCAAATGGGGATTGGCTGAAGTTTATAAAATCGTTACATCACGGGTACATTTTGGCCAAAAAAATTCCCTGCCATCATTCAGCCAAGATGGAGTTAGTATCTCAAGCTTCAATAGGCTGCTCCCCCATATTTCATAATTTGGACTAGGCTAAGCTATTCTGAACATACCCTGAATTCGCCTCAACCCTTGAACAGTTTAAATACTGAAAGGTCAGATTTTGATGGGAGTCATTTTTCACTTTTATCACGCTAATAATAAAAATTATAAAAAACCCAATTTTATTAGTGCTAATATTTAATTTTAATTACAAACTCTGTGGAATCCAGCAGGTAATAAGCACCAGTGAGCAGATATCAGCTGGGTTCCTACAAACATTAAGTTGGTTGTAAATTGATTTGTGGTTGGTCCAACCCAACCATGCAAAAACTCCTTGATGCCCAAAACCTTAAAAGGATGAACAGGTAAGTGAGGTAGTAACCCTGAACACAACCTTTATTTTTATTCTTAAAATAAAAATGGCCCACCAAACAGAGACTTTTGAGAAGCAACCAACAATGCTCCTCAGGAGGGAGGAGCATAGGGGAGAAGAATTTCAACGTGAGCTTTGGATTTGGTGACACACCTTTTTATGTTTGCCCTTTGGGACCTCACCCAAACCATTGATTAGGCTCAAATAAGCCTAATCAATAATCCTGGGTTGGGACCATCTAGTACTAAAAAAAAAGCCTAATCAATAATTTGGGCAAGGAAAAACCCAGTGCACAAACTTGACCAAAAACAATATTATAAAACAATTTGACTTGGGATTCAGAAAATCTGAACCTGAGTCAATATGTAATGATCAAGAAAATCTCAATTGTTACACTCTGGTCAAATTATGGTGGAATCCTTTAAATTTAAGTAAACCTTCTACTCTGAAACTCCATCCAAAAACCCTAGATTTTGGCTCCCCGGCTCCTCCAAACCTCCAGCAAAATAGGCCAAATGGCCTGGAGCTCCAATAAAGCATCTGCTTGAATTTGATGTAACTTCCTAAAGGGAAAGAAACCTGTCAGGAGAGTGTCTATAACTCCATAGCACCAGCATGGTGGTGCACGTTGAACAGGCCCAACGCAAGGGAATTAGTCATCAGTATTAAAGGAAGGATAGCCCCGCAGATGGTGCTTGAATTAAAGTAACATAGGGTGAGGGTGTTTAACACTGTAAAGGTTAATAGAGATCAAACCTACAACAAGACTTGGATGGGCCCCAAAGGGGTGTCCATATCCAAGCTTTGATCAGAGCTAGAGTGCTTGGGTGCCTTGTTCTGGAGGGAACCAGGGCGGCCCAGTGGTGCCCCTGATGCAATTGTAATTTTAATGCAAATAAATTGGCTAACGTTGTTCAAGATCTCCTTGAAGAGGTCCTCGCACAGGTTCGCCAAAGTTAACATAAATAAACATAAATTAACGGAGGGTTTTTATCAAGGTTAAAGATGACCAACAAGAAAGGTTGGTCTCAAGAAAACATATTTAAGTCAATTTAGGGAAATCATCAATTGGGAAAGTGGTACTAAGCCCTGGTGCACCAATAAGTGCACACTTCCATCAGTGTAAGTCCCAGTGAACATCTCTCTGGGCGTCAATCAGGCCATCATTCCATTCCTGCGCAAGAAGGTACCAAAGAGGATGGCCATACCCCTCATTACTCAGGGCAATCTCGCTCACATGGTAGACGAACACTGGGTAATAGCCCCTCCGCTTTGGATCCTTCTTCCAGTATCCGCACTCTCCTTGGCAGAACTGTTATGAGGATTCAGTAAAATCTTCGCTGAGATCGCCAAAATGGAATCATTTACAACTAATTCAAGAGGCAATCAGCCCAATACTTGGATTTCAAATGGTTAAAAAGGTATGAAGACTGAGCTATCAGCTGGAATGCCCAATGGTTGTGATTCAGTTTACACAATGATCGAAAATCCCCCCTCCCAAATCAGTCAGGCATCACCCCCAATGGGCAGATTCCTGCAGGCAAATTGGGCGTTGTGCCTGACGCAATACCACTGACTGCAACTCGGTTCACCGCCAAATTTTGCAATGTCAGTCCCCAGGGAACTAACCCGCCCATTCCCAAATAGTTCACCACTTAGGTCAAACTGACCGCAACTCAGCCTGCCACCAAATTTTGTGATGTCAGTCCCCAGGGAACTAACCTGCTTATTTCCCAAATAATTTGCCGCTGAGGTTGAACTTGCAAAACCTGATCCCTGCTTGTTTTCCCTCAAAATTGACGACTATTTAATCAGGTGCATCACAATGAGAAAATTGTTGGTCGATTCTCCTTCCTTAAATTTTCCAATAAAAACAACTTCCCCCAAAATCCCGTTTTTATCAGTTGAGAATTAAGCTCCCTTCCAGTTCCATATTTGTCATACCAGCAGCAGTGCCTCTGGCATTCTGGTTTGCCTTTTGGGTGCTCTGGCATCCAGGCTGGCAGGCCAGTATAATTCTTACTTGCTGTCTGCCTGACATACTTGACCAACCATCAATTTCTACCATTTCCGCCTTTCTCATAGATATTGGCACAGCAATGGTCCCTTCTTTCCAACTGAATCATGCCGTAAAGAAGATTATTCCTACCCACATTAGTCCCGTCCCACTCAAAACTCCAAACCCATACCCCATAGTTGCCGTGGTATCTTGCCCATGTCAGTAGGGTCTGACATCTCAACTTGCAATGAGTTTATTCCCCAAAGCCCAGTAGTTTCCCAGATGTCGCCCTTCAAAGGTGCAATTCCCATGGAACTGGAACTGATCATTGTCAAAAATGGGGAAGAGGCTGAGGAAGAGGTTATCCTGACATTTCAGAAATCGCGACGTTCCATCCAATATCACATGGCTTGGAAAGGATATCTGGCCTATGAGAAAAGTTGGGGCAAGGCGCGCAATTGCGCGAATTGCATGAACCTGGTCAAAGCTTTCCACATATCCCACCCCAAGATTCTCCGTTTCCTCCAAAGCCCAGTAGTTTCCCAGCTGCCACCTTTCAAAGGTGCAATTCCCATGGAACTGAAACAAATTATTGTCAAAAATGGGGAAGGGGCCAAGGAAGAGGCTATCCTGGCATCCCAGAAATCGTGACGTTCCATCCAATATCTCATGGCTTGGAAAGGATATCCGGTCTATGAGAAAAGTTGGGGCAAGACGCGCAATTGCATGAATTTCATGAACCTGATTGAAGCGCTCCACATATCCCACCCCAAGATTCTCCATATCCCCCAAAAACCTGCATCAGTAATGGCAATAAAGTTACCCAAGGCGCACAAGAATGTGGCTCTCATACAGTTTCCCAGTGATGAGGCTCTTCTCTTGGAAAAAGGAAAGGGTAATGTAAGTCCTGGTGAACGTCCTCTGGGCGTCTATTGGGCCATCTTTCCATTCCTGAGCAAGAAGGTACCAAAGAGGATGGCCATACCCCTCATTAATCAGGGCGATCTCTCTCACATGGTAGACAAGCGCTGGGTAATAGCCCTTCCACTTCAAATCCTGCTTCTGGTACCCACACTCTCCTTAGCAGAACTGTTATGAGGAATCAGTAAAATCTGCGCTGAGATCGCCAAAATGGAATCGATTGCAACTAATTCAAGTGGCAATCAGCCCAATACTTGGATTTCAAATGGTCAAAAAGGTATGAAGACCAAGCTATTGTCTGGAATGCCTGACGGTTGTGATTCAGTTTACAAAATAATCAAAAATCCCCCCTCCCAAATCTGTCAGGCATCACCCCTGATGGGCAAATTCCTGCCAGCAAATCAGGCATTGTGCCTGATGCAATGCCACCGACCACAACTCAGTTTGCCGCTGAATTTTGTGATGTTGGTCCCCAGGGAACTAACCCGTCCATTCCCAAATAGTTCACCGCTTAGGTTGAACTGACCGCAACTTGGCCCACCACCAAATTTTGCGATGTCAGTTCCTAGGGAACTAACCCACCCATTTCCCAAATAATTCGCCACTTAGGTCAAACTTGCGGAATCCAATCCCAGCTTGTTTTCCCTCAAAATTGATGACTATTTAATAAGGCACATCGCACTGAGAAAATTGTTGGTTGATTCTCCTTACTTAAATTTTCCAATAAAAACAACTTCCCCCAAAATCCTGTTTTTATCTGTTGAGAATTAAGATCCCTAGTTCCATATTTGTTATAACAGCAGCAGGGCCTCTGGCATTCTGTTTTGCCACTTGGATGCTCTGGCATCTGGGCTGGCAGGCCAGTCTAAATATTACTTGCTGTCCGCCTGAAAATCAGACTGGGTAATATACTTTGATATCAACTGAAATTGAGTGATAGATTGAAGTCAAAGCCAACCTAAGTTGGAAATTTTATAAATTGAATGGGGTTTGAACCCCGTTAACTGAGTAACTGAATTGAACCATCATAGGTTAAGTGGTAGCACATCTGTTTTAACGCTATGGCCGTTACATATGGCTGGGCAGGTCGAGCTCCCTCTGAACCAACCTGAACATATCTGGGCAGCACCCACCGTTGGTCCAAGGTGTGCCTTAAGTCAGAAAGGTCCTGTAGCTTGACCCTTTTTGACTCTTGATGCCCAGCCTTGTCTTGGCCATTGACCCCTTCAATAAAGTCTTGTGAACATGACAAAACCTCCTTTTAAAAGCCTGGAGGAGGTTCAAGGGGGTTAAAAATATTTTAACCACTCACCCCTTAGGAGCTCAGGTAATCGTCCCAACAAACTATATGTACAAAATGTCTGATTGGCGGTATTACGTTAAAATTCTCCTGAATGGTTATGTCATTCCAAAGGCTGATTTATCATAAAAATTAAGCTTTACCAATTTAAATCAAGATAATTACAGCTTGACCTGAATTTTTCTCGCCCCTCATTATTAACCTTAAAATATCATATATACTAAGAGATGACATTCTAACAAGGGTTCTCTTTTCCAGATCCTCAATTATTACTATTAATAAAAAAATATATAAATTCAATTTCCCTTTGTAATTAATAACATTTCCTTTTATAAAATTTTAAATAGCAGTCAAGAGCTATAAACCTCCTGCAACTACCCTATTGTTAAAATCCATTGTAATCAGCACCTGTGAGCACTTACCAATGCCAAGATTCCAACAAGTGGTACTCACTACAGGTGCCTCTGTACACCACAATCTTGACACAAAAATGGAGGGTGGTCAATTGAGTAACCCTCCTACCCTTCCCATTAGAAATGAAACAAGGATAGTTGTTTTTTGCAGCTACTCAGCGTGCTGTCTCACCAGAAAAAGCTCAAACAGCGCCCCCATTCTACTCCACAGGGTTTCATCTCTCCTGTCCCTTTTTAAACCCATCTTTAAAAACAAATTGCCCCAGTGAGGGTATCATTGCTTCCTTTATATATGTCTACAAATTTGCCATGGAAGGCACGACTGACTAACAAAAAGTCTAGCACATTCTCCCTCATCTGAGTCACATGGCCCAGGAGGTAATGGTTCCTCATATGGACACTCTGAGAACAAGGTGAGAGGTTAAGGATGCGCTGATTTCTGAATTTGGCTCAAATAAGAGTTTAATCAGGTTAACAGGCCTTTAGGCCTTAGTAATTATGAAGAGCAGGTTTCTGCTTTTGCTGACCAGTTCTACCTAGCCGCTCAGAAGTTATTAACATCTCACCTGCTCACTCTTGATGACGCCACCGCTGAAATGATAACTGGGTTGGCTTCTCACTCTCCCCTAGCTAGGCATATAATCTCTGTGAAATGCACCTTTCAGAAAATTTGTGACATAAAAGAGGCTTTATTAGATGTTGCAGATTTTCACACAGTTGAGACTCCCCAGGAGTTGTGGTGAAACCCTCAGTTCTAACCATTGATGACCTTTTACCTGTAGGCCAGTGGATGAAAGCTTCAGTGACCTACTTGGGCTCTCTTGTGCTTGTTTGTCCCCTGAAACCTAAACCTAAAGTGCGACTCAAAACAGACATCATTCCATCCAATACATCTGAGATCCCTAAGATCGCCAACAAAGAGCTCCAACACAAGCTCATCGAAGCTACATTGCCTTTTCCCCCAATTCAGCTGGTGGTTGCAAACCCTAACAGTATCTCTTCCCTCAAGGCCTTTCACGTTGTAAATCCTGTTATAGGCTGATAGTGTCAGGAAAACGGCAAAAGAAGTTTAGACCAGCCTGCCAGTCAGGATGTGTGAGCACCCAAAAAGCAAGCTGCCAGTGGCATTGCCACTTATACTATAACAATTGACGATTGTACATGAATCCCATAAGTTGGGAATTATGGGATTCATGTATGTCAATAGTTGCAATTCCACTATTCCGAGTAGGATTTTCCTATTTGGGTCAATAGCAGAATAATTTAAATAAATTATTTTTTTGTTTGTCGTTATGAAGTTCCCCCATTTCGCCACCAAGTTGCCTGGATGCCACCAATTCTGGAGGCTTTTGCGCCCCTTATGACACACAATTAATTTAACCTTTTTTGGAAGTATTTCAAAGTGAGGTCAGCCCCAATGGCCCTTACTTTGGAATTCTGTTCCAACTTTGAGTCCACTTCCAATAAAGGCCGCTTTTTGCTGAAACCTGTTTTATTTAAATTTATTTATTTGAAAAAAACTTTTCTTTCTCGTTGCAAACACTTTTGCAACCCATTCAATTCAAGACTAAATCTAGTTTGATAATCTCATAGAGGGGATTAGTCTGCGCCCATGTCTGGGAGCAGTTGGGCAAGCAAGGCAATAGGAGCAGGCGGAAGGCCCGCGGCCTCTAACATTTGAAAACGCCCTGGAGAATCTGGCAGAATAGAAAAAAATCTAAAAAAACTGGCGGTCACAATTTCCCTGGAGATACTCGTGTGGCAAGCATGATGCAACCAGTACATCAACACGCCACATTCCCAGCCACTTTCATCGGTGGAATTCAGAGTCTGTGTGTATCTGGACATCCAAAAAATGGCCCTATGAGAAAAATTTTGTGAAGATGTACACAAAGTTTTCCCGACCGCGGTGTATGTTGCACCTCACTCCATGTCACACAGTTGGCTAGACCTAGGTTTCAAAAGCAAAATAGCAGCAGATGAGGCTGCAGCAGTGCGCATAGTGGTCAACCTCCCCGAAGGGCAACGGGTCATTGAAACTAAATGCACCAGATGGACAAAATCAAACCAAATTTTCCTCACGTTTGACTTTTTGCCTACTACAGTAAAATGTGACATTTTGGAGCAACACCTGAAAGATGGTCTCACCATATATGGCGAAATACAATCTTTTGAAATGCAACATTTCACGCTGATGCCACACCTGTGCACCGGCAAAGCCATCACAGTTCTGACCCCAACCAAGGAGATTGCGAAGGACCTAACTCAGATCCCGCACTCCACCTTTATTGATATTGCAGGGCACACCACCCACCCATTCCAGGTAACCGTGGACAGCGCGCCCCCCATTTGCACCCACTGTGATGCGTTTGTCCATAAGGCGCATGCATGCCCCATCAAAGAGGGTGTCACATTCCAAGAGCACCCCTCGGCGGCCATGGCCAGCGGAGAGGCGCACTACAAACCAACTGCAAGCACCAAGGAGGTTTCCCGTGGGGAGCACAAGGCTGCTACCTATTAGTAAAGCCCATCTCCCTGCAGGAGTGGAAGAAGGCCAAGCAGGCCCATAGGACTGCGGCCAAGGAAGCGGCCAAGGCCACCACCACCATCCCACACTCACAACGCCAGGAGGACATAGTGACCTTCGCGGCAGAAGCAACTTGGGAATCCATCACCCAATCAGATTGGGAGGCCCATGCCAAACGGGCCACTCAATCTGAGGATCCAATGGGAGATTTGATCTCACCCAATCGCTGCACCCAAGCCCCGGTCAAAACTGACTTGGGACCTATCCCAACCAAAAAAATTTTTTTGCCCCACTCGATGGTGCACCAAACTTATCTGCACTGCAAAAAATTTGTCCGACGTTGGAAAAACAAAAAGCAAAGGCCAAAGCCAACGCGACTCTTTCCGCAAAAATTACAAAAACCCCAATAGCATTGCTGCTAATACCCGCGCTGCTGTGAAAGCCTGTGGGGACCTGGAAGAGGCTGGTGGGCCCGGGGGCCCACCCCCTCACACCTAAGGTGCAATGGGGGAAACCTTCACTCTAGGGACGCTGAATATCGCCGGACTCAAGGCCTCCCCATCCCAGGCTAGGAAACTGAGTTTTTTACAAAATAATTTACCCGTGGATATCCTGGACATCCAGGAGTCCCACTGTCCACGAGGTTCTGAGGAAGCTTGGAAAACAATGCTCCTACCATCCCTATCCTTTTGGTCAAAGCACTGTGGGGTGCTAATTCAGAAAAACAATTTTTTCAAATTTACATCTTCAGAAATATTCCTAAATGGCCGAGTGCTCATTGTCACCTTCTCATGGGCCAATGTTGCACACACAATCGTCAACATTTACGCCCCAAACAGTGCACATGAGCGTCAGGAATTTTTCTCATCGGTAAAATCCCTCCCGCTATCCCCCAATTCTTTCCTAATTGGTGACATGAACTGTTGGCTAACCTCACCAACGGACCGGTGGCCACCCTCACCCCACGCCCCACAGGGTCACGTAGAACTACGCGTTCTAAAAGCCACCCTTGGGTTAATGGATGCGCTGCCATGACATGCCCCACTGCTCAAAAACATGACGCGTCCCCACGTCCACAACGGCCAATTAAGGTCCATGACTTGCATCGACCTTATTCTAGCGCTGGCAAAATTCCAACCCCACATCTCCCACTTCAAAATAACGAAAATGGAATTCTCCGACCACCGACTGGTCTCAATAACATACCACTTACCCGTCACAGTTGCAAAGGCCCCACATTGGTGCAAAATCTGCCCCCAGAGCTCACATCACCAGGATTTTCCACGTGGGTGGAAGAGGCAACTTTGGCAAAATTGTTTGTTGCACCATTTTGCGCAGACCCCATTTCCACATGGGCAACTTCCAAAGAAGACACCATCCGCCACTATTGCCATCTCTCATCCAGATGCTCACGAGCCACATCAGCGGTTATATCGCGCGCACTGGTGGAATTGGCCCACTTGGAGTCCAACATTCCAGCCTCAGGATATAGCCCTGCATGGGGCCAGAAGTGGGCGGAGGCAGCCGCCCACCTCAACGCACTTGAAAGGCAACATAAACATTGGGTTTGTGTCCAATACAGGGCCACATGCATCACTAAAGGTGACAAGTGCACCGCATACTTCTTCAAAAATTTTTTTGCACCATGCCAGAGCGTGGCCTGCACACAGGTGCAAAGATCGGATAATTCTATTGTGGACACACCAGCCAAAGTGGCAATCAAAATGCAAAGATATTACTCCAAGTTATACTGAGCTGAACCAATTCAGCTGGCCAAAATGGCGGAATTTCTCAACCGAGCTCATATCCGCACCATTTTCCAATACCCAGAAATAATGAATTTAATTACTCCAAACAAATTATGGACTACCATTCACGGTGCGCCAAACCAAAAATGCCCAGGCCCAGATGGCATTCCATATGAGTTCTACAAAAATATTTTAAATATATATCCCTATTGCTGCTAGCCTCACTTAACCAAAGCCTGTTGGAAATGCGCCTCCTACCAGGAGGACATGAGGCCTTTACGGTCACACTCTTCAAGAAAGGGGATAGGCTAGACTTAGCCACCTGGCGCCCCATTTCTCTAACAAACACAGACACCAAAATTCAAACAAAATCATGGCTAACCGTTTAGGGACTGTAGTATCTGCCACCATCTCCACAGAACAATTTGGTTTCATCCTCAGAAGGTCAATTTGGGATAACGTGCACTCTGTGGCTAATGTGTGTCAGTCCACAGCCTCTGGGGCACTTGTATTCTTGGACCAACAAAAGGCCTATGATAGAGTAAACTGGGAATACCTTAGGGCCTGCCTCCAACAATTCCGCCTATCTCCCCGCTTCATTAACTGGGTGATGCTGCTCACGGAATCTGCAAGAATGGCAGTGCACAGCCCGGGTTTCCTAACGGAAGTAGTCCGTCCTCAAAGGGGCCTGCAACAAGGGGACCCCCTCAGCTCACTATTATACAACTTCAGCCTTGACCCACTACTGCGAAATGTGAATGCCCAACTCACTGGGGTCCATGTGCCAGGCCAAACCCCAGTCAAGATGATGGCATTTGCAGATGATTGCGTGGTGGGGGTGTCTAATAACAAAGATGCACGCGCTTGAAGCCCTCATCCAGGAATATTCCCGGGTAAGCAACGCGGCACTGAACGCCTCCAAAACCGAAATCATCCTCCTTAGTTGGTTTCAGAACTGCTGGGCCCCAGCAAGTAGTTCCCAACACGGCCCATCTGCTCGCCCACGTCCACGCCTTACTAACTCAAAACACACCGCTCCACTGGTGCTCCACTTTGTGCCACGACCTACCATAGGACCGGTACGCCATCTGGGCGTGTGGTTGGAGGCAGGTGGATACGCGTCAGTAGTAATGGAGTGCCATATACTGGACAACGTGACGAAGCGAATCGCCTCTCTCAGAGCCCACCCTACTACCCTCACTGGCAGGGTTGTTCTTGCCAACTCTATGCTCCTATATTAAAGTCTGGTTTGGAGCCCACGCCATCCCCTTCTCCCCAAGCTTCTTCAAATCCCTGTATGCTTTGCTACAAGGTTGGCTTTGGTC
Source organism: Massospora cicadina (assembly GCA_022478985.1). Lineage (NCBI taxonomy): Eukaryota > Fungi > Entomophthoromycota > Entomophthoromycetes > Entomophthorales > Entomophthoraceae > Massospora > Massospora cicadina. The sequence goes on from JAKSZP010000014.1 coordinate 249,887, forward strand.
AGGTCGCCCTCCACCAGTATGGCTAGAGGTCATGTTTGGCCCTCATCATCATGGTGGCATGGGCCTACTTGACTTCAAAGCCCATGCCGCCAAGATCCTGGGCACCTGGATTGCGGCCGTCACTGCTCCTACACTCCCATCCCAACACTGGTCCCGCGCGGCCTGCTCCAACTTCTCCCGAGCCTTGGGCCTCAACAATACATCAAACCCCCACTTCCTGATGAAATACCTCGCATCACACACATCAGCCACAGGTCCTCACGGGACCAAAACCCACTACAAACGAATCCTACTCTCCATGCGAAGCGCAGAGTGGAGAATTTGTATTAGTGGACATACAACCTGAAGAGGCCGCCCCTCTCCTCAGTTCACACAAGAGGTACAGGGGCTACCCATCCATGATGGTGTGATCCCCATTCGACCCCAAGTCCTATCCAGGGTGGACTACCTGGACATGATGGACATCCCTTATTCCACTGAGACCCAAAAGACTATCCGGAAATATGCACACCATCCTCTGTTGCAGCCTCAAGTCCGCTCCCATGTGTGGCGCTGCCTGAGGTGGGTGTATCATACAGCTGAGCGCTCTAATGCTTTACACTCATCCTGTGTTGTGTGTGGCCAGTATGGAACGCTGTTTCACCGCCTGGAGAAGTTCCCCACCTCTAAAGTAATATGGAGCGAAGTCCAACGTCTGCTAGGCCAGGATCAAACACATCCCTTCAGTCTGTCAAGAGATATGTTTGCTTCATCAATGGCCTCCCCTCCCACCATCCCTCCGTGCTCTGGTGGTTGCAATCGCCATGTGGACTATCCACACGATTGTCTTGGATGCCATCGCTGGATCCATCCCCACCCTCCCTGAAGCTGTCCACAGATTCCGGTCTCATTTGGTGGATCACTTTCAAGCGTGGATGTTTGGATATCTCCCGCCGCGTCACCAACAGCTGGTCTCCTCCTGGTTCCCAGTCTGGTTCATCAAATCAGACCCCTTCCTCCACACGTGCTCAATAATGATACGTCCCCTACACACGTTCCCTCCCCTTCCCATATGTGGCGTTCCCGCTGGCAACAAGAGATAGCATCGCTTCTCTGGGGTGCCTCCCCTGGTACTAAGTTTTGTCTCGTCTGAGTCATATTTGGAAGTGTCTGTCCCATGGTCGGCCTTCCCCGCAATAAATTTAAATTTAAATTTATCTATTTGAAGCGAGTTATGTTGAGCAGATGGTGGTGCATTAGGAGGAAAAGAAGGGGGTGGATGCACTGAAGTCTTTTTGGAGTGGTCCTGCCCTGGCTAGTGAGAGCCAAAGTGGCCTGAGGCGACAGAGGCTGGTTGGCCGCACCTTGGCCCATTGGCCCTGAGGCGTTAGAGGTCATGGGGAGGCACATCTGCCTGGAGGCCCAAGGTGAGAGAGGCCAGTGCACCACACCTCGGCCCAGTGTGCCCATCAAGGCCCTCCATTTGGACAGGATCAATTGGAGTTGGTACAGACACATATGGGGGCGAGTGGTGTAGGGCTGGTGGCAGGCTGGGCCTTGGGAGCCCTGTCCATGACATTATTCCAAAGTCACCTTACCTTGGTGGGCTGTGGTATCAGGCAACCTGCAAGATGGCAATGGTCAATGTCCCAAGCATCGCCACATGCCATCAGTCCCATTTGTTGGTTTGTAGGGCCTTCCAACGAAAAGGATGGGGAGCTTGGGGGGTGGGCCAGACTGCTTGCTGTTAATGGCCTCTTGTGCCTGCCAGGAGACCTCCAGAGAACCCGTTGAATTGATCCAGGGGCTCTGGATTTTCAGTCAAAATACCCAAGCTGCTCGCGAAAAAGGTCCCCTGTCAAAAAAGTCGTTGGTTGCTGCACGCCTGCCTTACTGGTTCAGGTCCAAGTCTGCTGGTATTTCCATTTTAGGAAAGGGTAGTGTAACAATTGACGATTGTACATGAATCCCATAGGTTGGGAATTATGGGATTCGCGTATGCCAATAGTTGCAATTCTACTATTTTTGAGTAGGATTTTGCTATTTGGGTCAATAGTGGAATAATTTAAATAAATCATTTTTTTGTTTGTCGTTCTGAGGTTTCCCCATTTTTGCTGCCAAGTTGCCTGGATGCCACCAATTCTGGAGGCTTTTGCAACCCTTATGACACACAATTCATTTAGCCTTTTTTGGATATATTTCAAAGCGAGGTCAGCCCTGATGGCGCTCACTTTGGAATTCTATTCCAACTTTGAGTCCTGTTGAGAATCTATATGACTGGATGACAAGCCACCATTATGACCACAAAGCTCATTGGAGAATTTCCGCCAAAGAATCAATGGACAGAATCTTCCAAGGATGTTTCAGAGCTATAAGTGATTGGAAGCTTTAAGATAAGGCGATAATGGGTCATAACAGGTCTTATCAGATTGCCTTCAAAAGAGGACAATAAGGCAATGTTGACATTTTACAAAAAGATATATTGGATCGCCTCGAATCAAGGCAATAAATGATTAAAGAATAACAAGTAAAAACCAATGAAAAGATGGCAACATGAATAAACTAAGCGGAAGGGTCAGTACTGATAGACGTCACTGAGATATCAGTGAAACGAGGGGACTGGAGGAGTAGTCTTGAAAGGTTTTTAGAGAAAGGAAAAGGAAGAAAGGGGCGGACTGGAAGAAGATCCGCTGACTTATTATATTTTAAATATATAAGTGTTTGGGGGAACTGCTCCCGTTTTATTATAAATTAAGTAGTTATGAGTGTATCAAGGAACTGGCGATTGTCATATCATCTGTTTCAATTGTTCAATGGGGGAAACCATGTGCAAAAACCCTTTAGCGGGTACATACTGAATTGCTGAGATTCCACAGTGGTGCTCACTACAGGGGGCCCATTGACCAATAACAATATAATGAAAGATCAGCCGCCGGTTATGTCACATCCAGGTTGTTAAAAAAGAATCCTGCATGAAATGGTGGTCCTGTGGCATATGAGGATTTGAAACTCGCATTAGATACTCTGCTCAAAAAGCAGGATGAGTTGCTTCAGAATGTTTACAGTGATAAGCTGCCGCCATTTGATCGTGAAGGGAATATTCATGGGTTCTTTCACCAATTTGAGTTTGAAACTGAGGGTACTTCAGATTGGCAAAGAAAACTATTACTCTCCTATTTGGACGTTGGGAGTGCTGATCAAGTCGTTTGTTACCTCTCAGCTAGTTCCACATCATACTGTGAAGTTAAGGAGACGGTGCTGAAGTTGTTTGGCGGAACTGCAAAAATGTTGCAGCGGAAAACCGAGTTCTTGATCATTTAGTTTCAGCGAAATGAGACCCTCACCACATTCACTGACTGATTTATGATGGAAGCACACGTGCTGATTGGGGCAGGAATTCTATCTGAAGTTGATGTGTGTATTGCGATGGCCTCAGTGGTGAAGCCACACCCTGAGCTTTACAATGTCATAGCCCCATTGTTAGAGCCCAATGTACCTCTTCTTAAACTTGTTCAGTTTGTACGTCGCTTATCTGTAACTTTCCCTCCACCCAATACTGAGCAAATCCGCACTGTCGCCGATGTTCACCCTAATCATGTGGGAAGAGTTAACCAGTCAGGGAGGATCCCGTCAGGATACTCTTTGCAGTCCAACGGGCGTTCCTTGGTTACTAATCAACATTAGACCAACTACCAATATGGGCCTAACTACGCTGACAGGGGGTGGTTGTTACCATTGGGGGTCTGGATATGTCAATCCTTTTCAAAAACCATCTACCAAGTGAACCAGCTTGTACTAAACACGTGTATAGGTCTTATGTAGTAATTTGTTTTAATTGTGGTCACACTGGGCACATGGGATGATGATGCCCCAACTAATGGATCCCTCCTCTACAATGGGAGCAGGGCTATCAGGGAAATGTTTGAGCGGAGTAGAGAAGGGACTCTATACTTATGCTACCTTGAACTTACATGTCCCACCTGAGTCTACTGTGTTAAATATAGCTGAAGCTTCTCAGTATGATGATAAATTCCTCTACCAACCACCGGTTGGGGAGTAAATGTGCTGACCCAAGTACACATTGAAGAAATGGCGGACAAAAACTCTCCAGCTCAACTGAAGCTTTATGCTTGTCAAATGTTCGATCAAGATCTGTTAGATCAGTTAGAACCATTCACAGATGCCCTGTCCCTGAGGGGAAGAGACGTCGCCCTCCCAGTGGATGCTATTGTAAACAGATCCCCCAAAAATCAGTGCGGGTATTATGAGTTTCCTGGGAAAACATGATTCATTAAGTGTACACGTAGTAAATAGCCAGGATTCATCTTACTCAGAATGCACTTAAAGTGACATTGTGGTAGCTAAAGCTCGGGTATGGGCTATCATTGATATGGGCGCCCCAGTTAATATTGTCTCCACTAAATTGGTGTGGAAGTTGTCCTTAAAACCCGACATAGAACACCGTATGGTGTATGGGACCGCTGGAGCTGAAATCACCACTTCTGAGGGAGCATATAGCGCTCTTCCCTGGCAGTTTGGATCCATTTTTGTGGTGACTCCATTGGTGGTATTAACAAACAGTAAATATGATCTATTAATTGGGACTGAATTTATGTGACACTATGGGGCTATAGTTGACATGATGGAAGAGACCCTAGCTATTGTAGGACAGTAAATCCCTATTTATTTCACCTCTAGTGGAGCGACAAAGAGCAACACATATGGGACAGATCAACCTTGCCTACAGCGATGGGGTGATTCCAGTGCACTATCATCGATTAAAAAGGAAAACGCAGGCCCTCCCTCATCAGATATACGAATACCAAGGGTTACATCTTAGAGAATATAGAGCTATATCCATTCCCTCTGGTCATCAAGTAATAATAGACACAGAGTTAGAAGTGAAAGTGCCAGCTGGGCTCTATGGAGAGATCATTGGGCCTTATCAGCAATCACTGCTTGAGCCCCACGTGGCTCCAGGCATCATACTTCCAGGCCATGGGGAAATCAAAGTAAAAATAGCAAATCTTCAGAACAGCCCCATTTGAATCCACCGACATCAGATTATAGTGTATTTACATCTGAACCCAGTTAAAGATCAACCAGGTTCATGAGTTCAGTTCTCTGGATGAATTTGGTCTGCCCATTGAACCTCCTCTTGGCGCAATGGTGGTTGTACTGCGGGAGAATTTATCTGGGCTATCAGAAGATCAGAAGGAGCGGGCACTAGCGTTATTTCAAAAGTATAAAGAGATCTTTGTGGTTGATGATAATGATTTGGGGTGCGCTTGGGGGTTGTTCAAGACTGGACACTGGGGATTATCCTCCCATCAGGTCTTGACCAATCCGTTAATCATGGGCAGCTGAAGAAGTTGTCACCGAGGAGATTGAAAAGCTGCTGGAGCAGGGAATGCTTGAACCATCTAAGAGTCCTTGGGCTTCACCTGTCCTAATTGTTAAAAAGAAGGATGGCACTAACCGCGTAGTAATTGATTACCAGAAGCTTAATAGCATCACCAAAAAAGTTTCAACCCTCTGCCACGGATTGATGATGTGCTGGATCAGCTAGGTGGGTCCCAATACTTCTTGGCGATGGATTTGATATCCAGTTATTAGCAAATTGAGTTGCCTCTGGAGGAACAAGAAAAATGCGTGGTAATCATTTCAAAAGGGCTTTTCCAACCAACACGCATAATGCAAGGGCTATGTAATGCCCTGGCTACATTTCAACGAGCAATGGACACCATACTGGGTGATCTGAAGCTGTCATCCATTCTTGTGTATCTTGACAATATTAACATCATCTTCTTGCACATTTACTGAGCATCTCACCCATTTGGAAGAGGTATTTCGCCAACTGGCTGAGGACAATATCAAGATCAAGCCCCAGAAATGCCATTTCTTCAAGGATAAGCTGGAGTACCTCAGTTTTGTAGTGGATGCAACTGGGATAAGACCCCAACCCGCCAAGGTGGAGGCTATCCAGAAAGATGACTAAGCCCGCTAATAAGTGAGACATTCAGGTGTTTCTGGGGATGGTGGGTTACTACTGACGATTCATACCCAATTTCAGTTGCATCAGAGGTCCTCTGTTTGAGCTACTGAAGAAACCCCATGTTTGATTGATGGAGCAATGTAAATGTGCCTTCAATACACTTTAAACGGCATTAATTAGTGCGCTGGTGTTGCGCTATTCTAATTTTGATAAGGAATTTATAGTGCAAACAGATGCGTCCCTTTCCGCTGTTGGGGCAAACCTGTCTCAGAAGGATGATGAGGGAGACAAGCACCTCGTGGCATACTGTAGTTGCAGCTTGAATTGCCATGAACGAAATTACGCCATAACCAAGTGGGAGTGCCTAGCGGTGACTATGCATATAAACAGTTTCAAGTCTACTTGCATAGAGTAAGGTTTAAAGTTGTGACAGATCATGCATCGTTACACTGGTTGTAGAATTTGAGAGAGCCTGAAGGGCAGCTAGCCCGATGGGCTCTAAAGCTGCAAGCTTACAACTTTGAGATTCTATATCAGCTGGGAGCAAAACACCAAAACGCTGATTGCTTATTGAGATTGCCAACAATTACAGTTATGGCGGATCTAAGTGATATAATGTTTGACAAAATGATCAGCGGAAAGTATAATGATGAACCGCCTCAAGTTATCAATTTAATAGATGAACTCAGGATCAATACATTCCTAAGAAACGGGGAATTGTATAAGTGCATAGGGGACGTTACCATGAATATCCCAAGGCCTTCCAACCGCTTAAATATTATTATGAGTGCACACCAAGCTTTTGGCCATGGCGGAGTACGGAAAACTCTTGAATTGCTAAAGCCAAGGTATTATTGGGAAAGCATGCAATATGACATGCTTGAGACCCTGTCTTGCTGCCACCAGTGCCAGGTGGAGAAGCCGTTCCACCAGAGGACTTCATACCAGTTGGTGAAACCTCACTTTTCTTGGCATACCATCTCTATGGACGTTGTGGAACCTCTGCCAGCCGGAGCTAATCGTTCTAAGTATATCCTGATGGCAATTGACCACTTGACTAGGTGGGTTGAGGCGCGAGACATCCAGGATCTGGGGGCAGTTACTGTGACTAAATTCGTAATGGAATGCATCATACAGCGTCACAGCTGCCCACAGTTTATCCTTACTGACAATGGAACCAACTTCACCTTTCACATTTTACCTAAGCTCAACGAATTAATGGCCATCCGCGGGGGCCTAACAAACTTATATCACCCTGAATCCAACGGAATGGTTGAACAGGTTAATGGGACTCTGGTGAATATACTCTGGAAGCTGGTTACATATAGACCCTCCGATTGGAGTACACTTCTTTATACCACAGTATTCGCCTATAATATAAGTTACCATTCTTCCACAGGAAAGAGCCCCTTCCAATTGCTTTATGGCCGGCACCCCACTCTGCCTGCGCTGTTGTATGCCTGCGTAGAGGACACTGGTGGACTGGATCTGCAATTATATTTAACCATACTTACAAATATGCTGATTAAGTTACAAACTGAAGCGTACTTGTTCAGCTTGGCCAAGAAAATCAAAAACCAGGCTGTGGACCAAGTACGGCGTAGTGGCCTAAAACAGTTCAAAGACAGGGATATGGTGCTATTCCACAATCAGCACGGGTTAGGGTGGAAGCACAAACTTTTAATATTTGGATTGGGCCATTTGAGATAATAGAAAAAACAGGAGTTGACGCTTATATTATCAAGGATCCTGCGAGCGGCCAGATTATATATCAGGTGCATGCAAAATTCCTAAGGCCATATAAGCAGTAATATGGCTACTCTTAAAATGAGAAAAAAATGAAAAAAATGATAATAACATATATATGTGTATATGCTAGCGGGTTTATTCTTTTAATGTGGGTTGTCCTTTAAGGTCTTTCGTTTCACTGTCTTCATCTTGCTGTCTTTTTTCAGCTTCTTGCAGTGTTCTTTTTGTTTTGATTGATGGGACCTGTGTTTCTTCTTCTGCCGCTTCAGGTGTGCCATAGTTTCTATGGACTTGACTGGGGCTGGGGGTGGAGGCGAAGGCTGCCAAGGTGAAAGCAAAGGGGCTGGCATCTGCTCCAGGGCCAAATGCTAGGCCGAAGAGGAGAGGGCAGTGCGATAGGACTAAAAGAGGAGGACAGACTGGGATTCCAGGGTAACAGGCGAGGTGGGGAGAGTTCAGCTGGTTGATCGAATTGAAACTGTTCTTGTCCCATGAGGAGCAGAGCTTGTAACCACATGCATTGATGCTCCCAGGAAATCAATGAGTGCGCCAACAGAGGGGGCTGAAGTTGTAAGGGTTAGCGAGTTAGCAGGTGAATGCCAGCTCGAGGGGAAAAGGCTGCGCCCAGGGCCAGGCAATCTACATAGAAGTCCTCCATGCTCGGATACTCTATTGGAAAAGGAGAAGTTGCAGTGAATGCTGCTTGATGGGCCCACTCAAGGGCTGTCCGGTGCTGCTCTATTCCTGAACCTAAAGCAGTTACAGGATGAAAAATTAAGTTACCTAAGAATGCCATGATGGGAAGGTACTGTGATGGATCATTGGTGCTGAGGGTGGTGAATGCTGTAGTGACCCCGGAGCAAAGGCAAGGTAATTGGTTGTCGCAAAATTTTACCCTTAAGGACCAGAAGTGAGTAGGAGCGCGGGGGAAGGACCCTGAACAGCAGTCTATCACCCACTGCACAAAGCACAGCATTTACTGAATGGACAGAGCCATGAGATGGGGTTTAATAGGAGATGGAAGCATAAGGCGACTAAAGCTGCTCGCCAGGAGCTGGGCCACTTCGTTATGTGAAGGCCCTTGGCTCTTCTCCTTCCCCAGCATAGCTGGCCCACAATGTCCCTGAAAGGGGCGCGCCAGAAGGCCAAATGGCCAATGAAATCGGGAAGAATCTCTTCCTGGTTAGCATGGTTGTGAGGTACAAGTCAGACTAATCCTCATCAGCAAGGGGATAAGGGAACTGGAGAAGAGGGATATGGCCTGGGTTGGGTAACTCTGCACCTAGCCAAAAAGGGTAAAAGAAAGTGAACTCACAGACTCGCAGATGTTGGCGTGGAATGGTTTGCATATAAATTGCAGGAAAAAGAGGCTTACAGCTTATCATCCAGTCAAGGGGGGTAATGTCAAGAATCTATATGACTGGATGACAAGCCACCATTATGACCACGCGGCTCATTAGAGGAATTCCGCCAAAGAGTTAATGGACAGAATCCGCCGAGGATGTTTCAGAGCTACCAGTGATTGGTCTCTTTAGGATAAGGTGATAATGGGTCATAAGAGGTATTATCAGATTTCCTTCAAAATAGGGCAATAAGGAGATGTTGACATTTGACAAAAAGATATATTGGATCACCTCGAACCAAGGCAATAAAGGATTGAAGAATAACAAGCCGAAACCAATGAAAAGATGGCGAAAAGAATAAACTAAATGAAAGGGTTGGTACTGGTAGACGTTACTGAGATATCAGTGAAATGAGGGGATTGGAGGAGTAGTCTTGAAAGGTTTTTAGAGAAAGTAAAAGGAAGAAAGGAGCGGACCAGAAGAAGATCCGCTGACTTATTATATCTTAAATAAAAAAGTGTTTGGGGGAATTGCTCCCGTTTTATTAGAATAAAGTGGATACAAGTGTATCAAGGAACCGGTGATCATCATATCATCTGTTCCAATTGTTCATTGGGGAAAACCCTATGTGAAAAGCCCTTTAGCGGGTACATACCAGATCACCAAGTTTCCACAAGTCCACTTCCAATAAAGGCCACTTTTTGCTGAAACCTGTTTTATTTAAATTTATTTATTTGAAGCGAGTTATGGGGAGCAGATGGTGGTGCATCAGGAGGAAAGGAAGGGGGTGAATGCGCTGGAGTCTTTTTGGAGTGGTCATTCCCTGCCTAGTGTGGAGCCAGAGTGGCCTGAGGTGACAGAGGCCAGTTGGCCGCACCTCAGCCTGTTGGCCCCGAGGCGTTAGAGGTTGTGGGGAGGCACCTCTGCCCAGAGGCCTTAGGCAACAGAGGCTGGTGCACCGCACCTCAGCCCAGTGTGCTCAGCAAGGCCCTTTATTTGGACAGGACCAATCAGAGTTGGTACAGCCACATATGGGGTAAGTGGTGTAGGGCTGGTGGCGGGCTGGGCCTTGGGAGCCCCATCCGTGACACATACAAAGTTGTATGGAGCTGCAAATTGGGTAACAATGACTCATTAATGTAGGGAAAGCGTGAAAAGAAATCCTGTAATGAACTAAACTGAAACAACACCAGACACTGCGGGTCTTGCTGCAGGGGATTGTACTACTGGGCTTACTACTTCAGGATTACTGGTGAAAGGGTTCATCACTAACGTAGAGACAAGAGGGTGGATCCTTGCTTGAAAGTGAAATATATGAGGGCACATAATTCTGATATCTTGATATCGGATAGCTTCAATAATGGGGTTAAACTCACAGAATTTTCTTACATGTTGGATCCAGTGGACTATGGTGGGAGTGATTGTGATCATTAAAACTGGTAAAGACCATCCAGTGTAGGGGCTGACAAGCAACCAGGTTAGTGCCATCAGGACTTTGGCAAAAAGAATTGCCGTAAAATAAAAAATTGGGTACTAGCAGGAATTTTATTGGAAAGGAAAATAAAGAGAATTGCCAACAATTTCCTCAGTGGGATGCAACTGATTAAATGTGTTTGATTAGGTAGTATGTCCAAGCAGGTATTAGATTCTCAAATTTGACCTAAACCAGTGAATTTTTGGTAAAGGTAAAATAAATCCAATTAGAACTGACATCAAAGGATTCAGCGGCAGGTCAATTCACTATCAGTTCATCCGTGAACTCCTGAACAGATGCTTGACTGCATTTCTGTTGGTTGGCATGATAGCATCTGGCCCAACAGGCAACAGGAATTCCACAGGGCCACCCCACATAGGGGTGGTCCCAATTGGTTGAAAACGGGTTTGGGATGCCCAACCTCCCATGCCCAGTTGCTGGGGCATTTGTTCAAACAAATTATTTGCATTGGGCACAAATCCTGATTCTTTAGATAGGGGTTTCAAATTATCTATGATAGTCTCCAAAGGTACCATATGCTCATCAGGGATCATCCCTAACGATTTTGAGGGGTGTTTGGTGTCAGCAATTGTACTGCTAACTGACTCTTTACTGTTGACAATTCTGACTAAAAAATAATACTTGTCCCTTCATGACCAGTAGTTTTCTGATCGCTGAGCTTTATTCCCATTGGTTTTAGACCTTTCATCTTTGATTCAGTAATCTTGGCACAGATTTCCTCAATTTGGCAGACAAGTTCAGCAGAGGTGAGCACGGGTACTGGAGGAAGAATCTTTAGAGGGAGCGCTGTTACCCAGAGCTTGTCTACCATGTGGGCAAGGTCGCCCAGGGTGACAAGGGGTACAGCTTCCCTCTTTGGACCCTTCTTATTTGGAAATGGGAAAATTGCCTGATCCACTCAAAGGGGACGTTCCCCCGGACTTACAATAGCCCTTCAACATGAAGGGCCTTTCCCTGACTTGTCTTCAATCTCTCCTCTGACTTTCATAGACAACTCCTTAGATGACTAATCTGAAGGGGTTCATTAGAACGTGGGTAACTATATCCTTGGAGCCCCAGTTAAATTAGAAATACCAGACTGGCTAAACCCTGGATGAGTAAGTAAGCCATGATACCTGATGACACCTATCTTAGCCAAATTCTGAGGTGCCCTGAGACCATTAATATTGCTAGTGATGACAACCAGCTTGTGGCTTTGATGATCCTCTCTATCCCGCATGTTCATATGCTTCAATTATTTAAAGATAACTACCCTGAAACCACTAAGAAACTTGCCTCTACTTTCTATCTTAAGGAGTTTTAACTCTCCCCTAAATTTGGTGGGGCTGTCCCACAGGTGGAAGTAGTTATCTACAACGTGCGAGTTTTAGCCACTCTTGACACTGGATCCCAATAAATGCCATTTCTTTAAAACTCATCAAGAAGATCAAATTGGCACCTGACCTTGACTACACCCAAGAGTATGGAACGGTGGGACCTGCCAGCACTCATGCTATTGGAGCGTACTCCTTGTTACCCCTCAGATTTATAAAGCTTATTCTGTTAGTCCCTTCTGTGTTTTTGGAGAGCAATTATTATGATATAATTATTGGCAATCAATTCTTGGATAATTACAAAGTAACCATCAATATGAAACAGTGTTACCTCTCCTGCTTAATTATGAGGTGCCTCTAGTGTTGACCAATAAAGAACCTCTAAAAAAGAGTACTACTGTTTGGTTTAGTTTCATCTTCTACACTACAAGTGCACTACACCACCTCCAGACGCCATAAAAATTGTTGTCAGAGTCAGTGGACGCCCCTGAAGAAATTTATTTTTGCGCCTCAGAGGATATGGTAATTAAGTTTGGGGAACAACGGGTGGTTGACACCAAGATTACTTTACAACTCCCCAAGAACTGCTTATTTCACATAAAAAGTGTTGATGAAGTAAGTCCTCTAGAGCCCTGAGTAATGCCTGGAATCTCAGATCCTGCCTACCAGAGACCTATTATTATTCTGCTGTGAAACCTTACTAAGCAGGACATGATTGTGAAATAACACCAGGAGATAGGAAAGGGTCTGTTTATTCCCCTCGACAATATTTAGAAAGTTCACTGCCTTGAGTCTATGTCTGAAATGGGCCTAACCTAAGAAAATATGTTTTGTGCTATGCCTGACTTTCATATCTCTTTTGAACTAACCTCAGAGGGGCTTAAAGAAGTCCACTATTAGTTGGCTTTTATGTTACTTCAAGTCTGATCATGATTATGATATATGAAGGATTGGAGCCACACAATTGATGTTATTGATGGCAGTCCCATATGATATATCTCTATTGCAAGATAAAAGCTGAGGAGTAAAAGATGAGGTTAAAGCTTAAGCAGTTGCTAGACGCTGGGTTACTAGTACCTTCCCAAAGCCTTTGGGCGTCTCCTTTGTAACTCATTAAAAAGAAAAATGGAGGTCATCAGGTAGTCATAGACTACTGTAAACTGAACAACCTCACAAAAAAGACAGCTATATTCATTACTCGCATTGATAATGCACTGGCACAACTCTCAGGCTCCAAATTCTTCTCTGCTATGAAGATTTGGCTAGCGGAGACTGACAGATGGACCTCTCCACTCAAGATAAGGAGAAATGTGCGCTTATCTGCAGTGAGACTATTCCCCACCTACCTGGTTACCCCAAGGGTTGTGCAATGTTCCCGCATCATTCCAACAAGCAATGGATCATATCCTGCAGGATCTCAAGCTGAGCTTCATGATAATCTATCTTGATGACGTATCAGCTTTTTTCTAAACTTTAAAGAGAATCTTACACATATAAAGTAAGTTTCAAATGCATGCGTGCATCTAACATTAAGCTAAAGTCTTTCAAGTCCACCTTCTTCCAGAAGAGGCTAAATTTTCTTGGGCACATCATATCACAGGAGGGGATTCAACCTCTGCAAGATAGTATGGAAGCCATATAAAATCTCTTCGCCCCAGAACCAACAAGATATCCAGGTCTTTCTCAGTATGATGGGATTTTACCATCAATCATCCCTAAGTTCGCTCAGCTCAGTGAGCCCCTTGTTCACCTGTTGGAAAAGCATACCCCCTTCTTTTGGGATGCGGAACAAAGATCTGCATTTGAGATGATGAAGAAGTTACATAAAAACGCCCCATCCTAAGTCACCATGACTATGGTAAACCCTTTATCCTGTTTACTAATGCCTCTGATTACGCCATTGGAGCCATCCTGGCCTAATTGGATGAAGATAGCATGGACCATCCATCTCCTATTTCAGCAAGATGCTATTTAAAGCTGAACGCAATTATAGTGTCACAGAGAAGGAGTGCCTTGCTGTCCTGCCAGCTGTAAAATATTACCGCCCATTTCTTATATGGGACTACCTTCACTGTGGTTATTGGCCACGCCTCCCTGAAGTGATTACAATCTATGAAGGATCCCACTGGGCGGTTGGATCGCTGGGCTTTAAAGCTTCAACACTATGATATTAAAATTGAGCACTAAGCTGGAACGCGCTATATGAATGTTGATGTTTTGACTTGGGTGCCTATTTTTCACTGGATAATAATGAAGCAGAGAGGTTACCTAACCTCATTATGGCCCCTGACGCTTGGGACGATTAGGATGAACCTGTCAAGAAAATGTTAGCCCAGCACTCCAGCAACATCAAGGTGGAAAGTGTTAAGTTATAAAAAAAAGGAAAGGGTGCCTTGTTGCCCTATCTTCAGCCTACTGAGCGTGTAACCGTGATCTTAAAGGCTCATTCTATTCTGGGTAATAATGGAGTGTGTAAAACATATGAGTGAATGAAAGATAGGTACTACTGAAAGAAATTTTAGAATTTATTGTCTAAGTCTTGGACGCCTGTCTGACCTGTAAGAAGCAATCCAGCTTTAAACCCAAATATCAATACCAACCCACTACGCCTCAACAACCTTTTCATACAATAAGTTTAGACGTGGTAGGGCCTTTACCCCAGACTACCAGTGGGAATCACTATATCCTGGTAGGCATTGATCACTTCACTAAATTGATTGAAGCTGTTTCTCTCCCTTCTCAGAACGCCAAAGCCACTGCCACCTTCCTACATCAATATATCTTCACCTGACATGGTTGTCCCCAGGTCCTGCTTTGTGACAATGGGAAAATTTTACCTCCAGGGTGGTCAAGATTTAGCTACCTCCATGAGAACACAACAACTCTTATCGCCACCTACAAACCTTCCACCAATGGTACTGTGGAAAGAGAGAATGGAACCATGGCTTCCATACTATGGAGTATGGCCAGCTCAGACCCTCTACACTGGGATCAATTTTTTCCTAGTGCTTTATAGCTATCTTATTAGCTACCATCGAATTCTTAGAATGTCTCCTTTCCGCATTTTAGATGGTAGGGAATCAGGAGTACCTTTTCTGTTAGGTAAGGACGTCTTCTCTGCCAAAACTGAAGATCCTGAGAAAGCCCTAAATTTATACCAATACATAATTCAGCTTCATCCTGATGCCATGTGTTAGTTCTTGGCGTCTAGGCTTAATTCTGCTGAGTCAGTTTACATGGGTATTAGCCACTGAGCAACCAAATTAGACAATATGAAGATCTCCGATTCTACTAATAAACTTGATAAACTTATATATAGGGCTATCGCCCCTTATTTCAACTTTTATTAATATATATCACAGACTTATATGCAATTACTCAACCACTCGAGAAAATGATCCCCTTTCAATCCACCGTGCAACTCTTTTATATCTCAGTTCCCCAAGCCAGATGCATCCTTGGCTTGGTAGTCTTCAATTCATCTTTCCTCTTCTAGAAACTCTTGTTATATCAAATTTCAGCATAAATCCTCTTGATTCGCTGAATGAACATCATTTTGTTTGATTATAATTCGTGTATTCCTTTTTCATAAATTTCAAGACTCATCTCAATCCCCCTCTGATCTGCTGATATGGGTAGTGTATCGTCCAGTCATATCAACTTCCTGACAATGCCCCCTTTGACTGGATGATAGCTCTTACTGTCTATATGCTCAGAGGAACTTTGCATGGACTCGGTTGATAATCCAACCCCCAGAGGGTTCCTTAATAATGTAGACATCCGTGCCAGTCTTCTCAATTATCTCAAACGGGCCAGCCCGAATGTTAGAGAGTTTGTTTTTCCGCCCAAATCTGTGCTGGTCGTGGAATAAAACATGGTCCCCACAGCAAACAGTGGGAGTCTGCTCCATCGCTTCTGATCAGCTGCCTGATTGCAAATATTCTTGACCAAACTGGTGGAGTAAGCTTCCGTTTTCAGCTTGATCAATCTATCTGTAAGTGCCTTCAAATATCACTGGGGATTCACATCACCAGTGTCCTCTATACACAAATAGAGCAAGGCAGGCAGAGTCAGATGTCGCCCATACATTAGTTGAAATGGGCATTTTACTAGTGGCAAAATGATAGCTGATATTATACGTGAACACAGCAGTAGGTAGAAGGGCACTCCATTCTGAGGGCCGGTCCATTACCATTTTCGCGGAGTATGTTCACTAGGTTTCCATTGACTCGCTCCACCATCCCATTTGACTCCGGATAATAGGGGGTGGTCAAAACCCTGCAAACTGCCATCAACTCATTCAACTTTAGCAGGATATGTGAAGAGAAGTGGTTTTTTTATCCATCAGAATGAACTGTGGGCAGCTGTGCCGCTGTATAACACACTTTATAATAAATCTAGCGGTGGTGACCGCGCCCAAGTCACTAATAGCCCTGGCCTCCACCCATCAGGTCAAATGATTGATGGCAACGATTATATACTTGGATCAATTGGTGATAGTTGGCAGAGGTCCCACTACATTAATGGAAACGGTGTGCCATGCAAACTAGGGTTAAACTAGCTGGTATGTGGTTTTCTTGCAGAAAGGCTTTTCCACTTGCCACTGATGGCAACAGCTAACCGTTTCCAATATGTTGTAATGCATGCTTTCCCAGAAGTATTGGGGTCGCAGAAACTCCAGCGTTTTCCGCAATCCTCCATGTCCTACAGCCCGATGAGCATCCATAATAATCAAGGGTCTAGCTGAGGGTTTATGAAAATTTAGTGTCAAGTCTCCAAATTTACTTATATAGTTCTTCTCCTTGTACAAAGATATCCTCCCTAAGTACATCTAATACCTTGATCACCTGCGGCGGCTCATCCTGGTACTTGTTTAACACCATCTTTTTATACATTATGTCAGCTAGATCTGCCATGATGGCGACCGTTGGCAAATTAAGAAAGACAATCCATGTTTTGATGTTTTTCTCCCGGTCAATGTAAAATCTCAAAATCATATGCTTAAAGCTTCAGAGCCCAGCGTGCAAGCTGTCCTTCCAGTTCATGAAGATTCTGTAGCCAGTGCAAGGAAGCGTGATCCATCATTAATTGAAATTTTACCCCATGCAAATATACCCAAAACTGTTTGTAAGCGTAGAGCACCATTAAACACTCCTGCTTGGTTATGGTGTAGTTTTGTTCGTGACAGTTCAAGCTTTGGCTACAGAATGCGACAGGATGTTCCAGCCATCATTTTCCTTCTGGGATAATACTGCCCCTATAGCACTGAGGGATCCATCCGTTTGTACTATGAACTGTTTGTCAAAGTTGGGATATTGAAAAATGGGTGCGCTTGCTAATGCGGTTTGCAACACATTAAAAGCGTTCTAGCATCATTCTGTCCAATCAAAAGAATCATTCTTCTTTAGCAACTCGAAAAGTGGGGCCCCAATGCAGCTGAAATTGGGAATGAACCGTTGGTAATACCCAACCATCCCTAGAAACACCTGAATGTCCCGCTTATTCTCTGGAGTGAGTCAGCTTGCTTATCGCTTCCACCTTAGATAGCTGAAGTTTAAGCCCATTTGAATCCACAACAAATCCAATGTATTCCAATTGTTCCTTAAAGAAATGGCACTTCCAAGGCTTGATTTTGGTATTAGAGGCAGCGAGGCGCTGAAACACTTGTTCTAAGTGGGCCAGGTGCTCGGTAAACATCTGCAAAAACATATTGATATCATCAAGGTAAACTAGGATGCAGGACAGCTTTAAATCACCTAAAATCGTATCCATGGCATGCTGGAACGTAGCTGGGGCATTACATAACCCTTGCATCATGTGAGTCAGCTGGAATAACCCTCTTGAGGTAATTACTGCACATTTATCCCATTCTTCTAATGGCAATTCGATCTGCCAGTACCCTGAGATCAGATCCATGGCGGAAAAATAGTTCACCCCACCCAAATGGTCTAATGCATCATCAATCCACGGAAGAGGGTAGGAATCCTTCTTCATTATGTTATTAAGTTTATGATAGTCAATAACCACTCGATTCAAGCCATCCTTTTATTTACAATGAGCACAGGTGATGCTCATGGGCTGTTTGATGGTTCTAGCATTCCTTGCACGATAAGTTTATCCACCTCATCAGAGACAACCTCTTCCACCACTTTTGAACATCTGATAGGTTGCGATCAAATGGGAGGGTGATCCCCAATATCTATTAAATATACCACCCATTGGCGCACCCCAAATCATGATTGTAATGTGCAAAAATATCCTGATACTTTTCAAATAGTGCCATAGCCTCGTCTTGCTATTCTGCCAATAATCCTGTGAGTGCTTCCCGCAGAACCACGGTCAGTACACCAAACAATGATCTCGCCATTAGTCCAAGATCCTCCCATGAGCCAAAATCATGAATATGACGAACTTCCTCAATAGGGACTAGGTGTAGATAAGCCACCACTTGGTGCCGCCAGATCATTATTGTCTTCTTTTGTAAGTTTACTAGCAGCACTTTCACCTCCCCATTCCCTGGTAGCAGTAATCCTGGAGCCACATGTGGTTCAAGCCACAAGTGCTGGTGAGGCGCCATAATTTCTCCATAAAGCCCCTTAGGGACATCGATTTCTAGCTCAGTCCATACTATGCAATGGTGTCCAGATGGTAGGCTCAAAGCTCTCGTTGCCCAAAGCAGGATCCCTTTGTACTTTTATATCTGGTTAGGGAGGGTCCTGTTCCACCAACTCAGTCATCGATAATGAACAGGAATCACTCCATTGCTGTATGCTAGATTGATCTGGCTGAAGTGGACTGGATCCGTTGGGATCCCACAAGTGGAAAAATACATGGGAATCTGTTGGCCTAGAATAGTAAGAGTTTCCTCCGCTATATTTATCATAACGCCAAATTTCCTCATAAATACCACACTGATCAACATGTCATAGTTGTTATTTGGCAAAACCACCACCTGAGTGGACACCTGGACTGACCCAAATCGCAAAGGCAATGCGCTATATGCTTCTTCAGACACAGTGCTGTGCGTTCCCGCAGTCCCATATATTACTCAATGGTCCACATCTGGTTTCAACATAAGTTTAGCCACCAACCTGGTGGAGACTATTTTCACCAGTGCTCACGTGTCTATGATAGCACAGACTTTTGTGTTTCGAACAAGAATATTGCAGTAAGTACATTCTGAGTAAGACGAACCATCAATGTTTACACTTGTAGGCTAAAGAGCTTTGTGTTACTCAAAAGGAGGAAATGCCCTTGCCAACCTGAGGATACTCCCTAGTGATTTTCTCCACCAGAATGGCTACATTAACCCCTACTAAAGAGGCGACGTTTATCAAAGGATCCGCGTTGCTGGTGCCAGTCTGTTCCAGGATCTGTTACGCATATGGCTTCTTCACGTCTTGTCAGAACTTGAGCCAATGGGGTGAACTTTTACTCTTGGAAGCGGAAGCAGGGGTATCTGAAAAAAGCTGCTGGTATAACAAATCATTCAATTGAGGGTCAAATTTTACCCGAAAAGACATTTGGGAATTGTTAGGGACAAGTGAGTTGGACTCAGTGGAGATAGAGCATCCCATATCTACTCCACCCGAGCTTTTCCCAGCTCAACTTTCTCAGTTGGCATTGCATACACTTGTGGTCTGCTAGGGCAATTACCCACATAATGCCCTTTTCATCTGCACTGGAAGAAAGTGTTCATAAAAGGTGACGTATATAGTTTGGGGCGGAAGGACCAGGTTGGAAGTTGCTGGTATGGTTCCAAGGTCGCGGATGAACTGGATAAGCATACATGGGTGAAAAGGGTCCACTGACTCATATGAGGGATGAATACATTCTAGCTGCTGATAACCCAGTTGCTGCGGCCTATATCCTGAAGGGTTTGGAGTGGGGGCAGCAGAGATTTTTTGGGCTATGTTGGGGGCGCTGGTCATGGTGGAGAGTTGATGTAAGGTGTTTATGATTTGAATAAGTCCAGTATCTCCATCCAACACATGAGACATAGCATTAGATAGTTCCCAATGTGATTTGACAGCCGCCATCATCACTATACCAACATTCTCAGTGGATAAAATGTTTGCTCCAAGTAGGACGTGTGCTTCCACCAAAAACCGCTCAGCAAATTCTAAAAGGGTCTCATTTTGGTAAAATTTTATAGTCATAAAATCAGCTTTCTGTTGAGCCATCTTGGTAGCGCCCCCAAACAGCTGGATAAAAATCACTCTAACTTGTTTATAGTATTCTGAGCTATTTATAAGATAGCAGGTAACTTGATCATCGCTTTTCACATCTAAAGCAGACAGCAACAATTTTGCTTTTTGTCAAATGGTTGCCCCTTTTACAGCAAATTCAAAATAATTAGAGTAACTTTGTAGGTTCCCGTCATGACTAAAAGGAGGTAATTTTTTGATCCAAACGAAATTGCTTTGCTCTAGGTTCCTGCTGCAAGGAACAGGCGAATTGGTTTCAGAGCGACTACAGGAACCATCCCTTTTTGCGTTATCATACAGCTGGCTAGATGGACTCAAATCCATTGAAAAGGACTTAGAAGAAGTGGTGTCACACAGGGGGTCCATCATGCCACCCAAGGGATATTCATTTGCTGATCAATAGCATTCTTCCCCCAAATCGCCACTGATGGCCCCATTTTCCCTGGCTCCGGCATGCCCCACAAACTGTTTGTTAATCAACTGATCCGCTTTAACTGAATAGCATTTACAACATCCACCCTGAAATTCCTGTTGCAGCATCTTATAATAATGTTACAACTTTTGGCGAAATTACCTATCCACATTCAGTTTTGTTCCACGGCTTGTAATTGTGAGAGAACCTCTTCATTATGTTCTGCAGTCAGGTTTGCTGCCAGCTAGCGTTATCCACTTGTTGATTGGCGTCATTTATTTGATTAACAAGGGAGGCTTGTTCCCATACCAATTCTTTGTTGGCCCGTCAAAGGGTATCAAGGCGCCCTTGCATGTCAGCATACTCTCTTGTCTCACCAATTGGAAGAGGGAAGGCTCGTTGACGCTCAGCCTTACTAACAACTTCCAGTTGTGTAACCCGACGAATAAGCTGGAGATATTTTGGAGACGTTGATTGAATAATAAGTGCGTTATCTGCTGTTTGCTGGGTATTCCATTTGATACAAAGTTGGGTTAATTCTGTTGTTAGAGAGTCAACTTGGGCCGCCACTTGCTGTTCCATCACGGGCATTTTTTCCTTGATCTGGACAATCACAGCTTTGAGAGCTTCCGCCCATTCAGCTAGCTATATCATAAAGCGCTCAGTATTATTCCCCAATGTTGTTACGTCCTGAATCCACTCCGCCAATAGTTCATTCTGGTCCAGCAATTCTCTTATTACTCAAGGTAATTCTAAATTTAACTGTGGTACCAGAATGTCCAATCTATGGCAGATGTCCCCAACACAATGATCCATCTGTACCAGCACCCCTTGTACCTCTGAAAATGAATGATCAAGGTGGTTGAGCAGGAGGTGAATATTGTGCTGCTGTGCTTGCGCAAACTGTAATACATCCCCAATTTCAATATTATGGCAGGCCAGCACATGCAGTAGCTGGCGAATCAAAGGTTGCACATAAGTGACTAGATATTTCTCAATTCCGTGGGAACTGAGGTGGCAAGCCAACCCCATGGTATTCACGTCAAAATATGACATGTACAGAGCATAGCGATTTTCTTGATTGTGTTTATTATAGAATAAACTCAGGGAATTTTCCCCAGTCTCATCTTTATATATGCAATACCCGTGCAACAGCTACTCCATAATATTTCTTAGTTGTTGGGGAGTCACATCTGTGG
Organism: Massospora cicadina; assembly: GCA_022478985.1. Lineage (NCBI taxonomy): Eukaryota > Fungi > Entomophthoromycota > Entomophthoromycetes > Entomophthorales > Entomophthoraceae > Massospora > Massospora cicadina. Next base: position 271,579 of record JAKSZP010000014.1, read on the forward strand.
AGCGTCCTTGTTGGGTGGTCATCAGCTCAGGGCTATTATCAAATTGCAAATTGATTATATCTTCATTATCCCCCACTTCAGTCACAGTAAATGATGTTGGTTTGTGGTTAGGTGTCTCCCAGGCTTCTTCAGCATACTGTGCCCAGAATCCGATCAAATTATGTCAGAACAAATGAGGACTTGTCATTGTATTTAACTTTTAAAAAATACAGTTGCCTAGTGGCCCCCTGTAGTGAGCACCACTGTTAGTTCTTAGCGTCTAGGCTTGATTCTGCTGAGTCAGTTTACATGGGTATTAGTCACTGAGCAACCAAATTGGACAATATGAAGATCGCCAGTTCTATAAAATAAACTTGATAAACTTATATATAAGGCTATCGACCCTTATTTCAACTTTTATTAATATATATCATAGACTTATCTGAAATTACTCAACCACTTGATAAAAGGATCCCCTTTCAAACCACCGTGCAACTCTTTTATATCTCAGTTCCCCAAGCCAGATGCATCCTTGGCTTGGTAGTCTTCAATTCATCTTTCCTTTTCTAGAAACTCTTGTTCATATCAAATTTCAGCATAAATACTCTCGGTTTGCTGAATGGGCATAATTTGTCTTATTATAATTCATGTATCTCTTTTTCATAAATCTCGAGACTCGTCTTGATCCCCCTCCAATCCGCTGATATGGGTAGCATATTGTCCAGTATATCAACTTCCTGACACCATGACTAACCTAGCTAAAACTGTCACAAATAAGATTAGCAGCTAATGTGCACAGCCAACCTCTACCCTCTTTCCTAATAGCAGATTTGGTGTTATATTATCACAATTGCATTTCCCCTAGAAGTAGCAAGCTCAGGTCCATATGGGGAGGACACTATACTGTCATCTATAATAGGGGCGATATATTCTATCAAGTCCCTGGCCTCTGGAATCACTATCAATAGAGTCCATGGGCGATTTCTAGCCCTTTGTCTCCACTCACACTCTTGAAGGTGTAATGTTTGACAATTTCATGTTCAAGTCAGTGGGAAGGGTGTTCCTTCAGTGAATAATGCAAGTATTACACCAAAATCTCTGGTTGAATTGCGATGGAATACTTTAAATTAGGATAATCATTCTACTCTAAAACTCCATCCAAAAACCCTAGATTTGGCTCTCCAGCTCATCCAAACATCCAGCAAAATAGGCCAACTGACCTGGAACTCCGTTAAGTACCAGCTTGAATTTTGTGCAGCTTCCTAAGGAAAAACACCCTTTTATAGGCCTGAAGGGGATTCAGGGGAGAAATTTTTTTGATTAACCACTTTCCCCTTAGAAGTTCAGGTAATCGGGCTAATAAACTATATGTACAAAATGGCTGATTGGCGGGATTACATTAAAAATCTCCCACATGGTTGCGTCATTCCAAAGGTCAATTAACATCCAAATTTAAACTTTACCAAGCCAAATCAAGATTCACGACCTAACTGAATTTCCTCGCCCCTCACTATTAGCTTTGAAATATCATATATACTAAGAGGCGCGAATTTAATAGGGGTTCTCTCTTCCAGATCCCCAATTACTACCATTAGTAAAAAATATATAAAGGCCAATTTATCTTTGTAGTTGGTAATATCCTTTTATAAAATTTTAAAGAGCAGTCAAGAGCTATAAACCTCCTGCAACTACCCTATTGTCAAAATCTTGTGTAAACAGCACCTTTGAGCACTTACCAATGCCAGGATTCCAACTATGTAAGCTGGAAAAAAATTCAAAAATAGCAAGGCTAAGAGGCACATAATATCTTTTTGTTCTTTAAATCATTTTATTTTTGAAAATAAGGCTCAGTTGTTTTAAGCAATATTTGAGGTTATATGATTTAAATGATAGGACTAACACTTTTATAGTTATTGAAAAGTTCTTCATTTTTGATTTTGATATTCTCAATTTAGTTAAGCGGTTGTTATTTGGGCTAATTTGATAGGCTCAATAATTTTGGTAGAGGTTGGTGGTCATTTTCTTGATTTGATGAAATAAAAGGTTTTGGTTATGTGGTTGGTGGGTATTTACCCAATTTGATAAGTTTGAGTTTTGTTAAATAGGTTTGTGAGTATTTTATATTGTGGAGAAATACACTACTACTAGAATATAGTATTCATAGTAAGGCGAATGACTAAAACTTGCTTTAGCAATGGATTTCATAAATGAAAACGCCTAGATTAAGAAACCACTACAATGTTGAGTGAGCAAATTGTATAGAGAAAGAAGCTCAAAAAACTACTTAATGTTGCAGGTGAAGCTCAAGTACCAGCACCTCCAATGTAACACAAATGAAATCATTATGACAATTCACATTATCGTGAGGGTTAAGGAACTAAGATCATTACATCCTAAGGATTTGGCGACACCTCAAATTTCAGAATTATTAATAATTTGGGTTATCATCAGTAGGCGTTCACAATGGGGCATTTGACTCAAAAATATAGATGGCAGAGTGGATAGATCCTGATAAACAAAAATAGAGAACTAAAGGTATTTAAGGATATTTTATACTTTATTTAAAGTGAAATCTGGATTTTATGCCTGATCAATAAAAAATATTCAAAGAAAAAGGAATTTTGGGGGTCTCAAAGGAAAATGAGATAAAAATAAATAAGCGGGATCAAGAGATAACACCACTGAGGGTATATTATCTGATGGATTGACAATATTGGCATTTAACAACACTCCCACTGTTCATTTTTTATGCTAATAGAATTTGAGTCAATTTCATTTGTATTTGATGGGTAGTGAACTCCGTCAAGAGTTTTCAAGATGTAGCTTCTATAGGGTAGGACTTTTATAACTCAGAAGGGTCTCTTGAAATGGGGTTAGATTTTCTGAGATTTGGAGTTGAATGATTTATTTCAGAAAACAAGACTAGAGCTCCACATTGAAATTCTGGAGGGTCATGAGCTGGTCATCATAGTGAAGTTTTATTTAATTTGGCTCAATATTAAGACCCTTCTTAGGCGGTTGTTTGTATAAGTTGGTGGAATCTTGTCTTGGCTTGCTAAATTAAAATTAGTTGATACCTAAACCTTAGTAAAAGTATCATAGGGAGTGTGTCTGGTATTAGAGTGAATTTTTGTTCACTTAACCCACAGTATGGTAGGCACTTGTCCTGACCATTTCTCAGTATTATCCATGCAACTTTTTTCCAGGACACATTTGAGAGTTTGGTAGAGCGTTCACTTAATATTTTACACTGTTGGTTGTAAGAGGTGGTCATTGAGTGTCTTGTCTGGATTAGGCAGCTGTTTCAGCAACCAGTTTGTCGTTAAAGTGAGACCTCTTGTTGGATAGAATGTTGTGTGGGGGTGTAGGGCTTCCATTTTTAAGCTCGATGGTGCTAAGATCAAGAAGCCCAACAGTCAATACTTTTGCTGACTAAGTCGCATGACAAGTAAATTTTTATTTAAAGGGCAGCCAAGTCACCGCTTATGTCATAACATCTAGAGTTTCCATCCTATGGTAAGTACTGCAAAATGGACTTATTAAAGTTAAGTACTAGAAATGAGATAATAAATAACGATGTACATTTATTATAGTATAAATTAATGGTTTCTATATGTCACAATTAACAATATAAACTTTAAAAGGAAAAGATCTAATAGAAATATAGGAAGGAAATTCAGAAGGGAGGCTCTTGGTCAGGTGATACATTCCAGATGTTATAATGTCTTTGTATCATAAATTTTTAATGCATAAAATGTTGATTAGAATACACAAGTTGGATGATACTGTGTGTCACTTAGGTTGACCATTCAGCAACTAATTTATTCTTACCCTTTTTTGGGTTTATCTTGACTTGCTGCCTTGAGTGCCGCTACAAGTAGTTGTCACCTGATCTTCAGATGATCCAATATTTTGATGAGACAGGAATACATATCTTTTTTAGCACTAGGTGGTCCCAACCTACAGTGGGGATACACCTATTTAGCAGGAATTAATCTCAGGATATCTTAGGCTTGACTTTGTCAGAGATTTACTAGAGTTGACTAGACCTGTGCTGAATATCATATTTCTCCAGGTAATTTATAATGTAATAGATCTAACCCCTTTTTGGATCTAGCCTTTGATTCAGCTGAGGAAGCCAAAAGGTTAATATTATCATCATGTCTGATATCAGAATATCTGATATCATCTCTTTTAATTTTTGGCGGGTGAGTACCAATGAAAGATTCAGCTATGAATACAGTTGATAGACATATCAGTTTACAAAGACTTGATTATGTATTTGTCTCCACGTTTGTAAGTGATAGCGTATGGCCCACCCCAGATGGAATCTAATTTTCCTACTTTGGGCGCTATATCTTTTTGATAATATAGGAATAAGTATAAAATCTCAAAGGCGGGTAAAGGTTGGTGAGTTGCATTTGCAGCTTGACCTTTCCTTGTAATTATCTTAGCCAGATTTGCCATTGTCTCCAACTGAAGCTATATTATCTTCTGAGAATCTTCTTAAAACTTTATCAGACTCTTTGGTATTATCAATGGTAACTTCTTGAGCCAATAAAGCTGGGATTTCAGGTTCTCTTCCATATAAGGCCATGAAGGGAGAATATCTGATAATTTGATGGAATCTTATCTTATAAGCAATAAATGCAATTGGGCGGTATTGGTCCCAGTGCAATGGAACAGTAGTGGCCATCTTGCATAGTATTGAGGCCAATGTCCCATTTTTTTAGTACTAGATGGTCCCAACCTGAGGGGGGATTCATCGACGTTTATTGAATTATGCCTGGGCTCCTAAGAGCCTGAGGCGAGGGAAGGGGAGGGAGGAGGCATTGAGAAAGGGAGGGGGGTTTGCGCGCCAGAGCCGTGCTGCAGTGACAACTGAGCGGGGGAGGGTTGGCGACATAGTGCAGACCTTCAGGGCCATCTAAAAGTGTACCTGAAAGTGGGTGATCATGTGTGGAAGGGTCCTCACCTGCTGGTCAAAGGCAACACGAAGGAAGGAGTTATGGATGGTCCAGATGGCTGTGGCATAGGCGAGGACACGAAGGGGTCAGTGGCAACCAGGCAATGTCTGCTCAAACATGAGGTCTTGCACAGGGTGTCCAGACCAGGGCTGAGCATGGAGGAGCGCGCGGGCCTTTGGCCAAAATGCGGCGACACCTGGACAGGTGAAAAAACGATGGAGGTGGGAGTCAATAGGCTCCACACAGCGTGGGCAGCTTCGGTGCTAGAAGGTAGGGCCAGTCCGGTCCCCTGTCCTGTATGAACAGTGGAGCACCCTCCATAAGGTGTTGGACACCTTTGCTGACAGGATGGTTTGATAGACGTCCTTTCACAATTCCTTAAGGTCAAATCTCACGGAGGGAGGGAGGAGCTCAAGGAGTCTTGGGCGGATGGGAGGACAATCTTGGGGGTTGAGGCGAGTTGTGACAACTTGTCCATTGTGCACAATTGCATGGCGATGGGGGCTGAGGCCAGGGCCTTCCCTTCTGTATGGGAAGGCATGGTGGATCCGCGCGCCTACTCGTTTCAGGGCAAGGAGAGCCTGGTTCCAGTAGGGGGATGAGGATGGTTTTAGGCGATGGTCTGGGTGGTTTGTGAGCCACTCCCTAATGAGGTCAGAGATGCTCTAGGAAGACCCAGGGCTGCTGACACTGACTGGCGGAGGGCGGGCGCCCATTGGGGCATGGGGGTCGCGTCCCAGCAGACAATTGGCCATAGGAACTTCAGGAAGATTGTGGTGGCGTGGGATCGCGTGTCCAGAAGCCCTAGGCCCCCTTCATTGCAGGGTCGGGAAATGGTTGAGAGGGCCATTGGTGGATGGTTTGAGCCCCAGATCCAACAGCGGAGGAGTACATTGAGCCGCGTATAAAAGGCATCTGTGAATGGGCAGACGTGCGTTAGGAACCAGAATTTGGAGAGGAGGAACACATTTGCCATCAGAGCTCGACCCTGGGGGTGATGTGCCGCTGGTTCCAGCTGGCAATCCTGGAGTTAACTGCTGCGAGGATCAAGTCCTCATTATCTTTTAGCGCAACTCCTTGTTGGTTGGTGAGAACGCCCAGGTGACGGAAGGTACCGCGCTCAGGTTCAATACCAAATGGTGGGGGGAAGGTGGGGAGCCGACCTGTACAACTGTTGTCTTGGAGGTGTTGACCATGGCGTTGGACGCCTTGGTGTACCTCTCAATGGTCACAGCAGTGAGGGCAACATCCCCAGGGCAGCCAAATGCAATGGCAGTGTCATCTGCAAATGCCATGGTGCGTGTGGGGGCTTTACCTGGGACCAGAATCCCTGTTAGCTTGTACTGTAAGGAGGCTAAGAGGGGGTCAAGGGTGATGTTAAAAAGGATAGGGCTCAGGGGTCCCCTTGCCGGAGACCTTGTCCAACTGGTACTGCCACTGTAAACCCATTGGCGCCAGGACTCTGGTGTGGAGCTGGTCATAGAGCGCTGATATCAAGCGCCTAGCTGCGGGGGGGAGATGGAAGCGGGCCAGGGAAGCATCAATATACTTCCAGGCTACCCGATCATATGCTTTCTCCATATCCAGGAGAGCCACAAAGCCATTCACCTTACGAGAGTTAGCAGTCAAAGTCACGTGAAGGTCATTATAGTTGTCCCATAACGACCTCCCCGGAATAAAACCGTGCTGGGATAAGGAGAGGCGAGGTGACACCCATTTGGTGATGCGGTTGGCCAGAAGCTTCGTGAAGAGCTTGTGGTCTGTGTTGATCAACGCTATGGGGCGCCAGTTCGCCAGGTTCTCACGGTCTGACTTCTTGTGAATGAGGGTCGTGATTGAGCCTCTGGAGTCGGGGAGGACCTCGCCATTCACCAAGAGTGCAGCAAGAGGTCGCGGAGGGTTCTGACTATCACTGCAGGTTCCAGAAGGTACACCTCGAAGGGTATTCCATCTAGGCCTGGGGCTTTAAGCCGTGGGGATTTTAGAAGGGTTTCTATCACCTCCTGGATGGAAATAGGCGCCAGTAGAGCCTCATCAGCCCGTGGGTCAATGGGCGGCTCTGGAGCCCGCCACAGGAAGTCTTGGATGTCCGATGGGTCCACCTGGGTGGCATGGAAGAGGCTGGAGTAGAAGCAGTGTAGTTCCTGCGTGATTTCCTCCTTATCTGAAGTGGTTGTAGTGCCAATCTTCAGTGCAGTAATATCCTGCGCTGTTGACCGGGCTTTCTGTTTCTGAAAGAAGAAGCGGGTGGGGCGTTCTCATTGAGCATAGTAACGAGATGTTGTAAAGTTTGCTGCCCGTTCTTCCTGCAGTGTGAGCTCCAAACGGAGTGCTTCCTGCGCCGCTTCCCAGTCTTCCAACCATCTGGGAGAGGGCGAAGGCTGACAGTTTCGCTCCAGATGTCTGATTCTGGCTTCCGCCCTTTTGACTCTGGCGCGAGCTGCAGTCATCTGGGCTTTGGCACAGTTGTAAGCAACGCGGGTGATGCCCTCCTTGGTCACCGCCCATCTAGCCTTGTGGTCAAGAAGGTGGGGTGGGGGGAGGTGAGAGTCTCCCGGATGGTCATAGACAGCTTCTCCTTAGTGAAGGGGTTGTTGAGAAGAGCTGGGGCAACCCTAGGCCAGAACCTACGCGACGGTCTAAGTGTGGTGGTGAGGACAACGGTGAGCGACCTGTGATCACTCAGATGGTTGTCACGAGAGATGGGAGAGGAGACGCGGCCAATTAGCAGGGGGCCAATCAGTGCCATATCTATGCGTGACGCTGACTGGAAAGCTCCTCCATCATACTGGATCCTAGTCATGCAACCTAGGCCATACGCGGAGGGTGGAAGCGCATCTATAAAACCACTCAGGCGAAGGAAATCCTGGAGGCGACTTGATCCAGGGCGTTCCTTTGCTGCAGGGGGTAAAAGTCACGGACGCGACTTATGGTTGTGTTGAAATCTCCTAAGAGGACTGTATTCCGTGGGAGATTGAGTTGGACGAGCTCTTCCAAGAGCCAATTTTTCTCCTGACCTGCATCAGGCAGGTAGATGCTTGCAGCAAAGAAGGAGAAGTCAGGAGTGGTGAGTTTGGCCAGTATGAGGCGGTCACCTAGATATTGTGAAAAAGAATGGGTTTTAACCCGGGGATTCAAAACAATAAGGGCGGCATGGTTTGTCCAGAAGGAGTTGCCTCCAAACTGTTCATTCCATGCAGATTGTTCGTGGGGGAGGATATGGGGCTCCTGGACAGCAGCGATGTCAATTTGTGCTGACCTGAAGTTTCGGAGGAGGCCAATGTCCCATTTTCTCTTTCTAAGTTAACGTTAGTTGATGGGCTGTAAGGCGCTGAGAATATTTGTTGAGTTCCCAAGATCATAGCTAAGATCTTTACAACTCTTAACGTAAAATTATTTCCGTTATCAATTAGTAGCCCTGTGGCAGCAATGCCTAGTAAATATGTTTTGATATAAAAATTTTACAGTAGCTTTAGCAGTCTGTGCGGGAATGGCAATTGCTTCCACCCACAACGTGAAATGATTAATCCCTACTAGGATGTATCTTTTCCTCCTGTGGATTCAGATAGTGGACCTACAACATCTAAACTGATGGTATGAAAAGGCTTCTGAGGGTTCATAGGCTGATAATTGTAATTGGCCTTAGCAGCATCTGCTTTTTACAAGTGATTTAAGAATCTATGACTTCCACTACAGGTTCCAGTATTCCTACCCAATAGTATTGATCCTTAATTTTTTGCAATTTTTCCTGACTCCTCTATGTCCAAAATATTGTGGGCTTCCATTATAGCTGGTACCCGTTCAGAAGGTTGCAAGTAAGGTAGCCACTCAATTTCAATTTTCTTGTAAAGTAATCTGTTGAAAACCTTTGTATTTCAAGCATGCCATCTAAGCATATTCTGAACTGGTTCATCTTTATCCTCCCAAGAGTCTGGCTACATGAGTAGGTCATGTAACCCTTCAGCTTTACTATTGACAAGACATAGTATGGGCAGTCAAGTTAGTTCATCTGTGTTCATGAGTTTTATTCCATCTTGATGGACAATATTCATGTCATAGTACTGAAGCTTGAGAGCCCATCTGGCTAGTTTGCCTGTAAGATCTTTCCTGATTTGCAGCCACTTTAGGAAGGCGTGGTCTGTCACAACTGTAAAGTCCTTCCATACAAGAAGGGTCAGAAATGTTTACGGCCATAAGAAAAGCTAAGTACTCTTTCTTTGTGAAGCTATAATTTTGCTCAGCTTTTGAAAGAGTACTGCTATAATATGACACTGAGAGATCAGTGCTGTTCTCATCCAGTTGAAAAAGGATGGCACCAACGGCTAAGTTGGAGGCCTTGGTAAACAGGATAAATGGCTTCCCATATCTCTAGATGTCATAAGATTAGTCATCTATTCAACAAATTCTTAATCGACTCAAATGCAGTTCGTTGCTCTACTCATACAAAAGGGGTGTTATTGGCAAGCAGTCAGAGAAGAGGTTTGGCGAGTTGAGCGAAGTTAGGGATAAACTAATGGTAACATCCCATCATTCTTAAGAATACATGTATGCCTTGAAGGCTCTTTGGCTCAGAAATTTTAAAGATTGCTTCAAACTTATTGTACAAGGGTTGAATTCCTTCTCGCAATATGGCATGTCCTATAAACTCCAAGTCCTTCTGGAAAAAGGTACACTTCGCAGGTTTTAGTTTGATATGATTCTCTCTCAGTATTTGAAACACTATATTGAGGTGGTCTAGATGATTGGTGAAGGTTTTGAAAATAATTATGTCATCTAGGTAAAATGATCACAGCTGAGTTTAAGATCATGCATGATATGATCTGAAGCCCGTTGGAATGAGGTGGGAACGTTGCATAAACCCTGTGGGAGATGGGTAGATTAGAATAATCTTTTATACATATCAACGTGCATTTCTCTTGGTCTTCTGGCGATAGATCCATCTGCCAAAACTAATGTTGAGGTCCATCACAGATAAGAAATTTTGAGCCAGGAGAATTGGACCAGGGCATCGTCAAATTTTGGAATTGGATAGCTGATCTTTTTAATGAGAGTGTTTAGCTTCAGGTAATTTATCTATATTCTGAGACCGCCTTTCTTCTTCTTTATGAGTAACAATGGGTTTGACTATGGACTCTAAGAGAACACAATTAAGCTAGCATCCAATAATTGCTTGATCTCAGTCTTCATGTATTGCTCCTCTACCCTTGACTTCCTATATAGATTCAATTAATAAGGGTTTTATCCTCTATGTCAATAGTATGTGTCCATTCTTTCATGTGATCACAGTTGAAATCTGACGTGAAGAACACATCCTGATAACCTTCAAGTAGTTGAGCACTTTCTAAAGTTTCTCCTGATTTAACTTATCAGATATTGTGGACTTGAGGTTTAGCGCAAATTAAAATGTTAATGGATAGGCTAAAATCAAGGTAAGTTTTAATAGAATGTGCCTTTTCAATTTCCTAATGGAAAGTAATTAACCTTTTCCCAACCTCTTGGTTCTTCTTGACTAGAATATCATTGTTGGCTAAGTTTCCAATTTACAGCTAAATATGGCACTGATAAGCTGGATTGAAGACTCCTGGACAAACTCTTAGTTCAAATCTACTTAGGCCATCAATACTAGTAATATGTAGCAGGCAGTTAAAGGTATACACAGGGTTATGTTAATGGAAACCGCTCTTTGTTCTCCTGGTTTAATTTTCACCTCTTGGTGGTGTAAAATGGTATACCCTCTGCTGCATCTACTGAGTCATGTAGCTTTTTTTGTGATTCTTCCATGGGTAGTATATTTCAAAGGTAAAGCGGAAGCAGGGTATTCAACCAGAAAAGAGTAATCTTTCTATATTAAATCTCTATTCTCTAAGAAAAGTGGAAATTCATAGATGAGGAGTAATTAGTATCCTTCTTTAAATTGATAATTTCTTCATATTCAATCATAAATCGCGTCCCAATGAAAATATCATACTGATTGTTGTCAAGGGCAATGGTGGGAGCTGAAAATACTAATTTGATAACTCAGATTGGCAGAGATGAGTATGCACTTATTGACTTGGTGTTGTTTGAACCGGCGGTACTGTGCCCTTGAGTTTATACAAGGTCTGGAGCGAGCTTGATCTTCTTGATGCAGGACAATCAACATTGATAGGTGATCCCATATCTAAGATAGCCATAATCCAGACTTTCAATTACCATTTCCACTTTGGTAATGGTTCCTCTAAACTTCAGAGATAGGGCTAACACCTCCTTAAAGAGATACATTGAATTAAGCTTTTGGGCAGTCTCAGGATACTTTTTATTGATTTTCAGCAGACTGTGGACGCTTGAGATGGGTCATATCAACAGGTAAAGGTACTGATAAGCATCACTATCTGTATCAATTATCTGAGGGAACCATAAAACCTGACTGAGGTAGGTGCCTTCAGGAACCTGAGTGTCATCTATATTTTTAGCGTTAAAAAGTCTGGAATAGCTTATCATCGGGTAGTCCTAAATTGTAAAGACCTGTATTCTCATAACCTCCTTCAAAGTCATCATCAGGTTCATTTTCAATACAATCAAAGTGAGAAATCAATAATGTTTCACTTTCAGGCACAATGGGTTTGTCAGCTTTAGAGGTACCAGACCCTAATATGACCTTCCTTTTCCATGCTCAGCAAGGGCAGAGTTCTTTTTGACACATATCCTCATTATGGTTATTATTCTTGCAGTAGTTGATCTTGGCTTTTCCTCCTTCTTAGGCTTCACTTCTTCCAAAGCAACCACCCTAGGTTTTGTAGAGGCCTTTTAGTAGGTCAATGAATGTGTATGTTGACTACATCAAGAAAGGGCTTTTAATGTCCAAAAAGGAATTGAAGCTTCGTTGACAGATGTGACTTACATGGAGAGGTCAGGGTATTTATGTAAACCAGTAATGACAGCAGTTACGGCAACATACAGACTAAGCAATTTAATGTCAAAAACACTTGCTTTCATATAAAGACAGTTGGCAAGTTTGTCAAGGATTTCATTTTGGCGCAGAGCAACTCTCATGAAGGCCTGTTTCTTGATACTCATGATCTGCTTTGATCCAAATTCCTTGATGAGCGCTTCCTTCATTTCTAACCAGGTCTGCAAGTCATCCATATGTGGCACCTTAACCTCTTGAGCTATATAGCTTAAACAAGATAAAAGATGCTTGACCTTTTTATGATAAGTTACACCCTCCATCATGGCACATAGACGTAGAGGAAAAATGTAATGTACTCTTCGCCAGGATAAACTTGTCCTTTAATGTAGGGCTCAAAGGTAGTGGCCTCCAATCCAGTAATGACATGTACTTTGGGAGCTTCAGATTTAATGATCTCAGTTTTTACATCACTCTGTTTAACTTGATGTTTCAGTTGACGTATTTAGTCATTTATAGATTAAAATGCTGCTCCATTTCCTCCAGGGTAAGTCTTGGCGTAACATCCAAAAGATTAATTCTTCTTACAAAATGACTTACCATTATCAAAATTTTTAACAATGATGTCCAAATTGTTATCTGTTGGCAAGAAGATGAGAAGTATGTTCGCAATAGCTTGTTCTCATCCACCAATACTCCAATGCACCTATCCAAATTTTTTCTTAATCTTCTTGCATTCAATGTTCTGAGGAAGCTTGTCAGTCTTGGCTTTTAACTCTTATGTTATAGTAGTCCAGCGTTTCTCAGCTTCATTGAGGCAACGGAAAACTTAGTTAATGTACTCCCAACTGGGGGAACTTCCTCTTAAGTCGCTTTCTAGTTTTTAGAGTCGTTTGTTAATAGAAAGAGTAGTTTACTGAGTTGCACAGGATGCCAGATTCTGCTCAACTTGGGCCACTTTGGAAATAATATTTTGATACTGATGAAGTCTCAGAGATTTGGTGTGCCTCCAGCTCATTAATTCGTCATAGGGCTTGTTCTACTGTGCCTTAAGGATAAAAATTTGCTCTTTCTCCTGGTGACGGCTAGTAGAAGCTTAAGCTGCCATTTTGCCATAAGCTTCGCTATCCTGTCAATGGAGACCTTTAGAGAAGCGTCAAGTAATTGCTTGGTATTTCACTTGACTCCATGATGTCTTTTCAAAGAAGCTTCACAACTTCCTACACATAATCAATAAAAACAGAATCAATATCCTTATTGATTATGGAGCTGAATAATGTAGGAACAGTTTGCTTCAATCAAATAGTAAACGTCTCCTATACTTTAAAATGCTAAATTATATACCTGCTCCTAAGCATCTCATAAGGCGTCTTGGGCATTAATATGATGGTGTAGTTACTCATAATGGACTCCTAGTAATTGCTGATATGATAGAGCGCAGGGTGTATGAATCACATGATTAGTGAGATATAATCTCAATTGATTCATAAATCTCTAGGAGAGAACTAAAAACATACAGGTTCATAAGAGATCTGTCCAAAGTGGATGCCCTTTTGCGAGTGCCTTCTTCTCCTGGGTTAAAGATTCTACAAAGTGATGCTTTAATTCTATCATCAGAATTCAAGTATGAAGACAATATTCAGGAATCTTTAGAGGATTTTCTTAATTTCTTTAGATGTGACAAGGGTGGACTTCCCATTAAATTATCTTCTTCGCCATTTCTGTTGTGCACTCAGTGGGTATCACTATCAATCAGGTTATCTTCCATGGTGCGATCAATTAGTTGTAGGTATCTTTAAGCATTGGCTGTGCCCCTTGTAGTGAGCACCAACCTGTAGCTTCTGTTTTAAACTCAATAATGCTATTCCCAAGAATCCCAACAGTCAATACTTGAGGCCAACTAAGTCGCATAACAAGTATATTTTTTATTTAAAGGCAGCCAAGTCACCGCTTATGTCATAACAGCTAAAGTTTCCATCCTATGGTACGTACTGAAAAATGGACTTAATAAAGTTAAGTACCAAAACGAGATAATAAATAACGATGTACCTTTATTATAGTATACATCAATGGTTTCTATATGTCACAATTAACAATATAAACTCCAAACAGGAAAAGTATTAAAATGGTAGAGGGGGAAATCCGAAAAGAAAGGCTCTTGGTCAGGTGATACATTCCAGATGTTATAATGCCTTTGTATCATAATTCTATAGTGCAAAAAATAGTGAAAAGAATACACAAGTTGGATGAGACTATGCGTCACTTAGGTTATTCATTCAGAAGATTCTTGATTCTTAGCCTTTTTTGATTATATTTTAACTTGCTGACTTGAGTGCCACTACAGGTAGTTGTCACCTGACCTTCAAATGATCCATCATTTTGATGAGGCAGGAATTCATCTTGGGTATCTTAGGCTTGATTTGGCTTGTCAGAGTTTTAGTAGAGGTGACTAGAATTGTGTTGAATAACAGTTTCTCCAGATAGTTTATCAAGGTTATGGTATTAAACCCCTTCATGGGTCTAGATGTTAATTCAGCTGAGGGAGTCAAATGGTCAATATTTCTCATCATGTCTGATATCAGGATATCTGACAGGGGGTCCATAGGTGGTTATATTAAATCAATAAAGAGACTGAATGGCAGCAAGAGTGTCAGCTTTTGGATTGGCCTCGGTTAGGGGCCATCTTGTAAAATATTTGGTGGCAACTAGGAGGTACTTGAAGCCTTAAATGTTTACATGGAAATGTCCTACAAAGTCGATGCCCCAGATTTCAAATGGGCTTAAGGTGATTATAGGGTGAGGGGTTTCTGTGAATAAAGCTAATTGCTGAAAACTTGGCTTGCGTGGCAGGTGGTGACATAGTTAAAGGTGTCATTATGAGCATTTGGCCACCAGTAAGAGGAGAATATTCATTTACAGGTTGCTTGTATTACAAAGTGCTAGCGACATTGTGAAGTTCCTTGAGTTATTTCAGCCACAATTTTTATAGAACTACTTGAAGGATGGTGTTCTTAGATTGTAGGTATAGTTGTCTGTCAATAACCAGAAACTTGGTTCACTTTGACTTGAATTGTCACTCATTAAGTACTTCTTAAGTGCTTCAAAAATCTGAAGACAATTTTGAATTTGTAGAAGCTCAGGTTCAAGGTCAATTGATTCCTTATGGTAAGCTGGGACTGGGTCAGTACCAGAGGGTTATGAGAGAGGGCTTTGAGTACGGCGTTCAGCTTTCCAGATAAGTGTACAAAATTCACGTTTAATTCCATTAGCTCATATTGCCATCAGATTTGGTAGCAGGAAGGAATTATGTTGTTATACAGGAAACATATGGAAGAGTTATTGATATAGATAATGACATTCTTGATCCAGAAATATCAATATTTTGGTCATAAACAATGTCAATTATATTTTTTCATAAGTGGAATAATTGAGTTTAGTGGGGCTGATTCTCTTGGAGATTTAGTAAATTAGAATATATTCTATGTTAAAATTGGGTAATATAGCTCCAAGGGAAATATTGCTCACGTTGAAAAATACTTGTGATTTATCTTGAAAAATTCAGTAAAGTCAAGATGTGAGCTTATTTTATTAAACTTTTTAACATGTAGAAACTGTGATGCTCATGTTAATTGAGTTCCCATGGAACTTTTTTCTTCTGCAGGCGGTACTGCGGCGCTGAGATCTGACTATAGTTTAGAATAAAGGTAATGTAGTAATTAATTTTTCTATGAAAACTTGATAGTCTACTGGCACTCAAGAGATTGGGCCAGGAGATGATACCCTAAATCTTCTTGTGATTTAGTGTCTCATTCATTGGGAGTAAGTACATAGCTTAATAATTTTAGCTCTTTGGTGCATAGGACCAACTTGGATCCATTGATACTGGAGTTGGCCTTCTTGATCCATTCAAATATGAACCATAGGTCCCAAAATTGTTGCTGGAAGTTTAGTGGGTAGACTATAATAATTGTGAGATAAACAGTAACAAATTGTTTGAATAGATCCCGAAATAGGCCATCTGTGACTTTTTGAAAGGTTCATGGTGCTCTGGTAATACTTAATGGAATTTGTGCTCTCAAACTGGCCATACTTGGTGTTGAACGCAGATTTTATTTGAATCTTTGGCCATTATCAATTGGTGATATCCAGAAAAGATTGATGTTGGTGAATACTTGGGCTCCCTCATGACAATCAAAATGTCAGAAATTAGAGTCAGTGGGTAAGCGCTTTTTTGTGACATTGTTGGCAGGATATAGTCAATGCACATTTAAAGTTTCCATACTTCTTAGGCACTATGACTACTGGGAAATTATAGGGCGATTAAGAGGAGCAATTATCCCGCTTACTAGCCCTTTTTGATTATTGGTCTTAAAAAAGTGTTCACAAGCTTGAGATAATCAATAGGGACGTTAGGTAATTGTGTTGGTGTTTCCAACGTCAATGTAGTGTTGCCCAAAGGTCAATAAAGGAAAGGTGTCATCATTTTGTCTGATACTGTCTTTGTGGTTCTATATAATTGTAGAAAAACACTCCGTCTCATGATCCTAAAGTTGTTCTGGAATTTTAACTTTTGTTGTAAAACCTTATTACATAGATAATAGGTGAGCTGGGCAGGTTATTAGTCATGGGCCGCTGGGGTGTCGCTGTATTGGATGGGCAACGGTTTGATCCCCTGATAAGTTTGGATATACCACTGATTGTTTTCAAAGTTTGCAAGGATCCCAGATTCTTTAAGGGAATGATGTGACAGTGGCATCAGGGTTTAATTTTTATTTAAAGACAACAGCAACAAAAAAAATGTACTTTTCTGGCAATCTTAACAGTTAAATCAAACACTTGGCTTTACTGGGGCTGTTGGGAACCATCAGACATCAAGAAAACAAGGTCACTTTTGAGAATGTCTTTTTAGTTAATTAGAGAAAAAATTTCATGGTGATAATATTGAGAGAACTAAAATACAGGAATCATCAGGAAGGCATATCCAAAAAGGGACGCTTAATTGTAAGGTGCTCAGTGATTGATGAGAATAACTTCAGCTTATTGGTTGACATTTTAATGTCTAATAAGGCCAAAGGTTTGGTGTAAGTCTTGACGTAGGGCAGGACCTAATTTGCACAGATTGCTGAAGGACACTGTAATAAGGGTGTTCTTTTAAATTTTGAAGGTGAAATTACCTCAGTATGATGGGACAACTGGTTGGGTTGGGTCTGGATGCTGAAGAATCTTAAGAGGATATTGAGGAGGCAAAGTCTTTGGGATTGGCTGGCTGGGTTGGGTTCATGCAAGAGAGGAAGTCAAAACTTGTTTTTGGATGGTATTGTTTCAGTTTAAATTGTTATCATTCAAATCACTTTGATGTTTGGTAACAAAGTTGAGTAAAGGCAACTTTGGAGCATATTATTAGATGCAGGGATTCTTTTCATACTCTTCCATGATGATTATGCGGGGTTTGGCATTTTTTGGGTTTCTTCATTGAATAAATTGTAATCTTAATTTTATTTAGAAATTTTAAGATAGTGGTAGGTCTCATACCCCTTCAATTCTTCATTTTTTGGCAGCGTATCTTTCCAAAATAAGGTCAACTGACCAGATTTGTCCACTGGAGCTTTATTCACATATTATCTTTTTCACATTGGTTTTTGATTTGGAATATCCTCAATCATGGGTTGAGTGGGCATTTGGGTATGAGGGGGATTTGACTGGAAAAATGGAGGAGAAAAGTTACTTGGTAGATGTTGGCTGCATGGCCCAAGATTGCTTCTCCCCCATTAGGGATAACGGACATCTGGACAGACTACCTAACATTGAGAACAAGGGACTTAACATTAAAAGATTTGATGCCCCAGTTTGCCACAACTGTGTAGCAGAGATTATTGTATGTATTACCCTTAAACCAACATGATTAGCTGCTGAACTTGTCTCATAAAAGCATAATCTGTTGATTAGCCTACAAAGGTGGCTTGATATTGGGTAGCTTTGGGATATCCTCAGAGTTAAAGGCATTCATATTGAGGGGGTCCAATTTAATTGAAGTAAAATTAAAGGGATTGATTATGGTGGCAATAAATTATTTGTGCATAGATTCAGCAAACAGCATTTGCATGATTAACACAAGTTGGTTGTCCAAGTATCCCACATGAAGTAAAGATTTTCTAAGGGCGTTGAGAAACCAGTTGATGAGTTGTTGATCGACTTATTCACAGTTTTGGCATGCAATCTGCCCCCAAAGCCCCATCAGGACTTTGAATTTAACCAGGAATTTACTAATTTGCATAAAGTTTAATAGGTGAAGCTGTCATTTTTACTCATGGAGTTGTAAGGATAAAACTTAGAGTTTCATTGGCGTGGGCTTGCCATTAAGTTCAGACATGAAAAGCAGATTGACGCTGTTCCTTTTTCTAGTGGGTCTGGTGAGAAGGCTAGCCACTTCTTATAAGCGTTTCTGGGAACTGACTTATTAGTTGTCTCCCCAAGCATTGTATTATCCAACTAACGTTCAGCAATTAGTCGATCACAGTCCAGTTTTTGACCTTCCACAGTCTGTGTCACGGATGCAGCAAAGAAGAACTAGAGTGGGCTCCCAGTCAGGGTGCGCGAGCACCCAGTGGAGGCCCCTAAAATGCCAGAGGCATAGCGGTCTGGGCGACTAGTATAAGTGGAGGTCTACGGGACACATTAAGGAAGCAAACGTTCAGTAACATACTGAAGGCCGCCAAGGCAAACCAAATGGTTGGGTTGGGGGCAACCGCGAGTCTTACAGGGGCAACCCCCAAGGGAGGGAGAGGCAAGGAGGATGACGACTCCTCCAGAGTTTGCGGTTGCTGGCCTTCAGAATCTGAAAGGGAGGCTTGTGCACCAGCGGAATGCGGCACAGAGATCGCCACTTTGTTGGGAATATAGGTAGAAGTGTGGGAAACCTCATGAGAGGGGCTAGGACTGTTTCCCCTGAAGGTGACACTCTAGGTTTTGCTGGTGAGCTGGACCCATAGTGGCAGGAATGGCCATGAAAGCTGAACCCATGCGCGGTGGGCCAGGGACGCCTTGGGGCTGCTACAACTGAGGAGCAGACTCAGTGGACATGGCATCCAAACAAATGGAAGGGACTCTGTTTAATGGACGCGAGGAAATGCATGGGACAGGAGGCTTGCCTTTAGAGGCAGGCCAAATTATCACGTCTACAATCCACTGCCACGTGGCAGGATTGAGTGACCAGATAATCCAGTCCTCGAACATCAGAAAAAGGAACTGGGCAATGGCGCGCTTTGTCAGATCAATTGACAGAATCGTTTTAAAGTTGTTAAGGCAGACAGAGTTTTGGCAAATTAGGTGGATTATCAAATTTTATTTTGATGAAGGCAAAAGAGAATAAACTGACAACTGCCCTCAGTGGGGCCAGTTTATAAATGGTGTGATAGGCATGGGGAAGTATCAGAGGATTGGTTATTCAGGGAATGGGAAGGGGAATCAGTTGGCTAGCTTGGAGGGGGGAGGGTGAAAGGTGGCTCCCAATTTGGCAAAAGCCTAGAAATTTTTGCAAATTTTCCCAACTTCTTGGGACCAAGCCAAATTGATACTGCCAATCCAGGTCCCAATGACTTAAATCAGCCTATTCGCATGGTTGGGGTGCTATGGATTTGTCTCGGAAGGCAGGGGTCCTTGGATCAGGTTCATTGCAATTTGTACTGTATGTCAGACCTGATGATCCAAGCTGTTCAGAACCAGGTTTTCAATCTGAGCCATGTTCCAGCCTGGCTTCTGAAGCTGGCCAGCCCAGACCAGCTCCCCCAGTTTGGAGTTTACTAGTTGGGCTCTGACACTAGGAATTGCAATTTCCCCAATTTTTGGCCATGGCTTTCCTGGGGAGTGGGTGGCCTCAGGACCCTCTCCAAGCCCCCTGATGTGAACCATCTCCCTGAAGACCCCTTCTATTAATCCTACCAGTATTGAAGGGGGAAGGGGTGGTGAGAGATGGCTTTGGGGAGGAAAGCCATCACCGAGCGCTCATCTATCACGTGGGCGAGGTCACCCAGCTGTGACAGAGGGTCCACGGGAATCTTGGGGCCCCTCTTCATCCGGAAAGGGTGTTGAACCCTATCCAGTTTCAAGGGCTGGTCCCAAAGACTTACACTACCCTCCCTTTCTCGACAGGGAGGATCTCACCCCCTGGGGCATGGACCAAGGCGTAGTTCTTGTGGCGCTTCAGTAACTTTATGGCCAGGACAGCTGCAATATTCTGGGGAGGGTGGGGTGCAGTCAGGTGGGAGGTGTGGAATTTCTCTAACAGGTCCTTGCATTTTGTACAATTGTGCGTGTTCACTCAATTTTTCTCATATGAGGAGTAACCTTTCCAGGCGACCAAGTACTAAATGGATCGGCGGGACCTTCAGGAAGCTACAATGGCCTCCACCTCCATTTCCTGGGATTCCCCAATGATGATTGGCTCAGGAGATGTTGGCCTATCCCCTTGAAGGGGGTCAGAAGGGAGGTGTGGAAGACATTGTGCTGCTTCCAGTGTGCGGGCAGCCTCAGGCGGTAGGCTCCATTGCCTAAATCCTTCTTGACCTCAAAGGGTCCTAAGTGCTTGGCTGAGAGCTAGTGAGTGGGGGCCTTTATGGAGAGGTTGCAGGTATCCAACATGACAAGGGAACCAACCATGATCTCCTGGCCCAGAAGATGCTTCTAATCCACCAACTTCTTGTAATCCTCAATGGACTTTGCCAAGTGCTCGCGGACCAGGTTGTGCATCTTGCGGAGAGAGCTCACGCGGTCCTTGGAAGCTGGAACTGCTGTGGAGAGTTGGGGACCAATATGGAACGAGGGTTATACCCCATAGTGGCCTCAAAGGGAGAGAAGTTGGTTGAGGAATGTAGGGAGTTGTTATACGCGAACTGTGCTAGAGGTAGATCCTTGGCCCAGGTGTCTTGCGAGGCCATTGTGTAGCAGTGAAAGTACTGTCCAGTACCTGGTTCACCCGCTCAGTCTGTCCATCGGACTGGGGGTGGTAGGCAGTGGATCAATAGGGCGTGATGCGAAGGAGGGTCAACAGCTCTTCCCAGAACTGGGACGTGAACTGGGGTCCTCTGTCACTCACTATCTCCTTGGGGAGACCAAACATGGCGAAGACATGGTTGACAAATAAATTTGCGGTCCCCACTACAGTAATAGAAGAGAGGCAGGGGATGAAGAGTATCAACTTGGTAAACTGATCCACATTTACCATTACGGCATTGGAACCACAGGAGGGTGGGAGCTCCATGATGAAATCCACTGAGACTGAAGTCCATGGACCCTCAGCCTGCTGCAATGGGTACAACAATCCTTTCTTTCCAGAACTATTGGATTTTGCCTGGGCGCAGGTGACACAACGAGAGATCCAATTGGGAATATCCTTTAAGGACTCAGGTCAATTATAGGTTCTCTTTATGGGGTTGGCACACTTTTTGATACTAGGGTGACTGATGGTCTGGGGGACGTGTTGTTCCTCAATGACACAGCCGCGTAAGGAAGGAGGAACCCAAACCTGACCATGGAACCAGATTTTCCCATCCTGCAAGGTATATGGGGTTCTCTTGCAGTGCCTAGACTCCAATTCAGCCAGAAGCTCGATTCCTTCAGGGCAACAGTTTTTGTGAAGTGAGGACACATAGGAGAAGTGGAGTGGCAGGGTCTATGTCAGCAAAAGATATGACAAGAGGAGCCAATAAGAGGATTTGGGAGGAGGGCACCACCAGCATAAGGTCTAAGGGGTCCTTCTCCCCGTTGGGGAACAGGGAGGGGGGGTTGCAGCTGAGCATGTCTGGCAAGAAGTTCATTGGGCCTTTGATGAATTCGTACTTAAACTGGAACTCACAGAGGACTTGATACATGCGGGTCTGCTGGTGACCTAACTTCTGAGGTTTACAGTAGTAGAGCAGGGCCTCATGGTCCATCTAAATGGTAGCTTCGTGCGAGGCGCTCTGCAGGAGATATCACCAGTGGGCGAGTGACCACGCCACAGCCGCTAGCTCCTTATCATATATTGGCTAAGCTTGCTCAGTTGTGGTAAACTTCCAGGAATAATAGGCCACAGGGTGCTCAACTCCCTCGTGCTCCTGCAACAGCACAGCACCCACAGCCACTGACGAGTCATCACAGGCTATTATGAAAAGCCGGGATGTGTCAGCATGCCACAGGACAGGGGCTGTGACAAACACCTCCTTGATACCCTCAAACACCTGCTTGCACTCAGGGGACCATTTAAAGGGGACGTTCTTGCCGGTGAGGGGTGCAATGGGGCTGCCAGTTGAGCGAGAGCTAAGGAAAATTTCCTCAAAAAGGTGATGGTGCCAAGAAAGCTGTGAAGCTGCTTTTGAGTGGTTGGGGTAGGCCAAGGCTGAATGGCCTCCAGGTTGCTGGGGGACGGAACACCCATGTTTCAAGACAAGATTCCCTAGGAAAGTAACCTCATCCATGAATCCTTGCACTTGGAGGGCTTTACAAATAGCCCTGCCTTGTGGATGGCTGCCACTACCACTTCAAGGCCCTGACATGTTTCTCGGGGTGGGGGAATGGACCAGGATGTTGTCAATATAGGCCATCGCACAAGAGAAATTCAAGTCCCCTAACACATCGTCAATAATGCGTTGGAAGGTGGCTGGCGCATTCTTCAAACCAAAAGGCATCACTCTGAACTGGAACAGCCCCAGAGAGTGCAGATAGCTGTGAGCCACTCCTGTCCCCTTGCCACCCTCACCTGATTGAAAGCATTCACCAGGTACAACTTTAAGAAGACGCGAGACTTGGCGATGGCCTTTGCAATGCTCTGCTTTAAGGGCAAGGGGTATGGGTCTTGGACAGTGATGTTGTTGAGGTGTCCATAATCGATGCAGGGGCGCAGGGACCCATCTGCTTTCCTGGTGAAAACTATGGGGGAGGCGATTGGAGAAGACTTATTGACAAGCCATACATTCTCTAGCATGTTGTCCAACCAACTGCCGAGAGCCCTATCTTCTTCCTCCATATAGGGGTAGAGGGGGCAGTTGATCTTGACTAGGTCGACTGTCAAGTGGAACATCAAGTCATACTCAGAGTGTGTCTGGAGCTTGGATGCCAGGGACATGTAGAAGATGGCCTTATATGGGGCTAGGAATGGGGGGAAATTTGGAGGGTGGTCAGCTAGAATGGGATCTTGTGTGGGGCGATGGAACCAGGGGATGTACCCTGGGGAAGGGTTTTAAACAGGGAATCTCACCACTCAACTTGAGGTTTTTGAACAACAAGGAGTTTATGACAAGATTGATATGAACTTGTTGGCGGCGCCACCAGCCCACCCCCAAGATTGCAGGGTAGAGCAAGTCCTGTAACACCAAAAAATGGTCATTGAATCCAGAGTCATGGACCAAGAAGTGCAATGGACGATGAATGCGATGGGACATCAAGGTCTCAGATGAGGCGCCCAGGATGAAGGAAGCTTCGTCCATTGTTAGGTCCAAGGACTGTGCCACGCCAAGGTTAATGAAGTTACCCACCGCCCCAGTGTCAAGCAGGGCTTGCACCATTACTACCTCTGACTCCAAGGGAAAGGAAATTGGAAACAAGAAGTATGCTTGGTCCTCTTTATTGGGGTGAGCTAGTGAAAGGGCGCCCGAGGAGGGGCCATGACTCAACATCAGAAGAGACTGGCCCAGATCTGAATGAGTGGGGCGCGGCTGATCTGGGGTCTCTAATACTTCCTTGTTCCACATGAGTAGATGAGGGGTTAATACGCACAACCCTCCCCCCACTCTCATCAGGGGGGATGTGGGTTTACCCTGGGGGACGATCTCATCAAACTGGGCAGCCTACAAACACTGGTGGACGATCTCATCAACCTGAACAGACTATGCACACTAGGGGCCCAATGATACCACCTCATGATCTGGGCTGGGGGCCGGCAGTATCATAAGTAGGGGTTCCCTTTTGGGAAGTTAACCTAGGAAGTCCCTGAGGGGGAGCAAAGGGCAGCTAGACCAGGGAGACGCTTCCCCGGCTGCGCCCACTGGCAGGGGAGGTGCAGTATGGGGTGCCTCAGGAGCGACGACAGGACATGTGGGGTTGTGCCAGGGCCTGGTCTCACTGCCCAGGCCACAGAAAATGCGACCTCTAAGGATCCAGGGGAGAGGATCCCACGCGGTATGGACTGCCGCAGTGGGGTCCAGGGCCACGCAGAATGCTGAGACTGAAATTTTGACTGGGATGGGAACCATTGGAGCCAAGACCAAAAATGCCTCAATCAAGGAGGGCAAGTCTGTGGCTGCCTGTCCCAAAGTAAACAAGTGGAGGAGGCGCGCTGGTCTTGACTCAGGGCCTGGACCGCTGAGGTAACCAACGCCAGCAAGGGGGTGGGGTTTCCCGGCTTGACAGCAGAGCAGAGCACTCCCCTGACCTAACGGTGGCATCTTCATACAGGGCGTCGAGGAGAGCCATGCATTGCTGTGCATCAGAGGGAAGCGGGGACTTCCCCCAATCAGCAGTGAGGTGCACCTGGATCTCTGCCAGGACGCCCAGGACTTGATCTGACACCTCATCAGAGGGGACATGGGGAACCACCAACCCTGATGTGTTCACTAAAGTGGTAACACTCTCTGTTGGTGCTTGGCAGGCCGGGGACCAGTTCAGATGAGCCTGGCGGCAGGCCCAGATGAATGAGGCTACCACCCAGCAGAAGAAGGCCAGGTCACAAAAGGGAAAGCACGCTCAGAGTGAGGGCATAGGCCAGCGCATCACCCATCCCAGCGAGGAGGGCGGAGAAGGCAAAAACTAGGGGTCAGGTTATTATGTCAAAGCTGCAGCTAAGAAGAACTAGATTGGGCTCCCAGTCAGGGTGTGTGAGCACCCAGTGGAGGCCCCAGAATGCCAGAGCCATAGTGGTCCAGCGACTAGTATAAGTGGAGATCTATGTGACACATGAGGGAAGCAAAATTTCAGTAATGTACCTAAGGCCCCTAAGGCAAACCAAATGGTTGCATTGGGGGCAACTGCGAGTCTTATGGGGCAACCCCCAAGGGCGGGAGAGGCAAAGAGGATGATGACTCCCTACAGGGTTCGTGGTTGCTGGCCTTCAGAATCTGAAAGTGAGGCTTGTGCACCAGCGGAATGCGGCACAAAGATCGCCACTTTGTTGTGAATATGGGTAGAAGTGTGGGAAACCTCATGAGAGGGGCTAGGACTGTTTCCCCTGAAGGTGACACTCTAGGTTTTACTGGTGAGCTGGACCCACAGTGGCAGGAATGGCTATGAAAGCTGAATCCATGCGCGGTGGGCCAGGGACGCCTTGGGGCTGCTACAACTGGGGAGCAGACTCAGCGGACTTGGCATCCAAACAAATGGAAGAACTTTGTTTAACGGACATGATGAAACGCACAGAACAGGGGGCTCGCCTTTGGGGTGGGCTGGATTTTTGCATCTACAATTTACTGCCATGTGCCAGGATCAAGTGACCTGATAATCCAGTCAGCGAACATCAGAAAAAGGAACTGGGCAATGGCGCGCTTTGTCAGATCAATTGACAGAATCGTTTTAAAGTTTTGTTAAGGCAGACAGAGTTTTGGCAATTTAGGCGGATTATCAGATTTTATTTGATGAAGGCAAAAGAATGAACTGACAACTGCCCTTGATGGGCCAGTTGCCTTTTAAATGATGCGATAGGCATGGTAATGTATTGGGGTATTGGTTATTTGGGGAATAGGAAGGGGATTCAGTTGGCTAGCTCGGAGGGGGGGGTGAAAGGCGGCTCCCAATTCAGCAAAAGCCTAGGAATTTTTTGCAAATTTTTAACTTCTTGAGACCAATTGTAAAAATTTAATAAAGGGTTGATTATTGGTTGTCAACCCAGTAACCTTTTTACTGCACAGGTTCAATACCTTTGTGCACTTTACATTTTTAAAATATATTATCTGATAATAGTATGAAGACTATTATCAATAGTTGAGTTTGAACTATTATTTGGCCCAACTCTTCAGCCGTAATTCTAATTAAATACTCTTAGTCATACTCATAGAGATTCATTCCCTATATCACTGTCCCCCCAATCCTCGTCAAGATCTCCTGATGACAGTCTTTCAGTTCAACACAAAGTTGGCAGCTATCCCTTATTGTGGTTCCCTTCATCTCTAGATTCCCGCTTGGATCTCTACTCTTCTCTCTGAGAGTCTTCCAATTATTGCCTTCTGCAATAATATCCTTGAGATGGAAATTCACATTGGATGCTGATAGTCTAACTATACACCAAATTGACAATATTATTAATACTAATATTACTAATAATAATGTTTTACTAAATGATGGTTTTAATGCTGGTTTTTAATGCTGGTTTTTATGCTGGTTTTAATGCTGGTTTTTATTATAGTGAATCCTAGGGAATTTGGCAATCTAACCCTCAGTTGACACCTCTTCAATGAAATGGCAACCGTTGCTATTGAATCACCCTTCCTTGTCTTGGCAGCAATGGTCTTCCCCATCCTGGCTAGGATTCCGTTATTGGACATCCTCAAGACCTCAAACGGAAAGAGTCAGAAAATGTGTTCCTAACGTTTTCCTCTCAATCCAAGCGAACCAACCATAATTGGCTAGCAACCTGCTTAGGTAATGAGACTTTTTCACCATTATGGCAGGTCCCTTTACCAACAAATTGATTTGCTAATTGCAGGCAGCATCACTACCCTCGCAACTCACTACTCATTCCCAATCAGTCAGTGATGAAACCTGACCAATCCCAATCAGTACACCTGATAGTTAATCACTATCAGATGCCCCTATTTCGTTGGCCACTCCACCCAAGAGATCTTAGGTATTCATCCAGATTGATCTCTAATGGATATGACCAGGCGAATACCCTAAAATCCCCCAAATGTAGTTCCTCTGAAATTTGGGCCAACTGATTTCTGATTCACTTCGCCTTAGGAAATTTTCCCCTAGTGATACCAGGTAATAGCAGGCTGAGAATATGGGCAAAGATCCCAAAACATCCACCCTCTTGCCTAGATTTCTAGCGAGAAAAGGACTGGGGCATGAGAACTCTGCTTTGGACACCTGGTCAAATACTTCATTTTGTTCAAGCGAGATACTCTCATCAATACTCAACACTGCTCGGGATGACCTTCAGCATACGGCATTCTTCCTCTTCCTCCTCACTACCACCTGTTCAGAGCGCGGTCCCCATGACCTTCTGTCATGCCAGGCTGATTGATTTACTCATGATGATATTAGTCCCAGGATCCAGTTTTCCCCCTGTTAGGGAATATGACCCTTTGCCATATTCAGAATTCTTGGTCTGGCGTCCTTGAATTCCTGATTCTCTCCTTATCCTAGACAGAATACTCTTGCCATCAATGTTTGTTTCGCGGCTTGATTAAGAATACTTATTTCTATTTGCCCTCGTTATTTTGCTCATAACCTCTTGGCTGTAAGTCAGTCTTAATTCTTCCCTTATAAACCTTAACTCATTAATTTTGAGATTAATTTCCCCGAAATTGGAGCCTAATGGATTATAGAGTGCATAATGTCAACTTCTATATAAGTCTGACATCCCCCTCTAGTCCTGCTCATATGTCAAATTCAGAATCCCGCTACCAGCAGCTCCTTAACAGTCTGTCATATCTGGACCTCCGCCTCTTCCAGCAGATGAGTTGGGATGCTCAATGTAACCTCTTCTATGGTCCTTCCAGGACTCATACGCCTAGTCTGGCGCAAGCTGTTAGTCCTTCCATCAAATTACTGGAAATGGTAACCAATCCCTCCAAAACTAGGCTGGCCATCATTTCGAACAACTCTCAGCTGACTCTTCCTTTGCAGTTGATTCCCAAGTTGGACTTCAAAACCCTCCTGGATTCAGCTCCTTTCTCTGAAGCTCTGAACATCATTGTTGTTGCTCTGGAGATCATGCTGGTCGCTCTGAATTGTTCATTCTTGGCTGTGTCAGACTTGCACCCTGAGTTCCTCTTCTGACTCAGTCAATTCTACAAACCTGCTGTACTTGTTTCTGAGCTTTAATTGGGAACAGCATACACTTCAAGCTCTCCTACGCTGAACTCTGGGCCCAAGTCACCAAGGCGTTGACATTAGCGCTGAATCCCTCTGATCTGGACAGCCTTCTGGATTGGGATAATGCCGCTTATGCTCTCCACTTTGCTAGACAAGTTCTTCAAAGTTGGTCAACGAAGCTTCCAGCCTCACCTGGCTTCCATCACTCATTCAGCTTTAGCTTCCGTGAAGCCCTTAGTTGTTGTTTGCAGGATTCAATCCGCTCTCTACACAACTACCTCTTCTCTGGAGCTTCTCATCGCTATCTTCCATTGATGGCATTAATTGGGGGCATGATTTGACAACCTCCATCAAATATTCCTTCTTCACTGCCAGCTCACATGTCTGGTGTCCTTGATGAAGTCTGTTGGCAGGCGCTCAAGACAAATCTACCAGCTCCAGTGCCTTATCAGGATTACTCGGGGTTATTCACCAATTGCCTCTTTCTCTATTGCTGTTTTCCTCCTCATTCTGGGGTTTACAATTGGCATCTTATGAAATATCAATTTCCCTTCCCCTAGTAGCATTTTCTCAGGGCTTGGCATCCACTCAATGAACGTGGTTTCATGTAGGTCTCGCCCTTTCAAGCGTCTGATCACATATCAATTTTGATGGGCTGTCTCTTCCTACCACGATCCATCCTCCCTCCCCCAAGAGGCGACATAGGCGGAATCATCCCCATACTGAGGATGACCAATAAAAATAAAAATTATAAAAAATATATCAGCTTTTTTTCTATGCATTTTAAAAGTCTTTTTTTCCAATATCTTTTATCAATTTTTTTTATTTTTATTCTTCTTCTTTTTTTCTATGGGATTTGATTTGTCTCAGTTCAGAGGTCCATCTTTTCCCCCAAACTGGGTCCTGGCACTTAAACCTACCATTTTTCTATAATTCAGAGTTCCTTTTTTTGAACTTAATCATCTAGATTGGTTCAGAGGTCCTTTTTTGGACTTGACCTAATCATCAGGACATGACCAACTTAATGGTTCATCGGTCCTTCAGGAAACTCTTTTATTTTTTTCTTCAATTCAACGCTTTAGATACTTAGCATGGACTCGTTTTACTACTCTTCCATCCAAAAGATTCTTGATGGAGCAAGCGTCCGTCACCATCTTGGCGATTACTTTAAATGGACCTGACCACAATGCATCCAATTTGATTCTTCATCTGAAACCATGCATATTGCAATATGCGACTCTTTCTCCTATTCAATAACCTTCTAATGCTGGTCAGTTCTTGTCATCCATCAATTTTGCTCATATCTTTTTCTTCAAGGTTGTATCAAATGCTTGCGATTGCATATTTATCAGGATACTTGTCAGTCAGTTCAGATATTATCTGGTACTCATCCCCACATAGGTTCTACTACCAAATATAATATCAGCGGCAACGCGGCCATCCTCCTATATAGTAATTCAAATGGCATCTTTCCTGTCACCATATGATGACTGACGTTGTAGACAAACAATTACCAAACTCAGGTACACTCCCAACAAGGAAGTTCTCCCTGCGACTAGCTTCAACAGAATCATGGCCAGCGTCCCATTGATCCATTCTACCAGTCCATTTATCTCAGGCTGGTATGGTACTGACATGACTCCTCAGATCCCCTTTATTTCATTTAGCCTTGGGATCACATGAGACATGAAGTTGGTCCCATTGTCACTCAATAGGACTTGTGGACATCCATGTCAGTATACTACTTGATCCAGGATGAATCTCGCAGTACTGGTAGCGTCAACTCTTTTTAGGGCTTTTTTTTTTGAACCATCTCGTCAGATGATTGATGGCTACTATATTGTACTTGACTCCTCCTGTGCTCATCACCAGTGGTCCCATCATGTCGATGGACACCATGTGCCATGCAAATCCAGGGTGGACCAGTCAGAATTTAGTTGTATTCTTGTGTGGTTTATGCAGCTGGCATTCCACGCAACAATCCAGATAATCCTTGACATCACAGTTAATCAATTCCCAGTAATAATACTGGCGAAGATGGTTGGTTGTTTTTCTCAGGTCTCCGTGCCCAATAACCTTATAAGCTGCTTGAACTATTGCTGCTCTTTCTGATGGTTCAGGAATAATAGCCACTTCCCATTGATCGTCTTGAATACTTTTCCATCCATAGTCTCAGTGTTTTCCATTGCTTTTTGAAGTGCACATTGGATTTCTCGAGGCTCGTCCTCAATTCTTCCTTTGACCATTATCTGGAATAACTCATCCACCTGCGGGTACACCAACTGGACCATTTGTAACCGCGATAAGCCATTTGCGTTCTGGTGAGAAGCCCCCACTCAGTGGTCTATCTCATAATCATAAGCCTGAAGCTTAAGTGCTCATTGGGCCAGTCATCCTTCTGGTTCCCATAGATTGTGCAGCCAATGCAGTAAAGAGTGGTCCATCACCACCTTAAAGTGCATTCCATGGACATACACCTGAAACTGCTTACAGGTGTAAATGACTGCAAGGCATTCACGCTCAGTCACAGTGTAGTTCCTCTCAGTGGCTGAGAGTGTCCGGCTCACATACGCCACCAGATGCTTGTCCCCAAGTTCATCTACTTGGCTCAGTACAGCGCCAATCGCCATCAACAAAGCATCAGTTTGAATGATAAACTCCCAATCAAAATTCAGATATTTCAGGATCAGCGAATTTATCAGATACTGGCATAACTCATTGAAGGAGTCCTGGGCCTCTTCATTCCATACAAATCCTTTTTTTGGATCCTTTAATAAATGAAACAAAGGCTCGGCTATTCAGGCGAAAGTCCCAAATAAATCTTCTGTAGTATCTGACCATCCCAAGGAATACTTGGATGTCTCAGACACTCTTTGGCACAGCCATGCGCTCTATAGCTGCTATCTTCTGGGGTTTGCGGCTGCAATCCATTTGCATTAATCACAAATCCCAGGTATTATAGCTCTTTCTTGAAGAAGTGGCACTTCCTTGGCTTGATCTTCAGGTTAGCCGCGGACAGTCTCTTAAAAACTTCTTCCAAGTGATGGAGGTGATCAGTAAACGTTCTACTGAACACATTAATATTGTCCAGATATACCAGGACGCATGACAACTTCAAGTCGCTTAATATCGTGTCCATGGCCCTCTGGAACGTCACAGGCGCATTGCAAAGACCCTGGGGCATCCTTGTCAGCTGGTATAACCCCTGCGTGGTGATAATCGCACATTTTTCTTGGTCTTCTTCTGGCAAGTCGATCTGCCAGTATCCCAAGATTAGGTCCATCGTGGAGAAATACTTTGCTTCTCCTAATCAATCCAGTGCATCATCGATCCTCAGTAGGGGATACAAATCCTTCTTCATAATTTTGTTCAGCCTCTGATAGTCAATCACCACCCAATTTGATCCATCCTTCTTCTTCACAATCAAAATTGGACTTGCCCAGGGACTTGATGATGGAACTAGAAGCCCATGCTTCACTAGTTTGCTGATCTCATCTTCCACTACCACTTCAGTAGCTTTCAATCTTCAGATTGGTCTCATCCTTATTGATAGATTTTCCCAGTGTTGACCTTGTGAATTATGTCTCATGCGCATCCCAAATTGTGGTCGTCCTGAGTGAACACTTCCCAATATTTCTCAAATAATTTGAGCACCTCCTCCTTCTGCCCTTCTGGCAGATCTGCAAGCTGCTCCCTATCAACCAATAGGTTGATGCTTTCAGCTGCCCCAGCTGGTAATCCCATTTCCTTGAGAGACCCAAAATCATGGAATTGTCTCAATTCTGCCATCGGGATAAATGAATAAATGTGATGATTTGATTCCTCTTGACCTTCATCAGTTTTTCGCTCAAATTTGCCAAGAGAACTCATATTTCTCCATGGCCCAGCATTATTATCCCAGGAGCCACCCATGGCTCCACTCTGGACTTTTTCCAGGGGCTTCTGACTTCTCCATACAACAGCTCTGGAATCTCTAAAGTCAACCCTGTGTCAACTATCATCTGTGATCTGGCCGATATGGTCCTTTCCTTCTTGATCCTTAAGGGAATTCCCCAGTTTTCTAGGATTTCCGCCAGCATCTCTCATCGCTTCCTACCAACTAATTGGTATTAAATTGGTACAATGCCGTCATTGTATATCAGATTAATGAAGTTGTTTCTCTGATTCAACGGAACTTCACCATCCTTCTGGTATACCAATGGTAACGTCTGACCCAGGATGGTCAACGTATTATCCTCAAAGTTACATTTAACTCCGTACTTCTGCAGAAACTCTGTTCTGATCAGGATATCATAGTTTTGGTTTGCCAAAACTATTGCTGGCGTGGATACCACCAATGACCAAATAAGTGGCAGCGCACTATATGCTCCACAGGAAACGGTGGTGTTTGGCCCAGCTGTTCCATATTCTTTCTTGTGTTCCAAGTCTGGAGAGATCTTCATCCTCTTCACCAGCTTGGTTGACACAATATTGATGGGCGCTCCGCTGTCAACTATTGCCTCACCCTTACTTGATTCACTTGAATATCTATATATGTACACTTGGAGTATTGTAATATAGTATTTACTGAGTGAATTGCGGCGTTATTAGCCAAATCTAGGGTATGAATAATCTGCGCTGATAATTCAGGAAACAATTCCTTTATCACGCCAAGGGGGATTGACAGATTGGCCTCATCTAAATGAATGTCTGCTAACTCATCAGGATTCTCAGTGGTCTGAATCTTCTCCGCCAGTTGTTGGGCGTATGGCTGGGCAACTTCCTGAACTATCTCAGGGTCGATCTTCTTTGCCCCAGCTCTGGTCACGGCATTTACATCCATGTTGACCACTTGGTATAGCTGATCCTGCTCGTCATCTATGAACAGATTGCTAATATCTATCTCTTCATTCATGATATCAGGAGGAACAGGTTTCTCTGCCGCTCTAGACTGTTCCTTGTCTAGGCAGCGGGACCTTTTCCTGAATCTTTGTCTACTGCTGTCTCTTTAGCCTGGACCAAATTAATTTGATCCTTTGGCTTTTTGCAGTGTGTGGCGAAATGTCCTTTCCTGCCACACTGAAAGCAGACCTTCTCTTTCTTATTTAACCATCTGAATTCTTTGGTCTTATTTCCCAGCACAGTTCAGTTAGTGGCCTCTTTTGCTCCTTCGCTTCCCTTCATGGGATTCAGATTTTGGACCAGATTAGACTTGAAGCTTCTATTCAGGGCATTGAACGTCGCTCCCAAAATCTTCAGGTTATCTACCATTTGCAAGGTAGTTATCTCAGTTGCGAATACAGTAGACATCATTTGATGCAAATTGCAATAGGGCCAAAGGGCCACTTGCAAAGAGATTCTCACATCAAAGTCATCTAACACTTTTGCTCCAGCCAGGATCTGCGACTCCTGGTAAAATTGATCCGCGAAGCTAGCAAGAGACTTGTCTTTATGGAATTGAATTCCCATAAATTCTTGCTTGCATTTTGACATGCGGGTTGAACTCCCAAACTCCTTCATTATGGCCGCCTTAGCTTTGGCGTACAACCATCTGTCCCCCTCCAAGTGGGGTAACACTAGGTTCTGGAAGTCTGTGTCCAAACAGTTCATGACCGTCAACGTCTTTTGACAATCCCTGTATCCATTCATAGTCATATCAAATAGTCAGAAAAACACTGGGGCGTTATCCCAATGGAATGTTGGCGATTTTGATGTTGCTCTGAATTCCTCCAAGTCATTTTGGGCCGATTCTTTCGGTTTGGCTACTCAGCTCACTTGTGGAGTGACTTTGGGCATCATCTCCAAAATAGCATTAAAGGTGGGCAGCATATTTCTTGGGGTATTCGTCTTCCCAAGTATCATATGAGGCTTCTCTCTTTGGCATCACTGGCCATCTCAGGCTCACATGCACATCTGTGGGCTTTCAAGTCCTCTACTTATTTCATCAACTTCTCAAAATCTGCGCCAAACTTTCTCAAATGAACGCGATCCGCTTCACATTCGTTTTCAAGTATGGGACCTCACAGACGAGGTCTCGTTCTTTCCTCTTAACAAGTTTACTTTGTCGAGTAAATCATTCCCAAATTTAGCTACGTTTTCAACTCCTTCCTCCACCATGGTGACTCGCTCTTCCAAGGCCGCGAACTCCCAATGGTCCACTGAGTTTAAGGCATTCTGATTCACTGTGGCGATCTCAGTCCACAACATGCGCATCTCTTCTTTATACAACATTATTAATAGATTCTTCACTCAACTACCCCTGTAGTGAGCACCAACTTGTAAAAATTTACTTAAGGGTTGATTATTGGTTGTCAACCCAGTAACCTTTTTACTGCACAGGTTCGATACCCTTGTGCACTTTGCGTTGTATAGAATATATTATCTGATAATAGTATGAAGACTATTATCAATAGTTGAGTTTGAACTATTACTTGGCCCAACTCTTTAGCCAGTACTTCTAATTAAATACTCTTAGTCGTACTCGTAGGGATTCATTCCCTATATCACTGTCCACCCAATCCTCGTCAAGATCTCCTGATGACAGTCTTTCAGTCCAACACACAGTTGGCAGCTATCCCTTAGTGTGGTTCACTTCATCTCTAGGTTTCCGCTTGGATCTCTACTCTTCTCTCTGAGAGTCTTCCAATTATTGCCTTCTGCAATAATATCCTTGATATGGAACTTCACATTGGATGCTGATAGTCTAACTATACACCAAATTGACAATATTATTAATACTAATAATACTAATAATAATGTTTTACTAAATGTTGGTTTTTAAAGCTGGTTTCAATGCTGGTTTTTTATTATAGTGAATCCTAGGGAATTATATAGTAGAGGATTTGGCCATCTAACCCTTGGTTGACACCTCTTCAATGAAATGGCAGTCGTTGCCATTGAATCACCCTTCCTTGTCTTGGCAGCAATGGTCTTCCCCATCATGGCTAGGATTCCATCATTTAGACATCCTCGAGACCTCAAATAGAAAGAGTCAGAAAACATGTCGTTTAGCATTTTCCTCTTGAACCAAGCAAACTAACCATAATTGGCTAGCAACCTTCTTAGGTAATGGGACTTTTTACTCATTATGGCAGGTCACTTCACCAACCGATCAATTTGCTAGTTGCAGGTGGCATCACTTGCCTTGCAACTCACTATTCATTCCCAATCAGTCAGTGATGAAACCCAACTGATCCCAATAGGTACACCTGATAGTTAATCACTATCAGATGCCCCTATTTTGTCAGCCACTCTTCCAAATGATATCTTAGGTATTCATTTGGATTGATCCCTGATGGATACGACCAGGCAAATATCCCAAAATCCCCCAAACGTAATTCCTCCAATATTCAGGACAACTGATTTACAATTAACTTCGCCTTAGGGAATTTTCCCCTAGCGACACCAGGTAATCTAGCAGGCTGGGAATATGGGCAAAAATCTCAACACCAATACAAATTGATACTGCTGATTCAGGTCCCAATGACTCAAAATGGCCTATTTTCATTGCCGGGGTGCTCAAGATTTGTCTCAGAAGGCAGGGGTCCCTGGATTGGGTTCATTGCAATTTTTGCCAATCCCACAATTGGGCAGCTCATATGATCTGAACTTCCTGGATCTGCCTCAGAACGTCAGACCTGATGATCCAAGCCATTCAGAACCAGGTTTTTAATCTGAGCCATGTTCCAATCTGGCTTTTGAAGCTGGCCAGCCTGGAATGGCTCCCCCAGTCTGTAATTACCGGCTGGGTTTTAACACTGGAAATTGCAATTTGCCCAATCTTTGGCCATGGCATGCCTGGGGAGTGGGTGGCCTCAGGACCCTCTCCAAGCCCCCTGGTGTGAGCTATCTCCTGAAGACCCCTTCTATTAATCCTACCAGGATTGAAGAGGGGGAAGTGGTTGGAGTGAGATTCTTTGGGGAGAAAGCCATCACTGAGCGCTCATCTATCACATGGGCGAGGTCACCCATATGTGACAGAGGGTCCACGGGAGTCTTGAAGCCCCACTTTGTCTGGAAAGGGTGCTGAACCCTATCCAGTTTCAAGGGCTGGTCCCCAAGACTTACAGTCTGGACCTAGACCGCAGTCCAACAGTTGGTGACTGCTGAACTAACCATTTATTGATAGGTCTGCTGTTTATTTAATTGAGGTTCTGATTGTCACAGGTCCTCATGAAACAGATGGCGAGCATTTGGTTGGCTGGAACAGTATTTACAGATTATGGGGTGTTTTCCCTGGAAAGATCATACTTTGTTATGAGGGCTCAGAAATCCTGGGTTCATCACAACCTGGTGTTTGGGCGAAACCTCAAATTTCAGTTTGTTTAGGCATTTGGGATGTGATTAGTAGGTATACACCATAGGCATTTTGCCTAAAATATTTTAGAAGGCAATTGGGGATATATCCCACTTAAATAAAAAATAGATAACTGAAGGTAGGAATGACATTTGATGCTTTAGTCAAAAATTGCATTCATCTTTATACTGGATCAATTGAAAATAAAAAAGGAATTTTAACAATCTCAAAGGAAAATGTGATAATAACTAATAAAGGGGATTAAGGGATAACATTGGGAGGGGATATCAACTTTTAAATCAGCAAACTTGGCAGTCTCACAACAACAGAATTGAACAAGCACACAATAGATACAGTATTCATATTTACAACGACTGACCAGGAGAAGATTAATGCATTTTACACTTGAAAACTGGCAGAGAAGCACAATAGATTAACTTTTACCTTATGGTAAAATTTTTAAGAGCATAAATAGTTTTATTACTGAATATTTTGAGAAACTTTCACCAATATTACAAAACCCTCATGCTGTAATATCATCATTTTGTTTTTCATTCACCTTTTATATGATGATTGTATAACTATATTAAACAAGTTATTAATTAATTTGCTAAAAATAAAACTGTGTGCAACAACAGGGTAATAGCTGAAAAATTAAATTTATTGAAATTAATTTGCAATCAGCCAGCTCTTAGTTATAGTTAATTATAGAACATCTAATTTTTTTATAGTGTATATATTATTAGCCTTATTATATATCTCCTCCTAAGTTCCAGAACTATTTGCAACCAAACTTTATGAATATCTATGGAAAAGGGAGACCAATGTAATTATTATTTAAGAGCATAGTGAATAAATAAAGTTGTATATAAGAATTAAATATCTAATGTATATCATTTCAGATGCAAGGTTTTGTATTATTCTGTTTATTTCATCAGTGGTTTTGTCAAGCGTTTTGATGTAAATTAAATAAATTGGTGGGTTCAATGTTCTTATTTATTTAATATAAGTTGACCAGGGGATGGTGTAAGTCCCGGGGGCGTCCCCTGTGCTTAGATCAGGCTCTTTTCCCATTTCCAAGTAAGAAGGTACTGAAGAGGGTGGCTGTACCCTTCATTACCCAGGGTGACCTCACCCAATTGGTAGACAAGTGCTGGGTAACATCCCTCCCTCTTTGGATCCCCCCCCTTGGTGACCACCTTCACCTCATCAGAATTAGTATATTTAATCAGGGAAATTTGCGCTGATATCACCAAAATGAAGTTGATTGGTCCAAAATCAAGTGGGAACAAGCCCAATGATCAGATCCCATATAGTCAAAAAGGGATGAATACTGATTCATTGGCCAGAATTTCTGAAGGTTTTGATTCATCCAACACCATGATCACAAAAGATAACTCCTTCCCAAAAATGTCAGGGATGATCCCTGACATACAGGTAGTACATTGGACACCATCTACAATGGTTCAAAGCTCCCTGCTGGCAAATTGGACATTGTGGATGATGCATCACATTTGACCAAACAAATGGACCAGTGACCGGGCACAGGCAGGTTTGGCATCCTGAACTCATTACCAACCAATTAGGACTACTCCTATGTGGGGTGGCCTTGGGGGATTCTGCTGCTCAGCGGGCCAAACGCCGTCGCACCAACTGTCATAAATGCAGTTGAGCCTCAGTTCGGCCTTTGAGGTCAAACTGACAGTGACTTGATCTGCAACCAAATCCTTTAATGACAGTTCCCCAGTGAACTTATCTGCCCCCATTCCCAAATAATTAGCTGGCTAGGTCAAAGTTGAGGTACTCAATCCCAGCTTGTCCCCACATCAATCAACCACTATTTAGTCAGTTGCATTGCACTGAGAGAATTGTTGGTCAATTTTTCTTCACTTTCCTTTGCAATAAAATTTTGCCTCGAAAACTATCAATTTTGATTTTGTTGATTCCCTTCTGGCTGCATTCCCGATGGCTTTTCTCTGGTGGCCCATTGGCCCATACACCGGATGGGCTCTACCAGTACTCATGGTCACTATGGCCCCACCGTTGTAGACTGGATTCAGCGAGCCAGATACTTCTGGCAATTTAACCCAGTCAATATGAATTTTTGCCAACAATATACTGGGAACTTGTGGCCTTACATCCACCATCTTCAAGCAAGGAACTGCCCCCTTGTCTCCCCAGTCAAATTAACCCCATCTACTGGTGACCTTATTGAAACCATACATGTGGTTCCACCCCCTGCAGCAAGACCTCCAGGGTCTGGGGCGGCCTCAATTTGGTTTTTTTCTTGGAATGCTATTCACTATTATCTTACACCAATGATTTATTGTTTCCCAATGCCCGGCTATATACAACGTCATTTGTGTGGCGATGCCTCTGGCATTCTGGCTTGCCTTTTGGGTGCTTATGCACCCTGACTGGCAGTCTGGTCTAAACTTCTTTTGCCATTTTCATGACAGATGGACATACCAAGTGCTCTAAGAACAAAAGTAAAATTAACAACCTAAACTAACTGATCAAAATGCCATATAAGTGAGTCAATACAAAACCAAATGAAAACACATCAACCAGGTGGGAAAGCAGCTAACCACTAACAAACCATGACAAAGGGTGATAATGGACCAATAGGCAGTTTGTGTTTAAACGTATGCCACATTTGATTGTGACAAATGCAGAAGGCAAAGGCATGAGGGCATCCATGGAGTGAAATGCAAGACATTTGTAGGAAGGGTTAAATTAGGCAATTTGGGTATTGAGGAGCTCTCAAAATAATTAACAAGGTGGTGCTCTGCATTCATGTGGATATCAGTTATATTATCCACGTTATTGAAAATTTCAGGGGTAATACTTATTTGGTTGAACCATAATTGCACCAAAACTTGCACTAGAGCAGCATTAGGTTCTTTATGTAACTTCATGACTTCTTATTTTTCAGCATTGGGAAATTCAGGGGGAATTTGAACTTAGAAAAACCAGTTGCCAGAATTGCAACTGATCAAAAGCTTGCATCATAGAGCGGATAATTTTAAGGGAGGAAGCTGCCATCGCAGCAAGCTGGTAGTCACTAAGAAATAATATGGTATTTCCTTCGAAATGAGTTTCTTAAAATTGGTCTGAGAATAAAGGGCAGAGTTCAAAAATTGGCAAAGTCAACTATTTTGGGTGTGGATGAAATGGTTTTATTCAATTCATTACACTCAATCATTAATTCCATGAATCATGGTTACTTAATGAGGCATTAGAGGAAAGTTGGGTATGGGTGAGCAAATGGGATGGCACTTGAGTGAGAAAGTTTTCCAAGTTGACTCTATATTGCTGGCAAATTTTGTGTTGGTGATGGTGACTGTAGTTTCTGGGTAAGAGCTGTAGTTTTGCGCTTTCCCAGCAACTGAATAGGTTGTAGTGGAGGGATCAGAAAAATGCCCTATTCAGAAGCAGCCAACATGGCCTCAGAGGTGGAGGAGGTGCCAGTGTTAGCGGTATGAGGGGAAGATTTTGTTTGTTATATATAAGTCGAAAACAGATGGGGTAACCGTGTGGACCATTGTCAGCCCTAGCCCAAAAGCAATTATCCAGTGCCGTGACATGGTAAGCATGTGGGTGATTTGCTAGGAGATATAAGGAAGGTGGGGTTTTAGGGTAGCATTGGTGTGAGGGGCAGCAAGGTGCTCTTCACCAGTAGGTATGGTGAAGTGGAGAAAGGGTTTAGTGCCATATGCCATAAACCTGACATTAACATAATATACAAAAGCTGGTCCAAGAGAAGCAAATGTAGGGTTGCAAAAGGTACCATTTTCATGGTATCAGAAGGGAAGAATGTATTAAATGTAGGGACAAGTGCATTTATAAAAATTGAGGAGGTTTCTGCAGCTGCAGCTGCATCCTCCTTGGAAGAAAACCCATTATCTAAGTATATCTTATTAAAGCTAAAGTTAGTAAAGCCCACTGGTGTAAAGGCGGTAGAAGCAAGCTTAATGAACTCTGTTGTCATATGGGATTAAGCGCACATAGCTGATGCTAAGGCAGAATTGAATGCTGGAGCGCAAGAAGTTGTTAGGGTGGGAATGAGTTGGATAGACACACACAATGTGGAAAGTGAGGTCTTTAAGGAGAAAAAATTGACTCATCAAATTGGGTGGATTGGCCAAGCCGATCTGCAAGTGTTTTTTAAGAAGAAATAACTTAGAAGAGTTTCACCACTGACCCACACAGGAGCAGCAGGCGGTGGGATGATAGCATCAGTGAATTGATATCATGGTGAATTTGACTGGGTAAACTATTCTTTTAATAAATTTTTCTCTGAAGTTGAATTGAGCGGAGAGAGAATTTTTCTTGAAGAATAAATGGTTTGATATTAGTTAGCAAATAGCTAATTCAATAGTTTAATTTATGTGGCTAAGTGTTTTGTGGGTTTTTGGCTTTTTGATAGTTCAATTGGTTTTGGACATGTGTTTAGTAAATAGCTAACTTTTTCAGCATAGACCAAGATTTTTTGTTTAACAGATTAATAGATACAATTTTTATAGCTGATTGGTTAACGATTTTAGTTGATTTAATAAATATAAATGTTTATGCTACACAGGTTGGTTTTTAGTTAAGTTTATCTGGTAATTTACTTTTTCTAAAAAATATTGATGGTCATCTATCTATAAAAACTAAAATAATCAAATTGTTGTCCAAAAAATAAAGTGAAGCCATGAAACTGCTAATCTTTGTATAGATAAAAATCATTTCTGTATGTGTATACATATTTATTTTGAGGTGGGTCAACCTTGGGATAAGATATTACAACAGATTTGGGATAGTAAGTGAAAATATAGGAATGTAGGACAAAACACAAGTATTTGAGGTAAGACCTTCATGTAAGTAATCTGATAGGCCAGGATTACATGGTCTAACATTACTGATTTACTTAGATGGATTAAGGAATGCTGCGTGACTTCAGATGTATTAATATCATCTTACCATAGAGATATTAAATTTCTGCCATGACTGGTTCAAGACTGCATTGTGAGGGGTTATAGTAGGACACCATTCCCACTACGCTAGAACCCCCTGCTGTATATATACTTATATTTGCTTTATCACAGTAAGGGGACCAGTGGACCCTTCTTACTAGAAATTGTATAAAATATTGAAAAAAGTCAAACCTTGCTAAAGCAAAAAACTTATCCTCCAACATGAGCAGGAATTTAATTATCCTAACATAGCTAAGCGTGACTCTATTAGGGAAAAAGAGTTTTACCTTAACTATGTTTAAGCTATATCCCTAAGAGCAGATAGAAGAGGTGGAAAATCCTTGAGATGAGGTCAAATTCAGCAAGGTAAACATTATCAGGCATAACAACTGCAAAAGACAATACCATAATATAGGTGATTGAATGATTCCTCAGATTTAAATGAGTGAAGCGTAAATTACAGAGTGCAGATTTAGAGCACTAAGTATGCTTAGCTTTAGGGCTAAATTTGGAGGCTACATCTCTAACAGCTATAGAAGCTGTTGCATTAAGGGTTTGGATAACATTTTTTCAATCAGCATCAAAGTTAGAATGCCTTAAGGGAAGGGAGGCATTCCACAAGTTTTTGAGACATATTGAAATGTCCTCAGTGCGTAAAAATCATAATAATGAGCTGCATCAGATGCCATGGAATGCTTACTCATATATGACACCTTGTTTGTTTTTTGTTTAATTCAATAAGTGGATTTTTCATCATAATCTTTAGTAAAAGTTTGGATAAAATATTTATTATATTCAACTAGATTATTACTACTATCAACTTGTCAGAAGAGTCTCTCAATTTTCTAGAGTAAACTACTAATGAAAACAACGTAAAGCCACCCTCTAAAGTGACAATACCTACATAGCTTACAAGTAAAACCCAGAACCCTATGAGGAGGTAACCCTTGAGGCCATTAAATGGTAATATAAAATAGATATTATAGAAAATAGACTTTCTTCAAGGTATAGGAGATGCCCATTAGAAATATTGGTCAGAAATTGCCATTTACTAATTTAAAAATAGGCGATGTCCTGAATCAATATGATGGAGTTTGGAAAAGATTATAACCAATATTACATTATTGGCATCCATGGTAGTTTTATATATTAATTATGTGTGAACTTCAGATTTTTACGCCAGCTGCATTTTGACATTTTTGAAAATATTAATTTTGTAAAGGAGTCTAATCACCATTTGGAACGCAAACATACCTGACCCATTGGCATTTAACCTATGGCTGATGTTTTCCTTTGCTGAAGATTTAACATCTTGATCTCCATCTCACAATCCTTAGGAATCAACCTAAGCCAGCTTGTCCTGAACCCAGCGTTGATCCATGCTATACTAAGGTCAGGGAGGACTTCTAACTTGAACCCTTAGGTCATGCTTACTTCCTCCTTGTCTTTTCAATCTAAACCACAAAACATGTCATGAGACATGACACGAATTCCTCAAACACCCACCATGGGTTGATTATAGGAAGGGAAGGGCCTTCCTGTAGAAGTGACACCAACTTGGGTGCAGATTTTGAACTTATCATTTACCATTAACTATCAAAATCAGTCGTTTTATGACTAGCAGCTGATTCTAGATGTTTGCTCATAAAATTAAAATAATTTCTGACTTTTAACAGATCAATTTAAGTTGGTTAGAATTTCATATTTTTTATTTGCAATTTGATTCCTAATTTTAACTTTAAGCTTACCTATGAAACTATTTATTAGGCTTTAGAGATAAGAGTGGGCCTCAGTGTGTAACCACACTTCAACCTCCAAACTGGATTTGTCTGGGAGTTGATTCACTTCTAACATGACACGGGCAGGTGGTTGAGGACGTTTTGCATATGTGTAGTACATCTCAAAGCAAAATGGATACACTACCTGACCATTTTTGACTTTAGCCTTGAAGGGAGAGTTGGGTGCCAAGGGGATAATGATAAAATGAGGGATCTGCTGGGCTGTTTCCACATGACGAGAAGTGATTGTTGCAATTGCTCTGGGTTCTACACAACACTTAGTGCCCTGTGGGACAAAAAATTAATTCTTAGATCGTCAATGCTAGCTCATGGAAGCCAAAAGTCACTTTATTGCTTCTGGGGGAGGGAGGAAGATGGGTTGGATGACCTTAAACTTCACAATCGTAGTTATGTCATAAGCAGGTTTAAGTAATCAGAATTAGTGTATTCTTTAAGATATAAATGAGCAGCAGCCCCTTGGCTTCCTCTGATTGACTGTTCAAATTGATAAATTTTTAAAAGGGAGGAAATCTACGTATACTATGGAAGCAAAAGCTTTAAATGGCATTTCTAAAAATTTATTGATCAGCATATGGAAACAACAATCCATACTCCACTTGAAGGCAGAAATAGACTATCACTATCAAAAAGATCAGCTTCCATTTGCCATATATCTTATGTTTTCAGGGTCAAACAGAATGTAGATGATTGTACAGAAAGTAGCTGGGCTTAAGGTAAGCTTTAGAGCAGGATGCCTAGTAACTAATTTGACCTCATAATTAGAAAGACTTAAATATGGAAAAGAATGTAGGTATGTAATGTAATACCTGACGAAACATCTTTATTTTCTTTTTTTGTAATAAAACTTTCACGTGAGGGATCATTTTCTCCATAATATGTAGTTAAAAGGTGGCAAGAAAAAACAGGAAATTTATTTTGTGGCTTGGGCTCTAAAAGACCAATTTTTTCTTACAACATAAAGTTTTTGCTCTACTGAACCCATGTAAGGCATGTGAGGTGGCCAAGCTGGTAATAAATCAAAATTTTGAATTGAGGTTTATAAATGGCGCGGGCTTGACCTTTTAAGGTCGCCCTTTGTAAGCCCCATACTGTTCTTTAAACTCAAAAAGCATAATGTATATTTTAACAGAGGCGCAAACCAGTGCTAAACCTGACTCA
This sequence comes from Massospora cicadina, assembly GCA_022478985.1. Classification (NCBI taxonomy): domain Eukaryota; kingdom Fungi; phylum Entomophthoromycota; class Entomophthoromycetes; order Entomophthorales; family Entomophthoraceae; genus Massospora; species Massospora cicadina. The sequence continues at coordinate 315,600 of JAKSZP010000014.1, forward strand.
GTTGGAAACAGGTAAGGCGTTTCAACTCAGGATCCAGATTTTTTAAGTTTTGAGTCAAAATGGGATAATTGGTACAACAAGATCATTAAATGGATGGCTGCAATAGGCGATTCCACTTTAGTAACACAAACAGGTTGTTTTCTGGCCAGATGGAGCGCCAAGTCCTTGGGTGGAACAAATTGACTTTTCATTGTGGGAGGGCTGGTCAAACCAGCCCTTGCACAAATGAATGACAATCTATAAATAATCAGCGGTGTCAGCCAACTTTCCCATACAAAAGCAGCTTTTGGTGAAGATGAAGGCATTGCTTCTGATGGTTAATGCACTTTTATAAAAACAACCAAATTGTTATTAAATTCTTACAATTAATTCTTATATTAGCCATGTAATTTTATTAAAAAGAGATTGTAATAACGGGAAGAAAAGTATTTGTATGCATGTTTTGTTTAATATAGAGTGACCATGGGACCTTTTTTATTAAAATACATATAACTAAGAAGGCGAGATAAAAATTTGAGCAAAAATCATAAAACCTACTTAGCCTCCAGCGTGCTAGCACAGGTCTCCCTATCCTAGCATAGACAAGGGGGAAGGTGGACATATTAATTGTTTGAGGTACCACATGAGGGTGGGCAGGATAGGGTAGGCGCATTTTCTGAATGAGATTAATATAGAAGATATTAAGGTTAGACTCATTCAAAATGAATGCCATATGTAGTGCTTCAATATAACCTGCTAGTCATATTCAAAGCAAAGGAGTAAATTTTTAGATGGACAAGATCAGTTTTGTCTTTGGAGATAAATTCACTATCAGAACTACTTAATTATAAAGCTTTACTAGTTGAATTGATTGTCTTGTGGCAATTATAGTAATTTTTTGTTTAGCGGCAAAAGTATCTTTTAGGGGACATGGGATCATGAAAACCTTCTCTCATGGGGCCCATTCTATAATGGATACTTCTTAGTAAAAGGGTGTTAATGGGGTAGCTGCCAATTTGGATGCCAGCTGAGATATATGGTTATATTGTGGGCTGCCCTTCTAAGGGTGAAATGATGCTGAGGTGTCAAAATAATAAAAATTTAGTTAATCTTCTCAGTAAAATAAAGGACCTGACCTGTGTGGGCAATTATTTATGTAAACTTAGCAGAGAACATCAAAAAGTCTAAACTGAGTTTTATTGAGGCTGCGTAAGAAGTTAATAGGTAGGTGGGATGGTAAGAGATGTCATTTTTTAATTTTTGGTTTTGTTGATGGAATATCTGAACAGCTGTATTTGGATTGCAGGTTAAAAAATTTGAATGTCTGAATATGATTCAGCCACACCCAGTGGTTATGATGGAGGGGGAGGGAGGATTGATTCCCATGCAAAATCTTGGCAGGATTGACTGAGGAACTATTGGCAGTAGAGGAGATTGGGGTAGAGCACTCAGCCTCTGTAAGGCAGGGAACTTCACTTTATAGTGATCCAAACTAAAATAAGAAGGGAAATTCACCTACCCGCCTTCAACATGGGCCCAAAAATTATGATTAGGCAATTTTTAAGTGGTTGGGACAGAATCACATGAGTGATTCCACAATTGGAATTTTAGATTATTGCAAATGCACAAAGACTTGCAATGTGCTTAGACCATTGAGGACCACATACTGTAGGACAGGGTTGGACCAATAAATGGCCAACCCATCCACAGGTCTTAACGTAGCACCACATGGGGAAAATGGATTGGTAGAACTGCAAACAGGACCACAAGAGTGTTATCCACAGGCAACCAGTTGTAAGTGGTGGGTAGAGGTGTTTAGAAAATAAAAGGTGTATGGTTGCCACCATCTCAGTCTTGGCTTTGCTAGAGAAGCCAATATTAGAAATCCCTATATGGCGAGAATTATTAAATCTGCTTTCTTCATCATAACCAGATACTTTTTTATAATATTGGTATCATTGTATGAAAAATGGGATTTATGTTTGACATAGAAGCCAAATTGCACACTGCTCTGAGGGAGCATCAGGGGCTTTAGGCACCGCCTGTGAATGCGCAAGATGGATAGCAAGGCCTTTTGGTGAAACAAATCTCCCAACGGAATTGGGAGGGTTATTAAACACTACCTCAAGGTTTATTTAGCGCTGTAAAAAATATTTAGCAGTACTAGCATACTTACTCAATTGGGAGATTTAGCCAGTATTGATGAAGACATCTTGGATGATGGCTGCTGGAAATTTGGCATTAAAAAATTGAAATTTATTGCACAATTGAATTGATTCCCCTAACTCAATTAGAATAAAAATTTAGAAAACTGACAGGTATGGGAGATAAAAGTTATGTATGCATGTATGTTTTATTTTGTGATGAGAGGGCCAGGCGACCTATTCATATTGAAGTATATATAACTAAAAAGTCAGGATAAAAAGACATAAACCCCTATTTTATTCCAGCATACTAGAATAGGTCCCCTAAGTACCATATTAGATGTAAAAGATGAGCAGGCTGGGTTTTTGAGGTACTTCTCAAGGGCAGACAGGATAGGGATAGGAGCATTGCCTATATTCAGTTAGAGCTTAAAGTTATTCAGGTTGTGTCATCTAAAATGCATGGCTTTTGTAATGCTTCAACATAATCTGATAGCTGATCTTCAATAAGAGGTAGCAAACTTGGTAGTTGGAAAAATAAGGTTTATCTTAAGAGGTTTTATTATATTCAAACCACATCAATATATAGCTTTTATAAATTGAGTTAATTGCCTTATAGCCCATATTAGTGATTCATGGTTAACAGAAAAAGAAGAGTTCAGGGAAACTTAGTCAAGAAAACCCTTATTCCTTGTGCTTAAAGCAGATTGAATACTTCTTTGTAAAAGGGTGTTATTGTGGGCTGCCTCTTAAGATGCCAGCTGAACAAAGGTTTATATTGCAGGCCGCCCTTCTTAGGACAAAATTATGCTGAGGTGTAAAATTAGTAGAGAATTTTTGGAACTTTTAAATCATATACTGGATCCAACTAATGTGGTAAGTTGTTCTCATTGACCCAGTTGAGAGCATTAAAAAAGGTTTAAATTTGGATTAATTGGGCCCATGGTAGCATTTGATTAAGTAGGAAGGTTGGTGAGATCTGTGATTTTATATAATTTGTTTTTGTTATTAGCTATAAAAAAGACAGTTTTCATTTGTGGTGTTTAATTTTGATTTAGTAATTTTGTTTAAGCCACTTTCTATGGTTTTAAAGGAGTGGGAGAGAGTATTGATTCCCACACAAAAATTTCAGTGAGAATTACTGAGGAACTATTGGCGTCGAGGGAGGTAGGGGTGGAGCCCTGATTTCTGTAAGGACAGGACACTTCTTTTTTAGATGATCCAACCCAAAAAAAGAAGGGTTTACTGCTCGCCTGCCTTCAAAGTGGACCAAAACTAGTGATAAAGGCAATTTTTGAAAAATTTTGGATGGAATTATATAATTGATTTTATATCTGGTAAGTTGTAACAGATGGGTTCTCTCCAGTAATGGACAAAGGTATTGGGTAGATACACCCATGTGATAGTTCATAAGAGAGAAAGTACCCAAGGAAAGAGTTCAATTTATCTGCATACCACTAGTACATAGTGAATAATTCTTTAAATAAATGTTTAAGCTATGATTAATCAAAACACCATTTCTTGTCTCCAGAAGAGGGCAAAGAGAGAGGCCACCAAATGACTGAGTTCAGTATCTTGATCCATGTAGTAAGGATAAATTTTTAGTAATTTGTATGTTAATCTTAAAATTATAGTTAAAGCTTAATAAATTTTAATTAATATCAAGCTAAATCTTCTTAAGAACTCAGAATTGTGGTAGGCAATAGCCTAAATTTGAGCATATAAATGAAAAATAATTATAAAAGCTTAATCAAGTCTAAATGACTATTACTTAATATCTGGTAAAAAAATTTTATTTTTTTTGTTATTTAAAGAAATGATTATTGTTTTGGCATTCACACAGTTGGGATTCTCCCTATGTAAGGTGGAAGCATTGTCTTGGGGAGATCAACAGATACTAAACTACAGGACTTGTTTCTTGAGATGCCCAAATGATCTCAAATGTCTAAATTAAGGTTTGATTAGATGTCAACAATTTAGATTAAAAGTTTGGGGTATTGCTTGAATTACTCTGAATTTAGTTATTGAGCATTTTGTTTTTATTTTTAATTACTTTAACTAAAGTCTGAAATTCTTTTATGCATCCGCTGATTTATCCAAATTAGGTTTTACCATTCAGATATCAACTGAATTCGCTGCCTCAATAAAGATCTACCCTTTATGACAAAAACCTTCCCTTTCTGCCGCACCTTTTAAGGAATCTCTTTACCCAACTCAATCATGATTCTTTTTGAAGGTCTACCCTGCATAATACTAATATCTCTAAATCTATTGCTATGAAAATAATACCAGAAGATCAAGAAGCTCAGCTGACCTTACATGTTAAACAAGATGAAAATCACCTGGGAATAAAGAATCACTCTTCACAAATACTGGATCCATTTTTGTTTTCAACAATAATATTATAGGGCTAAGTTCATTTCAAATATAAGTACTTTCCCTTTTAAGAGAGAGAGAGAGAGAACGAAATTTAGTAGTTATCTTAGCTTTATTTAAGTTTTTATTGTATTCCAATGGTAAAAATCTCATTTAATGTCGCAAACTTAAAGCCCTGCCTTCAGATACTTACGCTGCCAGCAGTTTACCCTTGGTCGCCTGACACACACCAATTTTAAAGCCTATTTGTAGGCTTGGTCCCATTACTTCAATGATAAGCTTGTTTGAGTCTTAAAATTGGGATGATTTTTTAGATTATCTATAAACTTGTGTTTTTAAGTTGTTTGGACCAATTTTTCCATGCATCCAGATTCTTACAATCTGGGACCTAAAAATATAGGGCGAACCTTCCATTCCTTCTGCTTGGGTGTTCAGTTCATTAATTAGGTTTTATCTGATGAGGTTATATAACTGATAGTCTGTATTTATCAGCCTTGGATTAATGGATCCCATGGAAGGAAAAATGGTAATAATTTAACATTAATTTAGATGCCAATTTTTGTTTAACTCCTGAATTTGCGATTATACAAAACTAGGATAATGTGATGGTCAGGAATATCCTGTGCCATCACATTAGTCCACTTTGAGATGAAGAAATCCTTTGTTTTATTTGGGAAATGGTAACAATCCTCACCAGTTTGCCACTGAATTTTAACATAGGATAATATTTCCATTTTACCAGATATTTGCGTTGAACATGTACCAACTTATTGTCAATAATTTAATTGACCTCATAGTATGGAGTACTAGAGAATGTACTTCATAGGAAAGACTTCTTTGGGAGAGGACCTTTGAATGATTTTAAATTAGGAAGTGTAGATAGTGGGGTGCGCTCTTGATCCTTCTCATAGATAGTTCAAAGGCCACTGGATCTACTTGATTAAATACCTTGTATGATTCATCCATACTAGAACAGACTCGTTGTGTGGTGCTTTTGTATTGTAGTTCTAAGAGAGTATTAGTACATAACTTCCTATTTTTATCCCAAGATTGCTCTATCTCTTCTAAACAGCCTTTTGTTTCTGGGTAGTTACTTCTCACTCCAGATGCTGCTACAGAAGATGAAATCACCTTGCCATTAATAATGATTTTATCTACAGCGGGAGGGTCAGTTATCCTACTGAAGGATTTCAGGGGTTTGTATGATATCCGTTGTTGGTAAAGAAAGGGGACATTCTACTTGATTCATGGACCAAATTATACAAATTTTTGGCTAAAACTACCAATACCTCCCTTTATTTGATAACCTGTTACATAGCAACAGAGGTATTGTTCCAGCACCTGATTTACCCTCTCTGTCTGTCCATCAAAAAGGCAGATGGAGGTAGAGGATTTTCAAGGCTTTATTTGCAGGTTTGCAAGTAGATTGTCCTAGAGCTTAGTTAAAAACTGGGGTCCATGATTGGATATGATTTTCTTTGGTACTCCATGTTGCAATAGGACTTTTTTCATACTTAATGCTGCCGCCCCTTTGAGGTAATATGTCTAATGAATGGAATAAACTAAAAAATTTGTTACTCAGCCAACTACTATCATAAATAATCAATTACTTTAGACTTATTTAGTGAGGAGAAAAAGTTGACACTTATGAATGTCCATGGCTTGCTGAGCCTCTAAAGGAGCTTTAATTTCCTTTGGAAGATTGTGTTGAGGCTTGACTCATGTGAGAGTCAAAAAATAGCTATATATTATTTGATTCTTTTTCTAATCCAGGCCATGAGTAGTGTCATATGATTATTACTAAGGTCTTTGTGATTACTGGGTGTCCACCCAGCGGATTTTTGTGACAGCCCTCCAAAATAGCTTTTTAAAACTTCAGTGGGACTATGGCATTCCAAGGTAATGTATTGCAATATTCTCTTTGCTAAAGTCATCAAACTTGGTTGAGGATTCATTAACTAGCTCCTTCTTAAGTTTTTCTAAACTTAGTTCTTTCTCTTGGGAAGCTTGAATTCATCCCTTGATCCCCTTGACAACCATCCTATATTAGTAAAAAAATTTAGGTGGCAACATGGTGTCAGTATATAGTTGTCTAACTCTTGGTTGTATATAGACTATTCCCACGGTCCTGAATCAATAGATCAAAGAGCAAGTTCTTCCTGCCTGGATGGTATTTATTCTTGAAATGGAATTATATAACTCCATGTTTTGAACAAGTTTTTCTTTGTTCATTTGTCGTGGCTTCTAAAAATTACCAAGAACTATGATCATTAAGAGATGCTGCGGGCCATCGCATGTACATCAGGTGGTGTTGCCACTCCTGGAGGGATGTCACAATTGCCAAAAACTCCTTATAATATATGAGGTAGTTGGTCTCCAAATTCTGCATATTTTTTCTAAAATAGCATACAGGATGTTCTATGCCTCCTCTCCTGTTAAAAAAACAACGCCAATAGCACAATTAGATGCATTGGTCTCCAAAATAAAAGGCCTTTCTGTGTCAGCATGGGCTCTGATGTGTGCTTTATAAAACTTCTATTTAATGGAAGGCCTCTTCTACTGAGCTCCAACAGAAAGGAACGACCCAGTTGACCAAGTAAGAATTACTGCTATCTTGGAAAGGTCTTTTTAAAACTGTACCAGGAAGTTTACCATTCCTAGAAGACTCCAAACTCTGTTCTGATCAATTGGCTTCCATTACTTGATGCCCTTAAGCTTATCTTGACATACCACAAGTCCTCCCTTAATCACCACGTTACCCAAAAACCTTGCTGATGACTTGTGAAACTACCATTATAAATGTTTCAACTTGAGTCACTCCTCCTGGATAGCTTTTAAGCTATACTATTAAAATTTTACGTGCTACTCTTTATATTTAAAGAACTCTAGTACAACTTTCATATATACAAAACTACAACGCCTAATTAATTTCCAAACTCATGCTCTATTAAGCGTTGTAATACTACAGGATCTTTTCCTAGACCAAATGACATACCTATTACTCAAAAATACCCAAATAGCACCTTAACTTCCGTGACTACTGGTGATTGAATGTACTGAACCTGATAGTGTGATAGATACTAACTTTTAATGGATACTGAGTGTAGTTTTCTAGCTGGACTAGGGTTTGAGCCCCTAATAAAATAGAGCACTATATGCAAGATTGCGAGTTCACTGGCTACACTGGCGTCTTAAAAATATAAGAATTAAAAAAGTGGGTCCTAAACTGTATTTTGCAATTGTATATCTAATGAGCGGCATCACATAAGAGATGAACTGTTTTAGTTCTGGAGTTTCTTCATAACGTCCATGGTACTAGCTAATTTGAGTGCACAATTTAAGTTAATTTTTAACTTTTTAATTTTAATTTTAGATTCTTATGCTTATAATGAGGATTCTATAAAGCAAATCTGCCTTAAGCATCTTTGCCTGTTTGTTTATATATTTTATCCTTGAGAACTAGGGGAATATGCTTGGGATCTTCCCATGGAGTCCGCGAACAGCCTGCCCTTGGTGATCAAATTCAAAAATTTTGACCCCCAAATTTTTCATCTAAACCTGTCTTATAATGGAAAATCGGATTCTCAGCTGTTACAATTTTAATTAAATTATATAAATCAAAAATTGATTTTAAAATAAAATCTACTAAATTTCAATCAAATAAAACCATATTTAGCATAACTTTTATGATTAATCAATTTTATCTTAAATTTCAATCTGTATTTGAGGGTTAAGGTCCTTGTAACCATCTTATTTGACCTTAGTATTCCACTTAGGGGAAACTAAGGCTATGTGGCGGTCAGGCATAGCCTTAACCGTCACATCGCCCCTTCCAAAACCCAGTCCCAGGCAGTGGTGGTGGCAGTGTTCATCTGTTTATACCTGTGGATTTCTCTTAAGGTACATGAGTGGCAAATCAGTTGCCCTTGTTGACTGAAAGTGGGCGCATTTGTATCTATTAAACAGTTATGTTATTTATAGCCTACTGGTGGAGCTGGTAACCTCTTAATATAGGGTCAAAATATGCTGGACATATAGCTGGATAGGAAAAGTGATCGTTTGTCAGGTTATCACTGGTGGGAAATGTAATAGGGGGATTTGATATAGCAGGTGACATCTGGGTTACTGGAGTTAAAAATCTTGCCCTGGGTGTTTGAGTTATGTAATCTCTGATTGGGAAAAGCAGTGAGTTTAGTGGTGGGCGAGCCTGGACAGGCCAAACCTGACTAAACTCAGCGGCATTTCTTAGAATGAATTGGTGGTCAATGATCCTTCTTGTGGGAGGGGTTGAAAACTAAGCCCATAACAGGTGATATAGGATATTTTTGGAAGAAAGCAACAGGTCCAACCAGAGGCCTGTTTCCATCATAATTATGAATTGTTGTAATTGAAAAGTGGGAATTGAATATGAAATTTATAAATTGTTTAAGACACCAACTTTTAATGGTGCTGAACGTAGTTTATTAACTGTGCTAGGGTCTGGGCCCCCAAACAGGATAAAAAACCAAAAGCAAAAACGTGGATCCGTTGGCTAGACTGGGGTTTTTAGACTGAGTAGAGCTATTAAAGAGAGTCCTACATTGAGTATGCATAGTATGGTTTTGTTTCCAAGGAGTGGCAGCACATAAGTGATGCACTGTCTTATCTCTGGGGTATTCTCCATGGCATCTATGGCGCCAGATGTCTGAGTTTAAAAAAATAAGAATAATTTGCAACTTTAAAAATTTATTTTGGATTTTTAAGTAAATCCTAGGGTATCCTAGAAGACAAAATTGCGTAAGCATTTTTAACTGTTTGTTTATATACTTTACTATGAGGAACTAGGAGAATATTTTTGGGGAAGTTATAACAGATTATGTGGAAAGCTTATCCAATGGTGGGCCTATTCCAAGAGTATCAACCTCCAAAACTCCTGTCTAAACCTTGTTGGGATTTTTCCCACCTTTCCAGCCATCTATGTTACCATGAATTGCTAGTGGATAATTCCCTATGGCGAGTGAATTGGATATTAGTTGTCCTTAATTTTGGGTTAATAATGTTTGGGGGATTTTAGGTAAGTTGCCTGGTCCTGATCTGTCAGGGCTTGATCCAGGTTAATTCTTAAGATCTTGTCAGGCAAAATTGCTGACGAGATGGGGGCATCTGATAGTTTATCAATGATTAACTATCAGGGGTACAAATTTGGATTTGTCAGGTTTCATCACTGATCAATTGGGAATTTAAGGAGCATGAAGCAAGGTGAGTTATGCCACCTGCAACTAGCAAATCGATCAGTTGGTTTGTGACCTGCCATATTGAGTAACAAGTCCCATTACCTAATCAAGTTGCTTGCCAAATATGATTGGTATGCTGGAATCAAGTGGAAAACGTTAGGGACACGTTTTCTAACTTTTTCCTTTTTAGGTCTCAAGGATGTCTGATGAAGTAATCCTAACCAGATGGAGAAGATCATCTCAGGTGAGATGAAAAGGGAAGTTCAATGGCAACGGCTGCCATTTCATGGATGAAGCACCAACTGAGGGTTGGGCGCCAGATTCCCTTTATAAATTCCCCTGATAATTTACTTTAATAAAGATTCTAATTGAGCATAATTCATTATTGGCCTTAGTTCTTATCATCTTCAGAAAATTATATTTGTGTGCTTTAATTGGGTATCTTTAGTAGGATAAATAGTAAGGATTGAGGATCCTTAGAAGAGAAGCTGAACTTAGATGGTAATTGCTGTAGACTCTGAGAGGTCAGAGGAAAGGCCTTAAACTTAGGGATCTGATCATGGATCAAGTTAGGCGGTTAAGGGTATAAGTCCCTACTGAAGACATCAAGAGTATTCTCGTAGAGAAATACAGTTCAAGCGTTAGACCAGAATTGGTTATCTATTCAACTATGGATAATAGTCTTCATACTGATATCAATTGAATATCATCTTTTATCAGACAACGCAAATTGTGCATATACCAAACCTGTGCATTTAGAAATTTTAGAGGTTTTCAGTCATGAACAATCAATGAAAGCTCTTAAAATCTTAACAATTGGTGCTCACTACATGTGGTAGTTGAGTAGGAATACCAATACAATATGTCATACAAGGATGGGTCAAGAAAACTCTGGATGGAGTTGGCAACCATCAACAAGAATGCCTTGAATTCTGTGATCATCAAGAATTTTCTGCCTTGGAAGAGAGAGTTACCAAGATCAAGGAAGGAGTCAAAGATGTTTCCAATTTTGGCAATGAGTTACTTGGAAAAGTAACTCATTGAAAAGGAAAAAGGATATTTAATCTGAGAAGTTTTATTCTAAAAATGGAAAATAAAGCGATTCATTCAAAATGTGTTCACTCAGCTCATAAATGGAGCTTCTAGTGAAGCAAATCGAAGTACTGAAGAATCGGAAATGCAAATGTGACCCCTTTATGGTGAATGACGCCAAAAAATACTCAAGATTCATGAAAAGGACTTGAAGCCTAGATATGGAACTGTCCAGTGCTGCAAGAGAACATGTTCCACCAGACATATACTCAAGATGAAGATTTTCAGCAGTACTCAGGTTGAAATTGGGTCCACTTGAAATAGTCTCAAGGAGCGAGGTGTTAGATGAGACACTAGATGAGACATTGGATGAGTTGATACGGAAAGCAATTAATTAAGGGTATTGGATTGCAATACCAATGAAGAGAACGAGGTCAAAAAAGGAAACTATTAATCCAAGATAGTGGAGGTAATTGTTTGACCCAATGTTATTCAATTGATGAGGCAGAAATTGCTGGAGACGAGGATCAACAATTCCAGATAAAATTTGAATGATGTTAACATTGCTATATCAATCTGAGTTATTAGGGAAATCCTTTCCAGAGCCATAAGTGGATTTACTTAAAATGTTTTGGAGGGTAACAAATACCAAAAATCTCTTTAATAGAAAAACGATAAGAGCAATTAAATGGAACTGACAATTAATGAGTAATTCAAATTTTGTGAGATACAATAACTCAAGTATCAGTTGCTGAAATATGAAATGAAATTAGGACCTGTATGAAGAATGACAAGTCAGGATTACAGATCTATTAAATAAAACGTTTACAAATTTTTCTAAAGTTAGCAAGTGTTGCCAATATGTGAAGAAACAGTGCTGCTTGTCAGATATTGAAGCAGGTCTATACTAAAAAACTGAAAGTATGGATTAGTTGAAATAATTGCGTTGTTCTCAAAGGACCACTGAACCATTAGAATGGTTATGTCTTGATATTCTGGTTAAGTCCTAAAAGAGGCTTACTGAACCAAAATAGATGGTTAAGTCTTAAAAAATAAGATTTTGAACCATGAAGACTGGTAGGTCAAATTATACCTTGGAACCAGTTTGTAAGAAGGGGAAAAGAAGGACCTCTGAACCTAATTGTAGGTTAAGTCCCATTGCAAAAGAAAAGAAAAGAAAATAGATAAAAAAGATAATTCTATATATAAAGAATATTATAAATTCCATGATTTTGGGACCTTCATCAAAATGGGATTGCCAGCATGGGTTGCTGAGAGTATCAATCTATTAATCAATCAAGAAAAACTAAATGATCTGATGGACATACAGCAGGAAGAGGTGCTCAATTGCTTTAACAAGTATTGGGAAGTATTCACTCAAGACAACCACAATTTAGAATGTGCAAGGAATGTCATCCACAAAAGTTGAAACTGGGTAAAATTTACCAATAAGAATGAGACCTATTTGACAGTTAAGGGCGTCCAAAGCAGTAGTGGATGAAGAGATCAGCAAACTAGTGAAGCACGGGCTTCTAGTTCTATCATTGAGTCCCTGGGTGAGCCCTAACCTGATCATGAAGAAGAAAGACTGCTCTAATTGGGTGGTGGTTGATTATCAGAAGTTGAATAAGATAACAAAGAATGATTCATATCCACTACCACAAATTGATGATGCATTAGATCAATTGGGAGAAGCAAAGTATTTCTCCACAATGGATCTAATATCTGGATATTGGAAAATTGATTTGCCAATATAAGACCAGGAGAAATGCGTGATCATCACTGCTCAGGAACTGTATCAACTGATGAGGATGCCCCAAGATTTATTTAATGCGCCTGTAACGTTCCAGAGGGCCATGGATGCCATCTTAAATGACTTAAAGTGCCATGCATCCTTGTTCTTGGACAATATAAATGTATTCAGCAGGACATTTACTGACCATTTACACCACTTGGCAGAAGTCTTCAAGAGACTTTCCACAGCTAACCTGAAGATCAAGCCGAGGAAGTAAAACTTTTCAAAAAGAGTTGAAATATTTGGGATTTATTGTCAGCTCTAGTGGACTGCAGCTGCAAGTCCAGAAAATAGGGGCCTTAGAGCGAATGGCCTTTCTGAAAGTGTCTGAGATATCCAAGTAATCCTTGGAAAGGTTGGATGCTAATGAAGGTTCTTACGGAATTTTCTGAGAATTGCTGAGACCTCCTTTCATTTGCTGAAGGATCCAAAAAAGGTTTTATTTGGAATGAAGAGGCCCAGAGTTCTTTTGATGAATTATGCCAATAACTAATATATTCTTATGTTGATAAATTTGAATTACATTGAGAATTTATAATAGAAACAGATGCTTCATTGACAGCTATTGGAACTATACTGAGACAAGTAAATGAGTTTGGGGATGAGCATCCATTAGCGTATTTGAGCTGGAAACTATCATCAGCTGAAAGGAATTACGCCGTTACTGAGTGTTAATGTCTTGCAGTATTTTAAACATGTAAACAGTTTTGGGTGTATATTCACAGAGCGCACTTTAAAATGGAGATGGACCACTCCTCCCTGTGTTTGCTGCACAATTTAAGAGAACTGGAAGGATGACTGGCCCAATGGGCATTGAAGCATCTGGCTTATGATTATGAGATAGTCCACTGAGTGGTAGTTTCTTATCAAAATTCAGATGGCTTATTGAGGTTACCAATTGTCCAAGTGATATACCAGCAAGTGGATGAGTTATTCTAGAGAATAATCAAAGGAGAAATTGGGAAAGAGCCCCGAGAAATTCAAGGTATACTTCAGAAAGCAATGGAAAACACTGAGACAGGATTGAAAAGTTTTTAAGACAATCGATGGAAAGCAATTAGATTCCCAAGACCATTGGAACAAGTGCCAATCATTCAAGCTGAACATAAGGTTGTTGGGCATGGTGGTCTGAGGAAGATGACTAATCAAATTTGCCAGTACTATTACTGGTAGTCCATCAACTATGATGTAGCAAATTATCTGGCTTACTGTGTGGAGTTCCAGTTTCACAAGCCTCACAAGAAAATGAGTAAATATTAACTACTAAACCCTGGATTTGCTTGGCATAAAGTGTCCAATGACGTGATGGGACCATTAATTATGAGTAAAGGGGAATCAAATACATCATAGTTGCAATCAACCATCTGACTAGATGGACCGAGACAAAGGCCCTGGTGAAAGTGAACGGAACAAGCATTGCATGGTTTATCCTGGATCAAGTAATATACTGCCATGGATGCCCAAAAGCCTTGTTAATCAACAATGAAAAAAATTTCACATCCCATGTGATCCTAAAATTGAATGAGATAATGGGGATCCAAGAAGTCATGTCAGTACCTTACCAGCCAGAGACAAACAGACTGGTAGAATGGGACAATGGAATGCTGGCCACAACGCTGAGGAAGCTGGTCGCAGGGAGAACTTCCACACAGAGAACATACCACAGTTTAGTGACATTTTATATAATATGTCACCATACAGCAACAGGAAAAACGCCATTCAAGTTAATATATGGAAGGAAGGCCGCATTACCACCAATTTATATTTAGTGGTTGAACCAATATTGGGGATGAGTGCCCACCATTACCTAATCCAATTTCAAATATCCTGATTGAGATGCAATTGCAAGCATTTGATAAGACCTTGAAGAATAGAATCAAGGCAAAAATGATGGACAATAAGAACTGAATGGCCTTTTCAGAATACCAAGTAGGTAAAAAAGTTGCCTATTGTGATACGCATGATTTCAGAAGAAGAAACAATCTAGATTCGTTGTGGTTGGGTCCATTTGAGATTATTGCTAAGATAGCAATGGATGCTTATTTCATCAAAAACCTCTTGGATGAAAGGATTGTGAATCAAGTCCATACTAAATATTTAGAGCAGTGGATCAAAGAAAAAAATAGAAATCATGTTCCTGTAGGACTGCTGAACCATTGATATGGTATGTCCTGATAATTTGGTTAAGTCTTAAAAAGGGACTGCTGAACCAAGATAGATGGTTAAGTCTTATAAAAAATAAGACCTATGAGCCATAGAAAACTGATAGGTCAGAGTATAAATCAGAACCAGTTTGGGGTAATAAATAAGTTTAAATTTAAATTTAAATTTATTGTGGGGAAGGCCGACCATGGGAAGGACACTTCTGAATATGACTCAGGAAAGAAAAACTTAGTACCAGGGGAGGCACCCAGAGAAGCGAAGCTATCTCTTGTTGCCAGCGGAACGCCACTTATGGGGAGGGGGAGGGAACGTGTGAAGGGGCCGTAGCCACTATTGAGCACGTGTGGAGGAAGGGGTCTGATTTGATGAACCAGACTGGGAACCAGGAGGAGACCAGCTGTCAGTGACGCGGTGGGAGGTATCCAAACATCCACGCTTGAAAGTGGTCCACCAAATGAGACCGGAATCTGTAGACAGCTTCTGGGAGGGTGGGGGTGGAGCCAGCGATGGCATCCAAGACAATCGTGTGGATAGTCCACATGGCGATTGCAACCACCAGAGCACGGAGGGAGGGTGGAAGGGGGAGGCCATTGATGAAGCAAACATATCTCTTGACAGACTGAAGGGATGTGTTTGATCCTGGCCCAGCAGACGTTGAACTTCGCGCCATATCACTTTAGAGGTGGGGCACTTCTCCAGGCGGTGGAACAGCGTTCCATACTGGCCACACATGACACAGGATGAGTGTAAAGCGTTAGAGCGCTCAGCTGTATGATACACCCGCCTCAGGCAGCGCCACACATGGGAGCGGACTTGAGGCTGCAACAGAGGATGGTGTGCGTATTTCCAGATAGTCTTTTGGGTCTCAGTGGAATAAGGGATGTCCATCATATCCAGGTAGTCCACCCTGGATAGGACATGGGGTCGAATGGGGATCACGCCATCATGGATGGGTAGCCCCTGTACCTCTTGTGTGAACTGAGGAGAGGGGCGGCCTCTTTTTGTATGTCCACTAATACGAATTCTCCACTCTGCACTTCGCATGGAGAGTAGGATTCGTTTGTAGTGGGTTTTAGTCCCGTGAGGACCTGTGGCCGATGTGTGTGATGCGAAATACTACATCAGGGAGTGGGGGTTTAATGGATTATTGAGGCCCAAGGCTCAGGAGAAGTTGGAGCGGGCCGCGCGGGACCAGTGTTGGGATGGGAGTGTAGGAGTGGTGACGGCCGCGATCCAGGTGCCCAGGATCTTGGCAGTATGGGCTTTGAAGTCAAGCAGGCCCATGCCACCTTGATGATGAGGGCCAAACATGACCTCTAGCCATACTGGTGGAGGGCGGCCTGACCAAAGCCATCCTTGCAGCAAAGCATACAGGGATTTGAAGAAGCTTGGGGAGAAGGGGATGGCGTGGGCTCCGAACCAGACTTTGGATAGGAGCATAGAGTTGGCAAGAACAACCCTGCCAGTGAGGGTAGTAGGGTGGGCTCTGAGAGAGGCGATTCGCTTCATCACGTTGTCCAGTATATGGTACTCCATTACTGCTGTCGCATATCCGCCTGCCTCCATCCACATGCCCAGATGGCGCACCGGTCCTATGGTAGGACGTGGCACAAAGGGGAGCACCAGTGGAGCGGTGTGTGTTGAGTTAGTAAGGCGTGGACGTGGGCGAGCAGATGGACCAGGTTAGGAACTAATTGCTGGGGCCCAGCAGTTCTGAAACCGACCAAGGAGGATGATTTCGGTTTTGGAGGCGTTCAGTGCCGCGTTGCTTACCCGGGAATATTCCTGGATGAGGGCTTCAAGCGCGCGTGCATCTTTGTTATTAGACACCCCCACTACGCAGTCATCAGCAAATGCCATCATCTTGACTGGGGTTTGGCCTGGCACATGGACCCCAGTGAGTTGGGCATTCACATTTCGCAGTAGTGGGTCAAGGCTGAAGTTGTATAAGAGTGGGCTGAGGGGGTCCCCTTGTTGCAAGCCCCTTTGAGGGCGGACTACTTCCGTTAGGAAGCCAGGGCCACGCACTGCCTTTGTTGCAGATTCTGTGAGCAGCATCGCCCAGTTGATGAAGCGGGGGTAGGCGGAATTGATGGAGGCAGGCACTTAAGTATTCCCAGTTTACTCTATCATAGGCCTTTTGTTGGTTCAAGAATACAAGTGCCCCAGAGGCTGTGGATTGACACGCATTAGCCACGGAGTGCACGTTATCCCAAATTGACCTTCTGGGGATGAAACCGAATTGTTCTGGGGAGATGGTGGCAGATGCTACAGTCCCTAAATGGTTAGCCAAGATTTTTGGTATCTTTTTAGTGTCTTTGTTTGTTAGAGAAATGGGGCGACATCTGGCTAAGTCAAGCTTATCCACTTTCTTGAAGAGTGTGACAGTAAAGGCCTCATGTCCTCCTGGTAGAAAGCGTTTCCAACAGGCTTTGGTTAAGTGAGGCTAGCAGCAATGGGGATATATATTTGAAATGTTTTTTGTAGAACTCATATGGAATGCCATCTGGGCCTGGGCATTTTCAGTTAGGCGCACCGCGGATGGCTGTCCATAATTCATTCGGAGTAATTAAATTCATTATCTCCAGGTATCGGAAAATGGTGTGGATATGAGCTCAGTTGAGAAATTCTGCCATTTTGGCCAGCTGAATTGGTTTGGCTCAGTATAACTTGGAGTAATATTTTTGCATTTCGATTGCCACTTCAGCCAGTGTGTCCACAATGGAATTATCCAATCTTCACACCTGTGTGCAGGCCACACTCTGGCGTGGTGCGAAAATTTTTTTAAAGAAGTATGCGGATCACTTCTCGCCTTTAGTGATGTGTGTGGCCCTGTATTGGACACAAACCCAATGTTTGTGTTGCTTTTGAGTGCATTGAGGTGGGCGGCTGCCTCTGCCCACTTCCAGCCCCATGCAGGGCTGTATCCTGTGGCTGGGATGTTGGACTCCAAGTGGTCCAATTTTGCCAGAGCGCGCGAGATAACCACTGATGTGGCTCATGAGCGTCTGGAGGAGAGATGGCAATAGTGGCGGATGGTGTCCTCTTTGAAAGTTGCCCATGTGGAAATGGGGTCCGCACAAAATGGTGCTACAAACGATTTTGCCAAAGTTGCCTCTTCCACCCACGTGGAAAATCCTGGTGACGCGAGCTTGGGGGGCGGATTTTGCACCAATATGGGGCCTTTGCAACTGTGACGGGTAAGTTGTAGATATTGAGACCAGTCAGTGGTTGGAGAATTTTATTTTCGTTGTTATGAAGTGGGAGATGTGGGGTTGAATTTTTGCCAGCATTAGAATAAGGTCGATGTGGGTCATGGACCTTAATTGGCCATTGTAGACGTGGGGACGCATCATGTTTTCAAGCAGTTTGGCATGTCGCGGCAGCGCATCCATTAACCCAAGGGTGGCTTTTAGAACGTTTAGTTCTACGTGACCCTGTAGGGCGTGGGGTGAGTGAGGCCACCGGTCTGTTGGCGAGGTTAGCCAACAGTTCATGTCACCAACTAGGAAAGAATCAGGGGGTAGCGGGAGGGATTTGACCAATGAGAAAAATTCCCAACGCTCGTGTGCACCATTTGGGGCATAGATGTTGACGATTGCATGTGCAATGTCAGCCCATGAGAAGGTGACGATGAGCACTTGGCCATTTAGGAATGTTTCTGAGGATGTGAATTTGAAAAAATTATTTTTCTGAATTAGCACCCCACAGTGCTTTGACCAAAAGGATAGGGATGGGAGGAGCATTGTTTTCCAAGCTTCCTCGGAACCTCGTGGACAGTGGGACTCCTGGATGGCCAAGATATCCATGGGTAAATTGTGTTGTAAAAAACTCAGTTTCCTAGCCTGAGATGGGGAGGCCTTGAGTCCGGCGATATTCAACGTCCCTAGAGTGAAGGTTTCCCCCATTGCATCTTAGGTGTAAGGGGGTGGGCCTCTGGGCCCACCAGCCTCTTCAAGGTCCCCACGGGCTTTCACAGCAGTGCAGGTGTTAGCAGCAACGCTATTGGGGTTTTTGTTAATTTTTGCAGAAAGAGTTGCATTGGCTTTGGCCTTTGCTTTTTGTTTTCCTCTCTGACGTCGGATGAATTTTTTGTGGTGTGGATGAGTTTGGTGCACCGTCAAGCGGGTCAAAAAAAATTTTCGGTTGGGATAGGTCCCAAGTTGGTTTTGACTGGAGCTTGGGTGCAGCGATTGGGTGAGATCGAATTTCCCATTGGATCCTCAGATTGAGTGGCCCGCTCAGCATGGGCTTCCCAATTTGATTGGATGATGGATTTCGCGAGTCACTTCCACCGCGAAGGTCTCCATGTCCTCCTGGCGTTGTGAGTGTGGGATGGCGGTGGTGGCCTTGGCCACTTCCTTGGCTGTGGCCCTACAGGCCTGCTTGGCCTTCTTCCACTCCTGCAGGGAGATGGGCTTCACCAATAGGTAGCAGCCTTGTGCTCCCCACGGGAAAGCCTCCTTGGTGCTTGCAGTTGGTTTGTAGTGCGCCTCTCCGCTGGCCATGGCCGCCAAGGGGTACTCTTGGAATGTGACGCCCTCCTTGATGGGGCATGCGTGCGCCTTATGGCTGAACGCATCACAGTGGGTGCAAATGGGGGCGCGCTATCCACGGTTGCCCAGAATGGGTGGGTGGTATGCCCTGCGATATCAATAAAAGTGGAGTGTGGGATCTGGGTTAGGTCCTTCATGATCTCCTCAGTTGGGGCAGAACTGCGATGGCTTTGCCAGTGCACAGGTGTGGCAGCAGCATGAAGCGTTGCATTTCGAAAGATTGTATTTCGCTGTATATGGCAAGACCATCTTTCAGGTGTTGCTCCAAAATGTCACGTTTTATCATAGTAGGCAAAAAGTTAAACGTGAGAAAAATTTGGTTTGATTTTGTCCATCTGGTGCGTTTGGTTTCAACAACCCATTGCCCTTTGGGGAGGTCAACCACTATGCGCACCACTGCAGCCTCGTCTGCTGCTATTTTGCTTTTGAAACCTAGGTCCATCCAACCACATGACATGGAGTGAGGTGCAACATACACCGCGGTTGGGAAAATTTTGTCTACATCTTCACAAAATTTTTCCCAAAAGGCCGTTTTTTGGATGTCCAGATACACACAGACTCTGAATTCCACCGATGAAAGTGGTTGGGAGTGTGGCGTGTTGATGTACTGGTTGCATTGTGCTTGCCATGCAAGTATCTCCAGGGAAATTATGACCGCCAGTTTTTTGAGATTTTTGTCAGTTCCGCCTGATTCTCTGGGGTTTTTTTGAATCTTGGAGGCCGCGGGCCTTCCGCCTGCTCCTCTTACCTTGCTTGCCCAACTGCTCCCAGACATGGGCGCAGACTAATCTCCTCTGTAAGATTATCAGACTAGATTTAGTCTTGAATTGAATAGGTTGCAAAAGTGTTTGCAACGAGAAAGAAAAGTCTGGGGTAATAAATAAAAAGTATGGAATGCTGAGCCAATCAAAGGCCATGTCCTATATAAAAAAGAAGAAAAAAAAATAAAAGATTGATAAAAATATAGCGGTAAAAACAAATTAAAAATCCACAGAATAAAAGATATATTCTTATAATTTTTTATTGGGTATCTCAACTTGGGATAAACCAGCCTATGTTGCCCCTTTTGGGGAGGGAGGATGTATTTCAGTTGGAGTAATCAAACCGTCAAAATCTATGTGAGATTGGATGCTAGCAAGAGCTAGACCTACTCAAAGCCAAGTTTGTTGAGCGGAGGCTGATCCCTGTGAGAATGCAACTAGGGGAAGAGAGATGGAAATTTTGGCACTTGCCAGATACAATACCCTGGATCAGGGAGGGAAGCAACAGACCAAGAAGAGACATTTGGTGAATAACCCTGAGTAATTCCAACATGGCACTGGAACTGGAAGATTGGTCTTGAGAGCTTGCTGATGGTCTTTGTCAAGATCAATTAACATATGAGCTGGCATTGTGCAAGGGATACTAGACGGGGGTTGTAAAATCATGCCCCTGATCAAAGACATCAGGGAAAGGTACCAAAGAGATGCTCCAGAAATGAGATAGTTATTTAGGTAGTGGACAGCATCCTGCAGATAATGACTAGGAGCTCTTTTGATAGTAATGCAGAATGAGTGATGGAATCTGGGAGAGGCTGGAAGCATTATGGCCCAACTTTGAAGAACTTAGCTTGCAAAATGAAGGGCATAGGCTGCAACGTTAAGATCCAGGATGTTTTCAAGATCAGATGGTTTAGAGCTATGGACAGAGCCTCAGTTACTTAGGTCCTCAATTTTTAATAGGGGAGTTCAAAATGTTTGCAGTTACTGATGGCTAGTTTGGTTGACAGAACAACTGGTTTATAGAATTGACTGAGTCGAAAAAGGAACTCTAGAAGCAAGACAGATCTGGCGAGGAACGTTAAATCAATATCTGATGGCATTGCTTCAGGAGGTTTGATGACGATTGTAGAATTATCTGTGAAGGGAGCCAAATCCAGGAGAGTATTAAAATCTACTTCAGGATTTGACAATAGAGGAAAAAAGGCTGAGAGTCGTTCAAGAGGATCTCTAAACTGGTTTTGTCAAGGTTTAATACAGTTTCCTGTAGTTTTGCAAAGGACTGGATACAGGTAGTGACTGGGAGTATGAGTCCTAGGGGGCCATAGAAGAGATTTCGCTTTGCATATCAACTTGTCAGTTAAAATGTTGAGCAACTTTATCAGACATACTGTCAAGCAGTTGCTGGTACCAAGATACCAAATTTGACATATGATCTGTCCAGGAGGGTGAATGTCAGACTTTTTATAATAGTCAATATTATATGCTTTCAGTATCAATTGGGCTCTAATTCCCAAGAAATTTGTCAGAACATTAATGAGATAAACTCTTCAGAAAAGAATTAAGAATATGAGATAAAACTTTTTCTTTCTCGTTGCAAACACTTTTGCAACCTATTCAATTCAAGACTAAATCTAGTTTGATAATCTCACAGAGGAGATTAGTCTGCGCCCATGTCTGGGAGCAGTTGGGCAAGCAAGGCAAGAGGAGCAGGTGGAAGGCCCGCGGCCTCTAACGTTTGAAAACGCCCTGGAGAATCTGGCGGAATAGACAAAAATCTCAAAAAACTGGTGGTCACAATTTCTCTGGAGATACTCACATGGCAAGCACGATGCAACCAGTACATCAACACGCCACACTCCCAGCCACTTTCATCGGTGGAATTTGGAGTCCGTGTGTATCTGGACATCCAAAAAATGGCCTTATGGGAAAAATTTTGTGAAGATGTACACAAAATTTTCCCAACCGCGGTGTACTTTGCACCTCACTCCATGTCACGCGGTTGGCTGGACCTAGGTTTTGAAAGCAAAATAGCAGCAGATGAGGCTGCAGCGGTGCGCATAGTGGTTGACCTCCCGAAGGGCAATGGGTCGTCGAAACCAAATGCACCAGATGGACAAAATCAAACAAAATTTTCCTCACATTTGACTTTTTGCCTACTATGGTAAAACGTGATATTTTGGAGCAACACTTGAAAGATGGCCTTGCTGTATATGGCGAAATACAATCTTTCAAAACGCAACACTTCACACTGATGCCACACCTGTGCACCAGCAAAGCTATCGCAGTTCTGACCCCAATTGAGGAGATCGCGAAGGACCTAACCCAGATCCCGCACTCCACCTTTATTGACATTGCAGGGCATACCACCCACCCATTCCGGGTAACTGTGGACAGCGTGCCCCCCATTTGCACCCACTGTGATGTGTTCGGCCATAAGGCGCATGCATGCCCCATCAAGGAGGACGTCACATTCCAAGAGCACCCCTCAGCGGCCATGGCCAGCGGAGAGGCGCACTACAAACCAACTGCAATCACCAAGGAGGCTTTCCCGTGGGGAGCATAAGGCTGCTACCTATTGGTAAAGCCCATCTCCCCACAGGAGCGGAAGAAGGCCAAGCAGGCCTGTAGGGCCACAGCCAAGGAAGTGGCCAAGGCCACCACCGCCATCCCACACTCACAACGCCAGGAGGACATGGAGACCTTCGCGGTGGAAGTGACTCGCGAAATCCATCATCCAATCAAATTGGGAAGCCCATGCTGAGCGGGCCACTCAATCTGAGGATCCAATGGGAAATTCGATCTCACCCAATCGCTGCACCCAAGCTCCAGTCAAAACTGACTTGGGACCTATCCCAACTGAAAAATTTTTTTGCCCCACTCGACGGTGCACCAAACTTATCTGCACCACAAAAAATTTGTCTACCATCGGGAAAGCAAAAGCAAAGGCCAAAGCCAATGCAACTCTTTCCACAAAAATTAACTAAAACCCTGATAGTGTTGGTGCTAACACCCGCGCTGCTGTGAAAGCCCGTGGGGACCTTGAAGAGGCTGGTGGGCCCAGAGGCCCACCCCTTACACCTAAGGTGCGATGGGGGAAACCTTCACTCTAGGGATGCTGAATATTGCCAGACTCAAGGCCTCCCCACCCTGGGCTAGGAAAAAGAGTTTTTTACAAAACAATTTACCCGTGGATATCCTGGCCATCCAGGAGTCCCACTGTCCACAAGGTTCTGAGGAAGCTTGGAAAACAATGCTCCTACCATCCCTATCCTTTTGGTCAAAGCACTGTGGGGTGCTAATTCGGAAAAACAATTTTTTCAAATTTACATCTTCAGAAACATTCCTAAATGGCCGAGTGCTCATTGTCACCTTCTCATGGGCTGATGTTGCACACACAATTGTCAACATTTACGCCCCAAACGGTGCACAAGAGCGTCGGGAATATTTCTTGTCAGTCAAATCCCTCCCACTACCCCCTGATTCTTTCCTAGTTGGCGACATGGACTGTTGGCTAACCTCGCCAACAGACCGGTGGCCTCCCTCACCCCACGCCCTACAGGGTCATGTAGAACTACACGTTCTAAAAGCCACCCTTGGGTTAATGGATGCACTGCTGTGACATGCTCCACTGCTCAAAAACATGATGCATCCCCACATCCACAACGGCCAATTAAGGTCCATGACCCATATTGACCTTATTCTAACGCTGGCGAAATTCCAAACCCACATCTCCCACTTCAAAACAACAAAAATGGAATTCTCTGACCACCGACTGGTCTTGATAACATACCACTTACCCATCACAGTTGTAAAGGCCCCACATTGGTGCAAAATCCACCCCCCCGAGCTTGCATCGCCAGGATTTTTCATGTGGGTGGAAGAGGCAACTTTGGTAAAATCGTTTGTTGCACCATTTTGTGCGGACCCCATTTCCACATGGGCAACTTTTAAAGAGGACACCATCCGCCACTATCACCATCTCTCCTCCAGATGCTCACGAGCCACATTGGCAGTTATCTCGCGCACTCTGGCGGAATTGGCCCACTTGGAGTCCAACATTCCAGCCACAGGATATAGCCCTGCATGGGGCTGGAAGTGGGCGGAGGCAGCCGCCCACCTCAATGCACTCGAAAGGCAACACAAACATTGGGTTTGTGTCCAATACAGGGCCACACGCATCACTAAAGGTGACAAGTACACCGCATACTTCTTTAAAAGTATCTTTGCACCACGCCAGAGCGTGGCCTGCACACAGGTGTGAAGATTGGATAATTCCATTGCGGACACACTGGCTGAAGTGGCAATCGAAATGCAAAAATATTACTCCAAGTTATACTGAGCTGAACCTATTCAGCTGGCTGAAATGGCAGAATTTCTTGACTGAGCTCATATCCGCACCATTTTCTGATACCCGGAAATAATGAATTTAATTACTCTGAATGAATTATGGACAGCCATTCGCGGTGCGCCTAACTGAAAATGCCCAGGCCCAGATGGCATTCCATATGAGTTCTACAAAAAAATTATATCTCAAATATATATCCCCATTGCTGCTAGCCTCACTTAACCAAAGCCTGTTGGAAACGCGCCTTCTACCAGGAGGACATGAGGCCTTTACTGTCACACTCTTCAAGAAAGGGGATAAGCTTGACTTAGCCAACTGGCGCCCCATTTCTCTAAAAAACACAGACACCAAAATTATAACAAAAATCATGGCTAACCATTTAGGGACTGTAGCATCTGCCACCATCTCCCCAGAACAATTCGGTTTCATCCCCAGAAGGTCAATTTGGGATAACGTGCACTCTGTGGCTAATGTATGTCAGTCCACAGCCTCTGGGGCACTTGTATTCTTGGACCAACAAAAGGCCTATGATAGAGTAAACTGGGAATACCTAAGGGCTTACCTCTATCAATTCCGCCTACCCCCCGCTTCATCAACTGGGCGATGCTGCTCACAGAATCTGCAACAATGGCAGTGCGTGGCCCTGGCTTCCTAACGGAAGTAGTCCGCCCTCAAAGGGGCTTGCAACAAGGGGACCCCCTCAGCCCACTCTTATACAACTTCAGCCTTGATCCACTACTGCGAAATGTGAATGCCCAACTCACTGGGGTCCATGTGCCAGGCCAAACCCCAGTCAAGATGATGGCATTTGCTGATGACTGCGTAGTGGGGGTGTCTAATAACAAAGATGCACGCGCGCTTGAAGCCCTCATCCAGGAGTATTCCTGGGTAAGCAACGCGGCACTGAACGCCTCCAAAACCGAAATCATCCTCCTTGGTCGGTTTCAGAACTGCTGGGCCCCAGCAATTAGTTCCCAACCTGGTCCATCTGCTCGCCCACGTCCACGCCTTACTAACTCAACACACACCGCTCCACTGGTGCTCCCCTTGTGCCACGTCCTACCATAGGACCGGTGCGCCATCTGGGCATGTGGATGGAGGCAGGCGGATATGCGACAGCAGTAATGGAGTACCATATACTGGACAACGTGATGAAGCGAATCGCCTCTCTCAGAGCCCACCCTACTACCCTCACTGGCAGGGTTGTTCTTGCCAACTCTATGCTCCTATCCAAAGTCTGGTTCGGAGCCCACGCCATCCCCTTCTCCCCAAGCTTCTTCAAATCCCTGTATGCTTTGCTGCAAGGATGGCTTTGGTCAGGCCGCCCTCCACCAGTATGGCTAGAGGTCATGTTTGGCCCTTATCATCAAGGTGGCATGGGCCTGCTGGACTTCAAAGCCCATACTGCCAAGATCCTGGGCACCTGGATCGCGGCTGTCACCGCTCCTACACTCCCATCCCAACAATGGTCCCGCGCGGCCCGCTCCAACTTCTCCTGAGCCTTGGGCCTCAATAATCCATTAAACCCTCACTCCCTGATGAAATATCTCGCATCACACACATCGGCCACAGGTCCTCACGGGACTAAAACCCACTACAAACGAATCCTACTCTCCATGCGAAGTGCAGAGTGGAGAATTCGTATTAGTGGACATACAACCCAAAGAGGCCGCCCCTCTCCTCAGTTCACACAAGAGGTACAGGGGCTACCCATCCATGATGGCGTGATCCCCATTCGACCCCATGTCCTATCCAGGGTGGACTACCTGGACATGATGGACATCCCTTATTCCACTGAGACCCAAAAGACTATCTGGAAATACGCACACCATCCTCTGTTGCAGCCTCAAGTCCGCTCCCATGTGTGGCGCTGCCTGAGGCTGGTGTATCGTACAGCTGAGCGCTCTAACGCTTTACACTCATCCTGTGTCATGTGTGGCCAGTATGGAACGCTGTTCCACCGCCTGGAGAAGTGCCCCACCTCTAAAGTGATATGGCGCGAAGTTCAACGTCTGCTTGGCCAGGATCAAACACATCCCTTCAGTCTGTCAAGAGATATGTTTGCTTCATCAATGGCCTCCTCCCTTCCACCCTCCCTCCATGCTCTGGTGGTTGCAATCGCCATGTGGACTATCCACACGATTGTCTTGGATGCCATCGCTGGCTCCACCCCCACCCTCCCAGAAGCTGTCCACAGATTCCGGTCTCATTTGGTGGACCACTTTCAAGCATGGATGTTTGGATACCTCCCACCGCGTCACCGACAGCTGGTCTCCTCCTGGTTCCCAGTCTGGTTCATCAAATCAGACCCCTTCCTCCACACGTGCTCAATAGTGGCTACGGCCCCTTCACACGTTCCCTCCCCCTCCCCATAAGTGGCGTTCCGCTGGCAACAAGAGATAGCTTCGCTTCTCTGGGGTGCCTCCCCTGGTACTAAGTTTGTCTTTCCTGAGTCATATTCAGAAGTGTCCGTCCCATGGTTGGCCTTCCCGCAATAAATTTAAAGAATATGAGATAAAGAAGTTGTTAAGAGAAAATAACAAGAGCAATTATAAAAAGCATTCTTATTTGTGTCATGAAATAAACATCAATGGCAGTAACATCCTATCGAGGACAAGGAGGAATATCAGAAAATTTAGGATGCTGGACCAAAATCCTGAATATGACAGCAGTTCATATGCCCTGACCGGGGGAAACTGGAACTTGGGACTAGTATCATCATTAATAAATTGATCATTACAGAACAACAGAGGGTCATGAGAAATAAACTATGAAGAGGCGGTAGTGAGGAGGAAGAGAAGAAAACCGCATGCCAAAGGTTGTCCAGAGCAGCGTTGAGTGCAGATCAACTATTCACTACTAGAAACCAAGAAATATTTGGCCTGGTGTCTGAGGTGTTATTCTCCTGTCCTGATCCTATCTTCTCTGGAAATCTAGTCAAGAGGGGGATGTGTTGGGATTTCTGCCCACCTTTCCAGACATTTAAATTAGCATATATTGCTAGGGGATAATTCAGTATGGTGAGTGAATTGGAAAATTGGTTGACCCCAATTTTGGGTTAGAATATTTGGAGGATTTTAGGTAATTTACCTGGTTCATATCCTTTGAGGATCAATCCAGATTAATGCCTAAGATCTCGTCAGGCAGAGTTGCAGATGAAATGGGGCATCTGATAGCTTATTAATAATTAACTATCAGGTGTACCAATTGGGATCGGTCAGGTTTAATCAACAACTGATTGGGAATTTAAGGAGCATGTTGCGAGGTGAGTGATGCTGCCTGCAACTAACAAACTAATCAGTTGGTTCGTGACCTGCCATAATGGGTAACAAGTCCCATTACATAACCAGGTCGCTGACCAATTAGGGTTGGTTTCCTGGGATCAAGTGGTTAAACGTTAGAGACACGTTTTCTGACTGTTTTTGTTTTATGTCTTGAGTATATTTGACAAAGGAATCTTAACTAGATGGAGAAGATCATTGCTGATGAGACGAATAATGGAAGTTCAACAGTAATGGCTTCCTTTTTTTATGGCTGAGGTGACAACTGAGGGTTTGTCACTGAATTCCCTCTATAAATTCCCCTGATAATTTACTTTAATAAAGAGTCTAATTGAGCAGAATTCATTATTGGTATTAGTTATATTCATCTTCAGAAAATTATTACTTGTGTGCTCTAATTGGGGACTCTTTAGTAGGATAAATAGTAAGGATTTAGGATCCTTAGAAGAGAAGCTGAACTTAGATGGTAATTGCTGTAGACCCTGAGGGGTCTGAGGAAAGGCCATAAACTTAGAGATCTAAGCATGGATCAAGTTAGGCGGATAATGGTATAAGTTCCTACTGAAGATATCAAGAGTATGTTGTGGAGAAATACAGGTCAAGCGTTAGACCAGAATTGTCTATCTATTTAACTACAGATAATAGTCTTCATACTATTATCAATCAAATATCATCTATTATCAGACAACGCAAATTGTGCACATACTAAACATGTGCAGTTAATAATTTTAGTAGTTATCAGTCGTGAACAATCAATGAAAGCCCTTAAAATTTTAACAGCCCTGTCCTAGAATGGCTAGCAGGTATCTCTGCTGTTATAAAATTTTAATTATATTTAAGTCAGCCTTTTTTCTCAAATTCACTATATTTTAGGTGAATACTACCAACTTTGGAAAAATGTTTTATATGTTTAAATCAAACTAATTTCAATTTCCGTCCGGTTTTTGAGGGTTGAGGCCTTTGTAAACTGTCTGTTTAACATTAGTATTCCTCTTAAGGGAAACTAAGACTATGTGATGGTCAGGCATAGTCCTGAACATCACAAATGGAATTCCTCACTGAACCAATTTGGTAACCCTTCAGCTCCCAGAAATCATTGCCAGGATGTTCTCAAAGAGTGACAGGAGATAAGAATCTGACTCTCTAATCATTAACTTGCTGAAGTCCACACATGGGTGGAGCTCACCACTAGCTTTAGGTAATGGCAGGATAGGGGAGACCATGAATGGTTTGTATGGTACAATTGAAACAGATGTTAGCATGGAATCAATTTGCTCCTTAATGATTCCTTTTATCTTTGGTTCAAATTATAGATTGGGCATCCACATAGCAAGTCAGAGACTGATTGAACTAAAGTTGAGAGATAATAAACCACAGAAGTCTAATTTTAGAGCTCAAATCTTCCCAAGCACATTGTCAAACTTAGCATATAATTTGGATAAGGAGTATTGGTGGCTTCTCTGGAGAGTATACACATCTTAGATGATGTAGACTTTCAGGTTATGAATTTTTACTGGGCAGGTAAGAAATCAGTGGGTAAATTATGACCTCTTATTTATCATATTGAATTGAGTGGAGAAACAGTGCAACCATTTCATCCCCAGAACCAGGAAACATGTTAGGTGGTTCAGGGTGAAGAATTTTTCTTCAAACATATTTTCACCTTTTCCAATTTGAAGATTGCTGGTTTTTATGCAGAAAAGTAACAGATTTTGTAAAATTGGCTTTAAGTCATCTTTCTCGCCTTCTTTGGAGAATATTTAAATTTTTGTGCTAATTAAAGTTGTAGATAGTTCTCTATAGCCCAAAGTCTAATAAGGCAATCACCTCTTCTACTTGGTACTTGGTGTTAACTACTTTAAGTATCAAGTGTAAATAGGACTAATGTGCAGTGGTTCCTTTTTTGGCACAAGTATAATGAAATAGGAATTAGTAGTGCAACTTACTCAAGCCTTTCTGGACAGGCCATTATGAGGTTGCTAGTTTTGTAGCTTAACGTTCTCCTTTTGAGCCCATGGGCAGTTCTGTTTAGAAATTACAATCAATGTATAAAGGTTAAGATTCCCTACGGTAAAAGCCCTTCCTGCTAATTCTTAATCCCTTTTGCATACATGATTCCATTTAGTTCTAGCAATTTTAAGCTGACGCTCCACATCCATAATGAATAATATCTCTTCCTCCAAATTATCAGCTAGGCGCGTTGTCATCAAGGCTGAAAGAAAGTCCAGATGTAAGCATGGTCTTAACATTAGTGGTAAATGTGTTTGAGTAATCTTAGCTTCCTGGGCAGAGGACAGAATAAGCATGCTTAATTTTCTGCTGATATCTTCACTGGGAAGTCAACAGGGCTGACCTGGATAAATCTTGGGCCTCATTGGGACAGCCGCTTGGTTAGTTTAATAGAGACAGTCATCAAGAGTCTCATGCAGAATCTCTTGTTTGCACTTGAGAGTCCTAACCCGGTTGCATGTTTATCTAGTAACTCTTTCAACATATGGAGATTTGATAAGCAAATTTATTGTCTTCCCATTCTCTTTGTTAAACGACCTTAAACCAACCCTGGTAAAAAAACCTTGTGGAATCTTTACAAGGGTATTATAACATATGACGGGCTAATTATGATATAAGTAGTCTCATCATTAAAAGTTACTTGTAATAATCACTTTGTCATCCAATAAATTCTAAGCATCATGAACGCCAATGAAATACTGACTCAAGCATGGTGGTAGGATTCTGACACTTGGTGAGTACAGATCTCTGATAGGTACTACTCTTAAAGTGCTCCAAATGGACAAAAAGGTGATTGAATATAAGTGATTTAACAGAAGGGTTCTTTTCAGTAATGGACAAGTTATTGGGTAGAACCAACCAGGTTATATCCACATGAGAGAAAGTATTCTGGAAAGCATTTTGTTTATCTGCATACACTATTACAAGGGTAAACATTTTCATAGATAAGTGTTTAAGTTATATTTAAACAAAAAACTGCTCCTTGTCTCCAGAAGAGACCAAGTGAGAGGCCACCAAATGACTGAGATCAGTGTTTTGATCAATGTAGTAAGCACTTATTCTTTTTAGTTTATATGACAAGCTTATAATAAAAAAAGTATTCGAGGTGGGTCAACCTTGGGACAAATATACCACACCAAGAATTTTTCTAGCCAGTACAGGTTTCGAACTCAACCTGCACTAGGGGTGGAAGCAGTTTTACCCGCTCAGCTAACCACCCTTAAGCTTATAATAATAGTAAAAGCTGATTTACTTCAATCAATACAAAGCTAGATCTGCAGAAGAATTCAGAATTAAGGTAAGCAATAGCCTTAAAGATGTATATATATGTGAGGGAAAAATCAGATAAACTTATTCAAGTCTAAATGACTATTTCTTATATAAGTTTAGGGGTATTTTCATTATTTTGTAACTACAACAAGAAATTATATAATATATTTTGCAATAACACCAATTTTAAAGCTAATATATAAGTTTGGTCACATCACTTTAATAAGAGGCTTGTTTGAGATTCAAATATGGTTGTGATTTTTAAATTCTATATGCACATGGTTTGGTTTAAGTGATTAGTATCAATTTCTAAGTGCAGTCAAAAATTTCATGATTTGGATCCTATGTATAGGGCGAGCCTTTCATTCCTTCTGTTCAGGAAAGGCATTTATAAATGTGGCGTTATCTGATAGTTTTATAACAACTTGTAAGTTCAGATTGAAAAGCCTTGGATTTAACAGATACCCAAAATTATAAAAGATCCAAAATTTAATACAGTTTAAGTACCTTTTTTTGTATGGATTCTAAAATTACCATTATTTCTATTTAAGTAATATGATGGCTAGGAATATCCTGTACCATCACAGAGGCTGGATTGTTGCAAATGTGCAAGGACAAGCATGGTGCTTGGCCCATTAGGGACCACAAACTGGAGGATAGGATTAAAATATATATATTTGGCCAACCCATTTAATATTCCTTGGTGTACCACTATGGGGGAGATGGGTCGGAAAACCTTTAAACTGAACCACAAGAGTGTTACCATAGGTATCAGGTGCAATAAATGGTTAGGATGATCCTTTTGAATATAAAGAAATAGTTGCCACCATCATAACTTTAGATTTGTTAAGTAAGCCAAGTTCAAAATCCCCTTGTAGAGACAAAAATTGTGAAGCTGACAAGCTTTATAAATACAAAAACCCCTTTGATGATATCACCATGTCAGGATTAGGGTTCTTAACAATTTTTCAATTCTTCTTAAGTGAGTGTTCATTGTCCAAATTTTTTAGTTATTTAAATTCAATTCAATTTGATTGTGATTGTTTTTTATTCACTTTATTCAATTTGAATCAATTTGAAATGGAACATTTCAATTCAATATTGATTAATTATAATCATCTGTTTTAGGAATGTACTCAAATCAAAGTTGCATTAAAGTCTTCTTGTAAACTTTTGAGGCCGTGTGGACTTTAAAACTGTAGCGCATTGTGCAGTACCCTCAATGCATCAATTTACCACCTTGCATCCCTAATCATTTGAGGTAATGTACCCAAAATTATTATAGTTTAAATAAACAAGGCTAGCTAAGTGTAATCTTATGCTAGCCTAAAAAGATTTTAATACAACTAGATCTTGACTGTCTTTTATAATAGCTATGATTATTTGGAACCTAGTACTTTAATTACAGTTCTTTCTATCCAGTGTGCTGGTAAATATTGTGATGCCAACTGCCCAGGCCCATTTGCCACCTCCAGACCAGAAACCCTAATTGAACTTCTTGTTGAATAATTTGCCAAAGGTAGAACCTTTCACCAAGCCAGCAGACATTCTATCTATCATATACTACTATTCTACCCTTTCCCTTTAGGGTATATAGTAATATACATAATTCTCAATTGTACCAGAAATCATTTAGGACGCTACTCTCCTTTTGCTCACCTTGCACAAGCTTTTATAGTAGGAGTACTAGTGACCACAAATCTATCTGGATTTAATATCAAGGCCTTTACAATTCATATCATAATGAAAGTCACCTTCAAGCTGGTTCCTTAAAATATGCTAGCTTCCATATTGAGCTGATTCATTCAGGACAGTTCAGGCGGTTCAGTGGTCACCTATATCAGTATGTTATTATTTTTTACACACTTGTTTGGGACTGTGTAACTTACAGGCCTCATAATCTACCTCATAGTAATAATAGCTACTCAGGAACGTTACCAACAACTTATGGTGAACCAATTATTCCTGCCAGGTTCACACATTAGTAATTATTCAAGTGTCAGCAAAGCAACCCACTAGCAGTGAGCATCAAGGTAATCTGGATGTTCTATCATTTGCAGTATAAGAATTTGAATTTGAAACAGGGAAGTTTACAGCAGATCTAAAAAAGTCAATCATGTGGCTAATCAGTCAATTGGAAACCCCCGACAGTGGTTTGCCAAGGAAAATTTGGAAGACCCTGCTTTTTGACACAACTACCCACGTTATTGTCAGGAACTAGTTTGTCAAGTCAGTCTAATGACCAACGTACATGAAAAGCGTCAACAGATTAAGAGCTTCAACAAGGTCCTGATGAAAGAAAGCCCTATTGTGACAAATTTACTAGTTTAAAGAAACTAATATGCCATTATGACACAGAAGCATGTTTCCTGATCAAGGAGAAATTGGCCCTACAATATAAAGAATTCCTGGCCCATCATCAGTTGCCAGAAATTTATAATGACCTAGTAAAAAATTATGTTTATTGGGGGTAAGTTTGAACAGTTACCCAAGGATTTGCAACACTATGATAGAACAGAAAATAATGCCAAGAATTCCAAAAGTGGGAGTACATCAAAATATAGAAGCCTTTTTCTTAAACTCTACCCTAATGAAGGAGGAGTATTTAAACTTAAACTTTAAGAAAAGAAACGTCGCATTAAGGAGGAAAGTTGTATATACCGTGGAGACAAGAGGCATCTAGTTGTTGCATGCTTTAAAACTCCCCAACCACTATTAACTTGACAAGTGAGCAAACTTCTACAAGATTAGCAATTATTGTAGTGATAATAAAGTCTTTTCTCAACTCTACAAGACTATTCAGAAACACTTGTCCAATAAGGGCCAAGAAGTTACAACCTGGGCCTTACTGGACACTGGGGCCATGACCATTTTCATGGACTACATCAAATTTAAGGCATTAAGAGGGTCTCCTCTCATAATGTAAGTCCCGAAGAACATCCTCTGGGCGTCAATCAGGCCATTTTTCCATTCCCAAGAAAGAAGGTACTAAAGAGGATGGTCATACTCCTCATTACTCAGGGCGATCTCGCTCACATGGCAGATGAGCGCTGGGTAACAGCCCTTCCGCTTTGGATCCCACTACCAGTACCAACACTCTCCTCAGCAGAACTGTTATGAGGAATCAGTGAAATCTGCATTGAGATCGTCAAAATAAAATTAATTGCAACTAATTTTAGTGTCAATCAGCCAATGCTCAGATTTCAAATGGTCAAAAAGGTATGAAGACTGATCTATCAGCTGGAATGCCTGACAGTTGCAATTTGGTTAACCCGATGATTGAAAAAATCTCCCCCTCCCAAATCCACTGGGCATCACCCCCAATGGGCAGGTAGAAGCATCAGACAAAATCAATGAGGTTTCAAAGCTTCCTGCCAGTAAATTGGGCATTGTGCCTATTGCAATGCTACTGACTGAATAAATGGCCCAGTGACTGAGTATGGGTGGGTTGGGCGTCCCAAACCTGTTCCCAACCAAATGGGTCCACCCATATGTGGGGTGGTCTTGGGGGATTTTCACTGCTCGTCGGCTCAAATGCCATCACATCAACCATAGGAAACATAGCCGAGATTTGGTTTGGACATTTGAGGTTGAACTGACTGCAACCCGGCCTGCCACCAAATTTTGCAATGTCAGTCCCCAGGGAACTAACCCGCACATTCCTGAATAATTCACCGCTTAGGTTAAACTGACTGCAACTTGGCCTGCCGCCAAATTTTGCAATGTCAGTTCCCAGGGAACTAACCCGCTCATTCCCAAATAATTTGCCACTGAGGTTGAACTTGTGAAACCCAATCCCAGCTTGTTTCCCTCCAAATTGACGACTATTTAATCAGTCACATCGCACTGAGAAAATTGTTAGTCAATTTTCCTTCCTAAATTTTCCAATAAAAACGACCCCCCCAAAAACTGTTTTTATATGTTGAAAATTAAGCTCCTTCCAGTTCCATATTTGTTGTACCAGCAGCAGTGCCTCTGGCATTCTGGTTTGCCTTTTGGGTGCTCTGGCATCTGGGCTGGCAGGTCAGTCTAATTCTTACTTGCTGTTCACCTGACATAATTGACCAACCATCAATCTCTACCATTTCCACCTTTCTCGTAGATATTGGCACAGCAATGGCCCCTTCTTTCCAACTGAATCAGGTCATGAAGAAGGTTATCCCTGCCCACATTAGTCCTGTCCCACTCAAAACTCCAAACCCATACCCCATAGTTGCCGCGGCTACCTTGCCCATGTCAGTGGGGTCTGACATCTCAACTTGTAATGAGTCTGCTCCCCAAAGCCCAGTAGTCCCCCAGCTGTCGCCCTTCAAAGGTACAATTTCCATGGAATTAGAACCGATCATTGTCAAAAATGGAGAAGAGGCCAAGGAAGAGGCTATACTGGCATCCCAGAAATCGCGACATTCCATCCAATATCTCATGGTCTGGAAAGGGTATATGGCCTATGAGAACAGTTGGGGCAAGGCGCGTGATTGCACAATTTCCATGATCCTGGTTGAAGCGTTCCACATATCCCACCCCAAGATTCTCTATTTCTCCCAAAAACCTGCATCAGTAATGGTGATCAAGTCACCCAAGGCGCACAAGAATGTGGCTCTCGTACAATTTCTGGTGTTGAAGCCCTTCCCTTGGAAAAAGGGAAGGGTAATGTAAGTCCCAGGGAACGTCCTCTGGGCGTCAATTGGGCCATTTTTCCATTCCCAAGCAAGAAGGTACCAAAGAGGATGGTCATACCCCTCATTAATCAGGGCGATCTCGCTCACATGGTAGATGAGTGCTGGGTAACAGCCCTTCCACTTCAGATCCCACTACCAGTACCAACACTCTCCTCAGCAGAACTGTTATGAGGAATCAGTGAAATCTGCATTGAGATCGTCAAAATAAAATTAATTGCAACTAATTTTAGTGTCAATCAGCCAATGCTCAGATTTCAAATGGTCAAAAAGGTATGAAGACTGATCTATCAGCTGGAATGCCTGACAGTTGCAATTTGGTTAACCTGATGATCAAAAAATCTCTTCCCTCCCAAATCTGCCGGGCATCACCCCCAATGGTCAGGTAATAGCATTGGACACCATCAACGAGGTTTTGAAGCTTCCTGCCAGTAAATTGGGCGTTGTGCCTGATGCAATGCCACTGACCAAACAAATGGCCCAGCGACTGAGCATGGGCAGGTTGGGCGTCCTGAACCTGTTCCCAACCAAATGGGTCCACCCATATGTGGGGTGGTCTTAAGGGATCCTGCCGCTCGTCAGCTCAAATGCCGTTGCATCAACCATTAAAAATGTAGCCAAGCTTTGGTTCAGACATTTGAGGTCAAACCAACTGCAACTCAGCCCACCGCCAAATTTTGTGATGTCACTCCCCAGGGAACTAACCCGCCCATTCCCAAATAATTTACCACTTAGGTTGAACCAACCACAACTCAGCCTGCTGCCAAATTTTGCGATGTCAGTTCCCAGGGAACTAACCTGCCCTTTCCCAGATAATTTGTCGCTGAGGTTGAACTTGTGAAACCTGATCCCTGCTTGTTTCCCTCCAAATTGACAACTATTTAATCAGTCATATTGCACTGAGAAAATGTAGGTTGGTTCTCCTTCCTTAAATTTTCCAATAAAAACAACCCCCCAAATCCCATTTTTATATGTTGAAAATTAAGCTCCCTTCCAGTTCCATATTCGTCATACCAGCAGAAGTGCCTCTGGCATTCTGC
Organism: Massospora cicadina; assembly: GCA_022478985.1. Lineage (NCBI taxonomy): Eukaryota > Fungi > Entomophthoromycota > Entomophthoromycetes > Entomophthorales > Entomophthoraceae > Massospora > Massospora cicadina. The sequence continues at coordinate 352,240 of JAKSZP010000014.1, forward strand.
TTTGTCATTTGGGTGCTCTGGCATCCAGGCTGGCAGACCAGTCTAATTCTTACTTGCTGTTCGCCTGACACTTAAAGAGAAAGCCAAATTATCTAATGGGATAGTTTTGGATGTTTGTTGCGGAATACTATCCCTTTAAGGTCAACATTGGAGTATGAAGATTCAGTAAGCAATTTTCAGTAATGGACTAGAAACATTCCCAGTTGTATTTGGTTTTAAAAGATGGCAGGAAGCTCATTGTAATATCAACTGAGACAATCTAACTGACAACTTCAACCAGGAAGGAGTTTCAAGTTCAGAAAATTACAGACAGGGATCTACTCAATTAGACACCCTAGCTACGCTTCATTGAGCCACTTACAAACAACCAGAAAAATAACCTATTCAAGGAGATACTTGGATGCCAAGATGTATTCAGTGAAGAGACTTGTAAGACCCTGCCACCACGCCAGGATTGTGATTCAAAAAATTTAAATATGTCAGGGAAAATGCCTAGTTGAAAATGTTTTGCTACAACTCACCATTAAGGATTATTACTAAAACATTATCTAAAATAAAACTTAGACAATGGATTCATGAGACAGTCAAACTCACCATGCTCCCTCCTATTTTTGTCAAGAAATGAGATAGAGGCCTGAGACCTTGTGTAGATTAATCTAATCTAAGCTCAATTACAATTAAAAATAGATCTTTAGTCCCATTAGCAGAACAATTAAGTGACAGTTTAACAGGGGCACGTATATTCACCAAATTGATTTAAGTAATTCCTTTTGGGCTATGTAATGTCCCAAAAGCTTAGCAAGCCTTAATGACAGGTTTACTATAATCACATTGTTATATCTAGCCTTGTAGATGATAATTTCCATAAATTAACTGCACAGGTTCAGTTATGTGCATAATTCACATTGCTTGATAGTAGTATAGATATATGAGTGATAATAGTATGTATACTATTATCCATAGCTGAATAAATAAACAAGGTTGAAATATGGTCCAACACTAAACTTGAAATGTTCCACAATTTACTTACTATACTGACAAATTGGGGACTTCTTCTCTCTTCCAGCTGAACTGAATATATCATAGATTCAGAGGGTTCCTGGCCTTAATTCCCATCATGCTAAGTTGGCAGAGATTTGCTTAAAAGGTCTGCTTCTTTTTTAAGGATATCCAATCCTTAATCTTTACCATATAAAGAAGTCTGAAAGCAATTTTACTACAACAATAATGTTAAAAGTTGACTATGGGCTCTGCTAGTTGGCAGTCCAACCAGTATGAAGACTGGTCAGCCCTTGCCTTTTTACCCTAGGCGTCAGGGCTAGCAGCGCCGGCTAACCTCTTGGCATGTCACCCATGCCATTTGAGAATCCCCTAGCCTAATCCCTAACCAATGAAATAAGTATAAACTTAAAACAAAAGGTAGAATAGGCAAAGGGAGATATTTATTGAAAGGAAAGTGCCAGGTATTTATACTACTTACAAAAGGGCTACTGCGCCCACTGCTGACCTATTGGCTCTTCCGCTGGTTGTTCCAGCCAACAAGTCATCTTCTTCTATACTATTCTCTTCCCTGGCTCGACCCTCTCACTCCGTCCTTCCAGATGTCTGAATTAGTTTTGGCTTATCCTTGGCCTTAAGTCACCGGTGAACCATATAAATAATTAATCTAATTAAATGTTGGATTTAGTTTCGACCTTTGCGTTGTTATAAATGCACTAGAAACAACCTTGGTCACTTGCTTTGACTTGGAATATCTTGGCATCCCACCGACATCTCTTCTTGACTTATCTCAGTCTACTGATTAGGAATCGCCTTATTCAGACAATAACTAATTATACTAAATGAGGCACCAGAAATAACCTCGGCCACCTCAAACTCATAAATGTTGGATTGGCCAACATCAGATTATCAGGCAGCAAATTCATAGATGAACATTTGAAGCAAATACATCGACTTTCCACTGAAAATCCACAACAGTCCACAAATGGCAGTTGGCATCAAACATTATTTCCACTAACTGATACTAATTGGATCATCCTCAGCTATTAGTCACTGGTGATCCTTATACTAATTTGGGGCCACCAATTGGCCCCACTCAAACCTATTTCCAAACTCGGTGGAACACTAATTTCATCTCAACCCAAATTGGGGTGCAACTAACCAGCAATCACATTAAATCATATGAAATTCAGTCAATAAGCCATTCTGCTGGGATTGGCCATCTCATCCCAAATAACGCTAAATCATTGGAGGATTCCATCTGGTTAAAATTCTGACATTTCCACCCACTTAACCAGATGGTAATCCTCCTACTTCCAACATCAGCGTGTGGGGCGGGCGTCCAGGGATTGCCCCTCCCCACCACCACTAACTGCTGGAACCAAACCACAGTGGCACTCCTGCCACCTCTTCACCAACCCATCAGCTACTCCAGCACCAAACAGTAGAGTACCCCTGTAGTGAGCACCAATGTTGAAAAATTTGACTATGGGCCCTGCTAGTTAGCAGGCTAACCAGTATGAAGACTGGTCAGCCCTTGCCATTTTGCCTTAGGCGTCAGAGCCAGCAGTGCTGGCTAACCCCTTGGCATTTCACCCGCACCATTCAAGGATCACCTAGTCTATACTCCAACCAACGAAATAAATATAAACTTATAACAAAAGGTAGAATAGGCAAAGGGAGATATTTATTGAAAGGGAAGCACCAGGTATTTAAAGTATTTACAAAAGGGCTACTGCGCCCACTGCTGACCTATCAGCTCTTCTCTGGTTCTTCTAGCCAACCACTCTTCTTCTTCTTCTACACTATTCTCTTCCCTGGTGTCAACCCTCTCGCTCCATCCTTCCCAATGTCTGAATTAGTTTTGGCTCATCCTCAGCCTTAAGTCACCGGTGAGCCATATAAATAATTAGTCTAATTAAATGTTAAATTTGGGGTTGACCTTCAAGTTGATATAAATGCACTGGAAGCAACTTTAGTCGCTTGGTTTGACTCAGAATAACTCAGAATCTCACTGACATCTCTTCTTGACTTATCTCAGTCTACTGATTAGGAATCGCCTTATTCAGACAATAATTAATTACACTAAATGAAGCACCGGAAACAACCTTGGCCACCTCAAACACATAATTGTTGGATCTGGCAACATCATATTATCATGTAGTAAATTCATAGATGAGCGTTTGAAGTGAATACATCAGCTTTCCGCCAGAAATCCCACAATAGTCCAGAAATGGCAGTTGGCGTCAAACACTAATTCCACTGAATAATACTAATTGGATCATCCTCAGCTACTAGTCGCCAGTGATCCTTATACCAATTTGGGGCCATTGATTGGCCCCACTCAAACCTATTTACAAACTCAGTGGAATACTAATTTCATCTTAACCCATATTGGGGTGCAACTAACCAGCAATCACATTAAATCATATGAAATTCAATCAATAAGACATTCCTTCAGGATTGGCCATTTCATCTTAAATAACGCTTAATCATTGGAGGATTCCATCTGGGTAAATTTCTAACAAATAACAATCTGAAGATGAATAGAATTCAAATATAAACTGGATTTAAGTTAGTTTTTTTATAAGTTAAGGGATATAAATATTGATGATATGAGAAAAAAATTACTCATTGTAGAAAATAGGGAAGTGCTATTCTGTGATTACCTTTAACCTGTCAGCTTCTCTATACTTGATTCCCCTCAATCAGGTACATTCCTAAAAATCAGGATGTTCTGATGCAAGAGAATAAAGAAGTCCTAATGCTAAACAACTGTTAGCCGCCAATCTTCTTTATAAATTGATTACCACCTCAAACAGGTAACCTCTTACACCACAGTGATTTCTCCCTCACTTAAAGGTACTGTTATATTTTTGGTCTACTTTGGATGTTTGGTTCTTCTTTTGCGGTATGGTGGAGTTTCAAACATCTATTTTATGTAACAATAGACCAGACGGTGACTATAGTTCAATATATAATTCTTTAATAATATTACTTTAAAGTCATATTCTTCTGTCATTACTTAGATGATGGCACGCTACCCTGATCTTACTGATCCCAAGTAAATCCTAAACTTAATACAATATAAATTATTCAACACAAAAAGCTTATAGTTTAAACTATCACTTCTGGTAATAGTTGATTGTACTTTATTAGTATCAACTTAAAGATAATTTATAGGGTTTGATGTTCACCACATCTTACCCATGACATCTCATTTTCAATGGCACTTGGCCAGAGGAACATGTAAAATGTTCATTTGAGGGTTTACAATCCTTTGACTCAGGGCATCTCGCACAGCCTCATGGTCAGTGTAGATTTTGTCAATATTCTCAAGGCAGTGTTTCAGACGCATCTGCAAATAGCTGAACCAATTCTCTTTCTCAATAAATCAGCAGCACATACCAAGGCGATTCATACCACTAATTAGTAATTAATTTGATCAAAAGCTTGAGTGACATTAAAAACTAATTTTGACATAGACCAACAAATCCCACATGCCCGAGTCATTAAGTCAACACTTATTGTTAGTCTGACCTAACCAAAGAAGCCCTCAAGCCCATGTCATCATAGTCAAATATTGTTAAGTGGAATTGCTAGGCCTCAGATCCCAAGCTTTGCATAAGCTTAGGATATTCCTGATCCATAGTCACTGATATCCAATATGATCCATAATAAATTAAGAATGTTAACATTATTATGTCCCTAAAGAATATTCAACGATTAGGTACAGTCAACTGATCAACATGTACTGGAGACATAAGTTTATGACTTTCATGGCTATCTGTATCAACCCCAGGATGGGTGATACCTGAATAAGACTCTACCTTTGAGCCTATCTCATCCAAATGGTAGATTTACATTATTATGAAATACTAGGGAATTTAAAAAAGGATTTTGCGCCTAACTACCCTGCTTGCGCTTCAGTAAGGAAATGGCAGCCATTGCCATTGAATTTCCTTTTGAAGTCTCTTCTAGCGATGGTCTTCTCCATTGGGTTAATGATTCCTCTGTTGGACATCCCAGAGACCTAAAAACAGAAATGGAAAGAAAACGTTTCCCTAACGTTTTTTTTTTGATCACAGCTAACAATCACATTTGGCTAGCGATCAGCTTAGATAATGGGACTCTTTGCGCATTATAGCAGGTCACAAACCAACTGATCAATTTGCTAGTTTCAGGAAGCATCTTCGCCTCACAACTCCTACATAAATTCCCCATCATTTGGTGGTGAATCCCAACCAATCCCAATATGTACATCTAATAGTTAATTATTGACTAACTATCAGATGAATCAATTTCATTGGCAACTCTGCCCGATGAGACCTTAGGAATGCACATGGATTGGCCCAGCAGATCCAAACCCAGAAAATTACCCAAAAATCCGCTGAAATTATTAAACCATTATCAAAACCATCCAATATCTAATTCATTTGCTTTTGGGACATATTCCCTGTTGAACCAGAAGATTCTCCAACCTAGGAAGCTGGAAAGGTGGGATAAAATCCCAACACCCATGTTGAATAAATTTGTTTTGGTCTACTAAATGATATTCTCATATACACTAAGGCTTTAGGACCCATGTAGAACATGTGGATGTTGTACTCCAGAGACTCAGGAAGAACAAAATATCTGTCAAGTTAAGAAAATGTGAGTTTTTCTGAAATGAAATAGACTTCCATGGGTGTGCCATCAACGTAGGAGGTTTTGCTATTTCACTTAGCAAGGTATCAGCTGTAACATATTGGCCTAGCCCTACAACAAGAACTATATTGCGCGCCTTCCTTGGGCTTCCAAACTTCTTCAGAAAATTTAGTCAAACTTTTCAGCAATTTTCCTTCCCTTGACAGACCTTGCTTCAGACTCAGTACCTTACATCTGAACGAAAAAGGCTCAGAAGTCTCTAGAAGCCTTATAGGAAGCCTTCACTGCAGCTTCAGTTATTATCAGACCAAATCCAAACAAGCTTTTTTTCTTGAGATAGATGCATCAGAATTCGCCTATAGTGCGGTACTGCTTCAGAAGGAGGATGATAAGAAATCTGATGCTGTGGCCTTCTTTAGTAAAAATCTTAGATGCATAGAAGAGCTAAAAAATTCATGATAAAGAATTTTTAGCCATTTTTAAGGCTATGGAACACTGAAGACAATACCTAGAAGGTATTAAACACACTGGTATTAAAAATGGATCATAAAGTCTTCTATCTTTCAAAGAAAGCTGTAAGATCAGTCAGCAACATGCACTATTGGCTTTAGACTTAGCTAAATGTGATCTCTGAATTTACTATAAGCCAGGAAAATTAATACTGTTCCAGATTCACTCAGCATAAGAAAGGACCATTATGAAAATGATGATGGGTACTTGGAGTATTATACTAGACCTGTGATTAAACCAGACAGATATTTGTTTTCTTTACTAGCCATGCAACTGGAAGAGACTTAATTGGAAAACTAAGTAAAGGAAGCACAAAGGAAGGACCTCAGGTACCAAGAGATGCTAAATGGGGACTACCTTCCTGGACTTCATCATGCAAGCGATCAATGACCAAAGCAATATAACTGGAACTTGCATTAGGGTCCCAGATGTACAATCTTAAATGGAAGGAATCAAAAGCTTCTAAGAAAGACTAGCTTCAGGTCATGAGGGTTCAAAGAAAACACTAAAACGTATTCAATCTTATTATTGGTGGCTAGGGATGACAAAGGATGTGAAAGACTATTTTCAGGCCTATTAGCATGAAAAAACAAATCATTTACTCAGAAAACACTTGAAAGCTTCCACCTTTGACAATTACTAGCGGTCCATGGAGAAGAATATCTAAGATTTCATAGTAGACCTACCTATCAGTGATAGATATTCTTTAATATGGGTGGTAGTGAATAGATTGACTAAAACTGCTGAGTTTGTCCCATGTTCTGGGGTGCCTTCAGCAGTGGAGACATCCAATCTATTTATTAAACACATCTATCCTTACCTGGCTGTCTTTGAAATATCCTATCTAAAAGAGGGTCCCAATTCACATCTAAAGTCGAGGAAGTTTTGCTAATCTTCTGGGTATCAAACTAAAGCTACCAACTGCCTTCCATCCACAGATAGATGACAAACAGAGATTGTTAATCAGGTTTTAGAAAAATCTTCGTTCCAATGTAAATTCCAGACTAGACAACTGGTCAAGACTTCTTTAAATGGCCCAATTCATTTATAACAGCTTATACCATTCATCAACTAAGATGATCCCTTTATGTAAAATCATAGTTATGAACCACAGTTGATAAACAAGTTCCACTCAAGCTAGCATAGTACTGGCAGCTCTAAAGTATATAAAGAAAATAGTAGATCTACAACTGGAACTCAAGGATAATCTAGCTAAAGCAATACAGAGTTATAATAAGCAAGTGGTTAAAAACTTAGGGATTCTCTAGACTTGGAAGAAGGATCATATGTATACTTAGACACCAAGAATCCTAGAGTGGTGTGGACATTAAGGAAGCTGGGTCCAAGAATAATTGGGACTTTGAAGGTTCTAAATAAAGTATCAAATACTACCTACCAGATTTAATTGCCTTCTGGTTCAACAGCACACGACTCTTTCCATATATCACTTTTGACCCCTCAGAGACTACCTACACTTTTTTGACAAAAAGAGCAAAAGTCTCTACCAATACTTTTAGATCATGTATAAGAATATGAGGTGGAAAAATCTTAAAGATAGTATTATCAGAAGGAAAAGACATTTACTGATCAAATGGAAGGGATATCTCATAGAAGAGAGTACTTGGGCTCCAAGAGGCAATTTAAAAATTTCAGAAAGAAGTTAGAGTCCTATGAGAAGAAGATCTTTGAGGAGGGAGATAGGTCAGTATTGGGATTCTAAACAATTTATCAGTTCTTCTGAACTGAGTGTTCATTGTTTAGATTTTTACTTATTCAATATTGATTCAATTCGATTTTAATTGAGTTTTTGTTCACTTTGTTTGATTTGAATCAATTTAAAATAGAATAATTTTGATTAGTTTTCATCAACATCCATTTTTAAGAAGGTTCTTAATTAATAGTTTCATTGAGGGTCTTCCTATGCACTTTTAGGGCCATGTGGACTCTAAAACTGTAGTGCATTGTGCAGTACCCTTAAAGCATCAATTTAACACCTTACATCCCAAATCATTTGAGGTAATCTATTTCACAGCTAGTGACATATTTCCTGGTATTAACTTTCCCTCCAAAGTCAATCCCAAAAAGCCCTTGGAGCAAAGACCAGAACCCCTAAGAGTCACTGATGACCTCTCTAAGATCATTGACAAAGAATAGGTCTGATTTTGCCAGCCAGGGCTGAGGAAAACAGCCCATCTGAAGAGAAAAATCCGGCAGGAATTAGCCCAAAAATCCAGAAAATTACATGATACAAGGTTACGGAATTTGGCCAAATTTTTAAATTTTGATTTTAATTGAAGAATGAAAAGCTTACGGCTCAGATCAGATTTTGATAATATTTGGAAAATTTGTAAGAGTTTCTCTTTTAAATGAAGTCCCAAGTTGAGAAAGGCTTTGCTTTTATCAGATACTCTAACCATCCTAATAAAGCTTAGGAATTTTTGGGGAAATTTAATGCAGTTTTTTGGTTATTTTCAACAAAAATCCACCTCTCAGAAGTTCTGCTATGGGCTCTTTCCGCTTAGCATAACTTTCCAAGAAAATTACATAGATTAATAAAACGTAAATCTTGATTGCCCATTGTAGTTTTGCACCAATGTCCTCAGATTCTCCTCCAGCTGCTCCAGTGTGGGGCAGTGGCAAAACTCCCTCCGCCATTTTCTTTCCAGCAGAATAATGCGCTTGAACTGGCTCACCCGGTTTTAAAACCCATGGGACGATTTGTTCCTCCCAAGGATTTTGACGCCCACCTTGCTCATACCCAAGCGGTACCTCGCTGCCCCCTGTGCTCCCCTGGAGCAACATGCACTACAGCATAAGGGTTGACTGTGGGAACTCTTCCCATACCACGATCAAGCCATTATTGAAATGGCACAAGTGGTGATGAAACCTGCCAGATTTATAGCTTTCTGTCCCTATAAGGGGTATTTCAACCTCAGCTTCATACGTGAAGCCAATGCTGCCACTGCAGCAAATGTGCCCCTGGTATTCCAGGGCACCCTTCTTCCCACAACTCAAACCCAGATCCCAGCGGACACTACTTTGGTGGTCCAGTTTGCTGGTTTGCCCACCCACCTCCCCCCCGCAGTGCTCCACCAGGAGCTGATGGATGGTTTGGAAGCCTAAGGCTTAAACCCCATCTTACAATTTGTGGTCCCAAATGGGGCCACACGACTTGCTGGGCCTTGGGCGTATGCCACAATTAGCCATGAATTTAGAAAAATTGTCATATCAATTCCCCTCATGTTGTTATTCCTTCAGCGCCTGGCCATCCATTTTGGGCCCGCGTCAAGGGCAGGTGGACGATCTGTCCATAATGTTTTGAGTTAATTACTCAAAATGCAAGTGCCCCTCCTTAGCCACTTCCAATGGATTGGACCACTAGTCCACCTACCTCCAATCCGCCACCCACCCCATACAAGTTCTGGCATGGGGTGTTACCCTACCTCCCCCTCCCCCAAAACCTGAGGCTGCAGCTGCACCTGCAGCCACCAATCAGCCTTCTCCTCGCCCCAATTCCACACATGATTTCTCCAATCAAGCATCAGATTAGATTCCAGTTTGATCCCATGCTTCCTCCAATGAACCAACCAAACCTCAACTGTACGCTGATTCCCCTATTCAATTCAACCAGAACCCATGGGAGTTATTGGCTGAAATTGATGAACAGGTAAGCTCATTGGAGAGCCATCTCTGCAAATTGAGCAGTTTGTTAATGCAGAATGGGACTCCAAATACCCCTCTCAGCTATATACCCCATGGCCAAATGCTAATTCATTTTGCAGCGATCACCAGCTTGCAGTCAAAGCAGCTGGAAGACCAGATTGTCATCCCCTTTGTAAAGATGTCGCCAAATCAGTGGAGATTCTCACAGGAGGAATTTCATCTCCTGTTATCCCCAAAAGTCTTACTCAAAAGAGTAAAATTAAAGTGAAACAATTATATAAAAATGTTAATGATGCTTTCCAGAATGTGGTAACTGTAGCATGGAATCCAAAAGCTAAAATTACAAAAAGCAATATCACCACATTTGTTAAACTCCCAGACGCCCGCATTAAAGCTGAAAAAGCTTTAGCTGAATATATCAGTGCCATTTTCCTAGCTGGCAATTTCCATGAAATACCAATCATTAGCAATACTGAATTACATGCTGCCAATGCCCCGACGCTCTTACTGTCTGCCTTGACATGTACCCTATTCTGGGAAGAAGAAGCTGCTGCAAATATGAGACCCCAATCCCCCCTTCTCTTCCTCCATGTATGGATAAGCAGTTTCTGCTGCCCTACCTGGTTGATTGTTTTGTTTAAGGTGCTTCACTCAATCCGCTCATTTGGGCGTTTTGTCTGAACCAATTAGTTACTTTAGTTCTAGTTTGAATTTTAGTTTTGGTAAAGTATGTCCCCAAGTCATCTTACCTCAAATAAATAAAAAGAAGTTATGCGATGGCTGGAGTATACTTTCCGCTTTGATTTGCCTCTACAGCTGTACGTGAGCCCTTTCCCACTCTTTAGCCTATTCCGCTGGCTCTGCTGCTCTCTATTTCGCCACCCTTTGTCCTAAATTTTACATCACTTTTCCCATCCCCCATGGACTCTTGACTCTGATGGTTGTGGCCAGTTTGTTGTGCGTTTTGCTCCACAAACCTATATGGAAACATAATATATACCTTTTTTAAAGTTTCTTCATTTTGTTGGGTCACTTGTCCTTGTTGTCACACCTTTGTACCGGGTCTTTCCCCTCAGTAACCTCCTGCGCTCCAGTTTCCCTAACAATCTAACCTCAAATATTATAGTATAAATAAACTATCTAGCTAAGTGTAATCTTATGCTAGCATAAAAAGATTTTAATACAACTGGATCTTGACTATCTTTTATAATAGCTATGATTATTTGGAACCTAGTACTTTAATTACAGTTCTTTCTATCCAGTGTGCTGGTAAATATTGTGATGCCAACTGCCCAGGCCCATTTGCCACCTCCAGACCAGAAACCCTAATTGAACTTCTTGTTGAATAATTTGCCAAAGGTAGAACCTTTCACCAAGCCAGCAGACATTCTATCTATCATATACTACTATTCTACCCTTTCCCTTTAGGGTATATAGTAGTATATATAGATATCATTAGTTTCAGAAATCATTTAGGACGCTGCTCTCCTTTTGCTCACCTTGCACAAGTTCTCATCATGGGAGTACCAATGACCACAAAGATAACTGGATTTATTTCAAAGCTTTTATAATTAATATCATAATGAAAGTCACTTACAAGCTGGTGCTTTACATGGTATCTAATATTAGAAGAGGGCACCCTATTTGATATAAAGGACAAATTGCATATTGCTCTGAGGGAGCATCAGGGGCTTTGGGGCACCTCCTGGGAACCTTTAAGGTCAATAGTAAAGCCCTTTGGTGGGCAAAATACCCAGCGGAATTAAGAGGGTTATTTTACCTTACAAAATCACATTGGTGCCATGAAAGACAACTTGTTGGTTTCAGCCCACTTCCCCAAGTAGGAACAGCTGGCAGCGATGCCCAAGGCATCTCAGGTGATGCTGTTATAAAGTCAACATCTTTAAAAATTAAAACAAATAAACAAATCAATTAGTTTGCACAATTTAATTAAATATAAATACAAAAGTGATTGATGCAGAAAATAAAATGTATTTCTATCAATGAATGAAAAACCATTGGGACCATCTAGTACTAAAAAAATGAATGAAAAACCATGAAACCCTTTAAACCATTTGGTTTAATTAATGATATTTAGAGAATAAAGCTTGCTAAAGCAAAAAACTTACCTTACAATTAGGTTAGAGATTCAACCTAACTTGTTCTAGCCAATGTTATTTTCCAATTGGGGGGATGATTCTCATTCCCAACTATATCTAGACTATAATGCTTTAGAACTGAAATAAAGAGAGTGGAAGAAACTCTGGGATGATGCTTAAGGTGGATAAGGTATGTATTTTCAGGAAGAATATCTACAAGAGATAGTGCTTAAAAGCAGTAAGCTAAAATTTCTTATCGTCAAGACAAAGGGTAAGAAAATCAGCAAGCGCAATTATAGACTTCATGTTAGTATTAGCCTTGGGGTTAAATTAGGAAGCTATTGTCACCTATCTAATGGCTCTTGATCTGCTTACCCAATGGCATTGATATCAGGTTTCAATTAAGCACTAAAGTCAGCTATGAATTTATGGTGGTATACCATCCAAGGGTTTATGTATGTATGTTTTATGACACTGGAATCATGAGACCTTTCTATGTCATACATAGTAATTGATATATAATTGGAAAAAGCTCTCTAGAAAAAATAAACTCCAAAAAGTCTGGGGGTTATTTAATCTACCCTGACATAACTGAAGATGACTCCCAACTAGGAGGTAAAATTTAAATAACCTAACTAATTCAATCTATATTTCTTTAAATTAGATAAGAGGGGAGTGGAGAATTATTGAGATGAGGTCAAGGTAGGTGAGATACGCATTATCAAGCAGGATACCTAGAATAGATAATGCTTAGATGTAGTTGTCTAGTGACTCTTCCGCTTCAATGTAAGTGGAAGGCAATCAGAGGGTGTAGTTTAAACTTAAGTATGCTTAGTCTGAGAGTTAGATTAGAGGTTTTTGCTATACTTTAACAGCTTTAGAATATTTTGAGCCAAAATTTTGAGATTTGGGTTATCCTTCAGATCTAAATCAACTGAAAAAGTAAGATGAGGGATCCTTTCTTAAGTTTATCTGAGGCCTGGGTAATTGCCCTAGGCTCATGGAAAATTTGCGGTCCTGAGCTGCATCTGATGCCATGCAATATTTATTCATATAAGTCATTTTATTGGGCTTTTTCTAAGTTGATGAATTAATCTTTCATCAAAATATTTGATAATATCTTTTGCTATATCATTAGTATGTTTGGCAGGTGTGTCATCTTAATTAATCTCCTCAACTAAATAACATGAGTTATGGTTAAGAAGTGAATGATCTTCCTATGGCGACAGTAGCACTTTTTAAGTCTTGGGGAGTACCCCTATTCCTGAACAGGAATAAGTTCCCTATAGAATGAGGAAGGGGCCTAAGAAGGTGCTGTGCCTCACATTAACAAAGGCAAAATATCTCATGTAGTGGATGCGTGGTGGGTCACAGCCTACCCTCTTAAGGTTTCTCCCAACACAATCTTTCCTTCCACCAAGGAAATGCTGGATTTAATTAAGGGGGTGTGCAAGGAGGCAGTAGAGGCCAGAGGGCAGCAGCAGCCTCCAAGTTGTCTTCCCCTAGAACATGGTATTTTTAATAAATAAATATAAGTCTTCAAAAAGAAATAAACTAATTTTTAGATGCAGACAAATCAATAAAAGCAAAATTAAGTTTGGCAAAAAAATTCCTGAGCTTTCCAACTTTATTGTTAATGTGAAGAGCTCATACCAATAGTTTTGGTAATCGTAAATTCATTTAATCAATAATGGTATCTAGCCTACCAACTGTAATCTTTTTCAGTTTACTGAAAGGCTTTGAGGTGTGCATTGAATAGATTGTTGATATGATAGAGAATAGGTTGATAGTAGTATGAAGATTATATTTTTAGTTGAGCTCTTCACAACCAATTTGAGTATGGTTTTAATGCTAGATAGATGCTAAAGCTCTTCCTTCTGATACTATAATACATTTTGGATAACAAGGGACATTTCCCTTTGACTCTTCCTCTTTTTTAATCAAGAACCACTTGGACAAGAGAAACCCAGTCCCTCTTTTTTTAGTACTAGATGGTCCCAACCCAAGAGAAACCCAGTCCCTCCAACTCTAATTCCAAGAGTTTTAAAATGACAAATAGATATGAAAAAACTTTCTATACCACCCTGTTCACAAAGCGCATAATATAAGTTGCAAAATTGTCTAATTGTTGTTCCAAGTGAACTGTATATTACTGTTTTATTAAATAAAATTTAAGGAATATATATAGGGAATTTGGTGCTAAAAGCTTCCGTTGGCGCCCCAATAGGAACAGTACATATCACCAATAAATTTAGGCATTAGAAGTCATCCAAATCGAAAATTACATCATAATTCTAGTTGGATTCCACCACCAACTAGAACACACCCTCCTGTGTTGAATATATGAAGAACATGTACCAACGCCTTCACTAATAATTAAAAGGATTATCCTTATAAAGCTAGCAGCCTGATTAGAAAATGTGATCTTTTACCTATTAAAAACAGGTCATGCTACCTATTAAGCTAACCCAGAAGTTGCTGCCAATTACATCGTTCTCAACGCTCAGCAACTGCCAATAACCCTTATTGACTGGCAACAAATTATGATCCCATTCACATTATAGTTATAATTAAGAATTAAGAATTGTTAAACTGATACCTATATTACTTGTAAACATTTTTGTAGATCCTCCCCAATGGAGCATAAATCTGACAAAAATGAATCTCAGCGAATTAGTTGACATTCCATAAGGAATCAATACCAACTATAGCTACCATGTTAAATGATAACTCCTACATCTTTTCTATGGGCTTATTATACTAATTACCCAGCGGATAAAGCAGATAATTTATTATAATTGATTAGATGGATGATTTGGGAATTCTAAAAGTCCACCACATCCTCCACTTGACCAGATTATCCAACGAAGATCAAGTTTTTAGAGGCAGGCGCCACTTCATTACAGGTCCTGTATCAGACAACATGGTCTAAGATTGATTTCAGCATACCTAAATAATCTTTTTCTTACTCAACGCGTCTCTTTGTGCTCATTCTCCTCACCGTGTTTCCTCTTCATCTTATTTTTCTGTTGCCTCCTATTAGAGCTGTTTCACAAGTCTCTATGCCACACCAGGACTATTTCAGTTGATTTTACCAACTACTATGTTCCTGAAAACAAGTTCCCCTCAGATCAGGGCTCCTAAGACTTCACGCCATACAAGGATCTTCTTAATCAAACTCATTAATGAATTCCCCGTCGCCTTCATTCCAGCAGGTTTGACTCTACTTTTTAATCATAGCGGATCTTCAACTTTCTTTCCTTGTGCCTCTTTACAACAGACCCAGTGTGGGAATACAGCCGATTCTTTCTCGCTGGTGCTTAATGCCTGCCAGATTACACAAAAATTTATAAAAACTTAAATAAAAAAGCTAATAAAAATGTGATTTTTGTAATTATATTATCAGCGCGATAAAGGGAAAAAACGACCCCCCTCAACATCCAACCATTTAGTATTTAAAGCACTGAGGGTCAAGGTGAATTTGGGGATATGTTTAGAATAGCTTCACTAAGTCTGAATTAGGAAATATGAAGAAATAGCATATAATAACTTGGGAACTCGCTTCAGGGCAGCGGAACAAAGGAGGAGTAATTCTGATTGGCCCAAACATACCCATGAGGTAACGTTTTTATGAATTTAAGCCAATCACCACCTGAGAAATTTCTTGCCCCTTGGGGACCCCTGCCAAGCCTATAAAAGGGGGGTCCCATGCAGGTGCGTTGGAGGACTTTGTTGGGGTCAGGGGAGTGCCTTCCAGTAATTTCCCCAAGGTCTGTGGTGAGGTCAGAAAAATCTGACTGTTGGATTTTATGTTTGATGCCCATAGAGGTTTTGAACTAGTGTTACCTCAATTAACGGGGTTCCACCAAGAATTGGCCAGGGACTTTTGTCCAATTTCCTCAACTTTACCATTATTATTGAATGAGCTCTTAACAACATTGGAAAATTGCAAATGGCAAAAAATCCCCTCTTTGGCTGATTTTGACCCAGGACATTCTTATTCTTCAGATGTGAGGGCAAATGTCCAACATCACCTAAGAATGTTGGGGGGGGAGAATAAAGTCAGTGGAAACGGCCATGTATGTGATTGATGGTAATACTTGTAGCTAAAGATTTTATAGAGTACTCATTTCCCCTTTTGTAAGTGATAGTGAAGGGCCTCTCCCATATTTATCCAAGCTTACCGCTTCTAGGGGTGATGCAATTATGGTAGTATAATACCATATCAGACACTTGGAATGTAGGCAGCGGGTTCAGAGCTCATTTACATCCTGCCCTTCTTTAGTCACCGTTTTGGCTAGATTAGTCATGGCCTCATATTAGAGTTGGATGATGCGCTGAGCTAATTTGCACATGACTCTCTTGGGTTCCTTAACTCTAGAGGAGAATACATCTAACTAAAAAAGCAGGTACTCCTGGTTCCCGCCCATATAAGACATGGAAGGGGGACATTTTTAAGATCTGATGACAGCTAATCCAGTAAGCCATCATAGCTCTGGGTAAGTATTGATCACAGTGAAGTGGATCAGAAGAGGCCATTTTGCATAGATAGATACTAATGTTCCATAGGCTCTTTCCACAATCCCGTCGGTAGATGGATTGTATGGAGCTGAGAAAAGTTGTTGAGCCCCCATGGAGGTGGCCAGTATTTTTACTACTCTGGAGGTGAAGTTTTTTCCATTATCACAGAGTATTACTTGAGGATAGCCATGTCAAGAGAAAAATAATCTATGTAAAAAGGTGGCTATGGCCTTGGCCGTTTGCGCATTAAGAGCTACAGCTTCCACCCACTTAGTGAAATGGTCAATTGCTACCAGGATAGATAGGTTGCCACTAGTAGTCTGAGGGAGGGGACCTACTAAATCTAGACTAATGGTGTGGAAAGGTTGTCAGAGGGGTGGTTGATACTGATGTCTAGTCTTAAAACCAGACTGCTTCTTGCAAGTAAAGAAGGCCTCCATGACATCAACAAGAGCTTCCATCATTCTACCCCAATAGTACCAATCCTTAATCCACTCATACGTTTTCTTAGCCCCTCCATGGCCTAGTGTGGAGTGTGCTTCTAGGATAGCAGGTACACATTCTGAGGGCCAAATTATGGCAGCCATTTTTCCCCACCTGCTTATACAACTTCCCGCTCTCCACTTTAGTGTTATAAGAGTGTCGAGCTAGCATTTTCTGTACAGGCTCATCCTCGTCTTCCCAGTCATTGGGGGTCATTAAGAGGTCATGTAGCCTCTCCGCCTCACTATAATCCAAGTGAAGGACTGATAGCCGAGTCAACCCATCAACATTTATGTGATGGGTTCCAGCACGATGTTTGATCTTCATGTCATAAGGCTGGAGCTTTAAAGTCCAGCGATCTACCCGGTCAGTAGGATCTTTCATGTTCTGTAACCATTTTAGAGATGCATGGCCAGTAACCACAGTGAAGGTAGTTCCATATAGAAAAGGGCGGTAGTGCTTTACAGCTAACAGAAAAGCAAGGCACTCCTTCTCCGTTACACTGTAGTTATGTTCAGCCTTTGATAGCTTCTTACTAAAGTAGGATACAGGATGATCTACACCGTTTTATATAATTGAGCTAAGATGGCCCCAACAGCATAGTCTGAGGCATCAGTAAACAAGATGAAGGGTTTATTATAATCTGGGTGCCGTAGGATAGGGCGTTGTTGCATCAGTTGTTTCAGCGTCTCAAAAGCAGCCTTCTGTTCTGCAACCCACTGAAAAGGAGTGTTCTTGGTCAATAGGCGGACAAGAGGTTCACTGAGCTGGGAAAACTTATGGATGAACTGATGTAATAGCCCATCATTCCTAGAAAGACCTGAATATCCCATAAATTTTTAGGGGTGGAATTTTTGAGATGGCTTCAACTTTATCTTGTATTGATTGAATTCCTTTTTGAGAAATGAAATGCCCAAGAAAATCCAGTTGCTTTTGAAAGAAGGTACATTTGGAAGGCTTTAAATTTAATATTTGACTTCCATAGTCATTGAAAGACCTCCTTCAGATGATCAAGATGCTCGTGGAAAGTTTTTAAAAAACAGTGATGTCATCGAGGTAGATGATGACGCAACTTAACTTCAAGTCCTGCATGATATGGTCTATTGCACGCTGGAAAGTGGCAGGTGCATTGCACAACCCTTGAGGTAATTGGGTTGGTTGGAAGAGACCCTCACTACAAATGAGAGCACATTTCTCCTGGTCCTCAGGGGAGAGATCCATTTGCCAATAGCCGCTAGCTAAGTCCATGGCAGAAAAGAACTTAGAGTCAGAGAGTTGGGCCAAGGCATCATCAATATGAGGGAGAGGATAGCTATCCTTTTTTAAGATTTTTTAGGTTGCAGTAATCCATGACTATCTGATGACATCCGTTTTTCTTTTTTATTAGCAAGAGAGGTGAAGACAGGAACTTTGGGAAAGAACTAGCAACCCCACGTCTAGTAATTGCTGAAGCTCTGCCATCATCTGCTGGTCTTCCACTTTCAATTTGCAATAAGGTTTTGACCAAATAATATGGGCATCACCCACATCAATGGATTGGCACCAACCCTTCAAGTGTCCATAGTCAGTATCAGATTCGGAGAATATACCATTATAGTCGTTGAGAAGAGTGTGAACTTTTTACAGCTCATTTGGAGTCAGATCGCCCAAGATAAGAACGTTGGGTAAGGTACATACCAGGTTATCCGTTGGCAGGCCCATATCCATCATAGTACCAATGGAGTGAATTTTTTCAATGTCCTCTACCAGGATTAACAAGCCTCTGCCAATCTCCTGGTGTTTTTTACAATTATGTTTTTGGGGGTGAGTTTTCCCAATAGCAAAGTGATGGGCCTTTGATAAGCAGGGTCAAGAATTCCAGGTGATACCCGATGCTCCAAGAGACTGACGCCCTCAATACTAACGAGGTGCAACAAACAGTGACGTTAGATTTGTAGCGTGACTTTTGTGTCAAACACTCGTTGTTCGCCAGGTTTAATCATGACCTCATCTTCAGCATAAAAAGGGATACCTTCCCTAGCATTCACTGAATCAGAAAACTTCTTTGTGTTGCGCCCAGAAGTGGTACAAGACAAAGGTATTGCTGTAAGGGGGTATTCAACCAGGCAAGAGTATTCGTGCTTACTGGACTCTTTATTGGATAAGACTAACGGGACTTCATAGTTGAGCAACGAAAGGGAAGCTCGCTTCAGGTTGATTATTCCCTCATACTCAATCATAAACTGAGTGCCAAAGAGAATATCATATGTGTTGTTATCTAAAGCCACAGCAAGCGCTGATAAATAAGCTTCACAACTCTAATGGGAAGGGAAGAATATGCCCCAATAGCACGAGTATTGTTGGGGCCAGCGGTTTCAAATTCTTGCGTGTACTCCAAGTCAGGCGCTAGCTTTATCTATTGATAAGCTTAGTGGAGATCACGTTGACTGAGGAGCCAATGTCCAAGATGGCCAATATAAGGACCTTTTGAATGACTACTTCAAACTTAGTGAGATTTACTCCAAAGTTAGGCGACAAAGCTAAAACCTCCTTGAGCCGTAAGGTGGAGGTGATTTTTAGCAGTCTCAGGATAGTTATTAATGATGGTTCATAAGGGATGAACACGCTGAAGAGGTCGAATCAAGCCAGCTAAGAATTGGTCAACATTGCTGGCAGTGTCAATCACTTTTGGATACCCCAGGATTTGACTGAGGTACGTTTCTTCAGGGATGGTGGTCTCGTCTACTCCTCCAGAATTCAAATAATCAGGAACCTCTACCTCTGCGGGGGCTCCCAATACATAGTAGCCAAAATCATGATAACCACCCTCAGATTCATCCCCAAGGGTATAATTAACAACTGGCAAGGCCGCGATGAAAGTAGGAGATTTAATAGCCTTGAGGAATGCCCTTACCAGCTTAGCTGGAGGGGTAGGCACAGCAGCTTTAGCGAGCTTGTGTGGACGGATGGTTGTTACTACATTACAGGTCTTTAATTCATAAGAAGGAGTGATAACCTTTTTAGGTCGCACAGAGGGAGCAGATCCCAACCGATCAACTAGTGATAACTCCTCAATAGTGAGAGCTGGAGGAATCAACTCATCTTCCTTGTTTGTTGCACATGAATGTAAATTGGCAACATCTACTAACGCCTCCTTTAGATCATGGATATATTGAAAATGACTTTTCACTGAGATAATATGCCTAGCTAGAGAGGGCTGAGAAGCTAACCCAGTTAACAGGGTGGCGATAGCTTCATCCAGGGTGAGCATGTTAGAGGTTGTTAACCTTTGCGCAGCGAGGTAAAATCGCTCAGCAAAGGCAAGGAGTGGTTCATCCTCATACATGCTAAGGCTCATAAAGGCCTGTTTTCTCTGTTTAGACTCTTCTTGGATCCAAATTCAGCCAAGAGAGCCTTCTTTACCTCTGCCCAAGTGAACGAAGGGTTCAGGTAAGGAACTTTCATCTCTTGTGCTAGGCAGTTTAAACAGGGAAGAATGTACTGAACTTTTTGGGTATCAGTTAAGCCATACATGGCAGCTTCATAAACATACACAAAATATTGATGTTTTCTTCATCAGGAGTGAATTTTCCATAAGGGGGAAACTGTAAAGGCGCTGCTCAAGCTCCTTAAGGCGGGATAAAACGCTGGCCAGTTGCATTTCAAGAGCAACTATTTTTTGTGTACAGGAGTCCCCTGTAGTGAGCAACCTTTCTTGTGAATCCAGCTGATTCTTGCTCGCTGGTGCTTGACACCTGCCAGATTCACAAAAATTTATATAACTTAAATAAAAAGCGCTAATAAAAAATTTAATTTTATAATTTTGTTATCAGTGCAATAAAGGGAAAAAACGACCCCCCTCAACATCCAACCATTTGGTATTTAAAGCACTGAGGGTCAAGGTGAATTTGGGGATATGTTTAGAATAGCTTCACCAAGTCTGAATTAGGAAATATAAAGAAATAGCATATAATAACTTGGGAACTTGCTTCAGGGCAGCGGAACAAAGGAAGAGGAATTCTGATTGGCCCAAACATACCCATGAGGTAACGTTTTTATGAATTTAAGCCAATCACCACCTGAAAATTTCTTGCACTTTGGGGGACCCCTGCCAAGCCTATAAAAGGTGGGTCCCATGCAGGTGCGTTGGAGGACTTTGTTGGGGTCAGGGGAGTGCCTTCCAGTAATTTCCCCAAGGTCTGTGGTGAGGTCAGAAAAATCTGGCTGTTGGATTTTATGTTTGATGCCATAGAGGTTTTGAACTAATGTTACCTCAATTAATGGGGTTCCACTGAGAATTGGCCAGGGACTTTTGGCCTATTTCCTTGACTTTACCATTATTGTTATTTATAAACGAGCTTTTAACAACATTGGAAAATTGCAAATGGCAAAAAACCCCTCCTTGGCTGAATTTGACCCAGGACATTCTTATTCTTCAGCTGTGAGAGCAAATGTCTGTCACCCAGGTTCAACACAAGCTGGTCCTACCAAACGTTCACTTGATCTTCATCACTACTGTCACCATAGTTCATCTCATTTTTTACTGCTAAATAGAGGAAAGTGGGAAAACCTCCAGATACTCTTTATTTCAGCAAAAATAAAAATAGATCTCATATTTTTTAATTTTTTCAATAATGAATTTTCTTATAGTTAAATAAATTCTAATATTATCTTACTTCTTATATATTTCTCTATTCTTATTATATATCAATTTTTTATTATTTTCTCTTAGAACTTGTGTTTTTAGGTAATTGGTATGGACCCAGTTCACTATATATCCATCAACGATGTTTTTTAGTATATAGGCTATCAAGAAATTGCTTTTCTGACATCGATGAATCCCCCCCCTTGGGTTGGGACCATCTAGTACTAAAAAAGAAATTGCTTTTCTGGATACAGTGGGCTCTGCTGGTCAGCAGGTCAACCAGCATGAAGACTGGCAGTCCTTGCCATTTTGCCTTAGGTGATGGCGCCAGCAGCGCTGGCTAACCCTTGGTATGTCATGCGCACCATTTGGGGATCCCCATCCTAACCCCTCAACCAACAAGAATAAATTTAAACTTAAATCAAAAGGTAAGTAGGCAAACGGAGATTTTTATTGAGAGGGAAGCGCCAGGTATATATATTTACAAAAAGAGCTACTTAACCCATTGCCAATATCAACTCATCACTGGTTCTTCCAGCCAACAACTCTCTCTCCCTGCAATTCTATTTCCTTGGCGTCAAACCTCTTGCCTCATCCTTCTTAATGTATAAATTAGTTTTGCCTCATCCTCAACCTTGAGTCACCAGTAAGCCATATAAATGATTAATATAAATAAACATTGAATTTGGATTGACCTTATTGTTGATTATTATGCACCTGAAACACTTGAGTCACTTGTTAACTTCAGAATAACTCAGCTTCTCGCTGATGTCACGTTTCAACTCTTCTAGTCAATCAAAAATGGGGAATCACCTTTATCAGGAAATATTCATTTATTAAATATGAGGCGCTGGAAACAACCTCAGCTGCCTTGAACTTTTTGATCGTCAGTTTCTGCCAACATTACTTAAATAAATATAAATGGATCATCCTCAGCTACTAGTCATTGGTAATCCAAATACTAATTTGGGGTCATCAATTGGCCCCACTCAATCCTAACATCCCAATATTGGTAAAATGCTTTAATTTGGCTCAACCCAATTGGGGAGCAACTACCTAGCAATTGCTTAAACACCACGAAATTCAGTTAATGAGCCATTCCTCCAGGATTGACCATTTCATCCCAGGTAATGATAAATTATTGGAGGAATCCATCTGGTTAAAATTCTGCCATCCCCCCCCCACTTAACCAGATGGTATTCCTGTCACTTCCAACCTTGACGTGGGGGAAGGTGTCCAGGGCTTGCCATCCCCATCACCAGCAATCGCCAGAATACAACCATCAGTTTGGAGTCACACCAACATGCTCTTTTCCTCCCAGCCAAACTGGTGTCACATCCCTGACATCTCCTCAACGACCCATCAGCTACTTCAGCACTGACCAGCAGAACCCTTGTAGTGAGCACCATTGTTAACTTTTGAAGTTTTAGTTGAATGTGTCAAGCTGTTTTCACAAGTTAAAATCCTCTGAGCAATGGATGAGCGATATGATGATCACTGATCCTTGTTAAATACCAATAAAGTATTACTAATAAGGAAATATTGCCTAGCCAGAAACTAGTTTATTTAATATATATAATAACAGACTACTTCCACTAAACCCCTTGTAAAAATTTACTCAAGTGGTTGTTATTGGCAAGCAACCCTAGTAACCTTTTTACTGCACAGGTTCAGTTTTCCTCGTGCACTTCATCACGTTGTATAGTAGAGTATTGTTTGATAATAGTATAATGACTATTATCCGTAGTTGAGTATAAATCTTATATTTTGGCCTAACGCTTGGCCAGTATTCCCAATTAAATACTTGTGATGTCATACTCATAGGAATTTGCTCCCTTTTTCTGTCTAAACTAATCCTTGCTGAGATACCCTGGTGACAGTCTCTTTGGTCCAACACACAGTCAGCAGCTATCCCCAATTGTACTTCTTCTTCTCTAGATCCCCTCTCAGATCTTTACTCTTTTCTCTAAGAGTTTTCCAATTATTGCAAACAGCAATAATATCCTATAGACAGAATAGCACAATGGAAGCTGATGATAGTTTACTTGTTAAACTATATACTGAATGAACAACTTAGAACTATATATCTGTAATATGATCTAATTATCTGTTATATTATCTGTTTTAAATTAGAGTGAATCCTAGGGATTTTATAGTGAGGATTTGGTCATCTAACCCTTGGTTGACACCTCTTCAATGAAACGGCAGCCGTTGCCATTGAATCATCCATACTCATCTTGGCAGCGATGGTCTTCCCCATCCTGGCTAGGATTCCATAGTTGGACATCCTTGAGACCTCAAATGGAAAGAGTCAGAAAACGTTTCCCTAATGTTTCCTCTCATTCCAAGAGAACTAACCATATTTGGCTAGCGACCTGCTTAGGTAATGGGACTTATTACCCATTAAGGCAGGTCACGCACCAACCACTTGATTTGCTAGTTGCAGGTGGCATCACTCGCCTTGCAACTTGCTATTCATTCCCAATCAGTTGGTGATGAAGACCAACTGATCCCAATCGGTACACCTGATAGTTAATCACTATCAGATGCCCCTATTTCGTTGGCAACTCCACCCGATGAGATCTTAGTATTTGTCTAGATCAATTTCCAACAGATATGACCAGTGAATATCTTAAAATCCCCAAAACGTAGTTACTCTAAAACTCGGGCCAACCAATTTCCAATTCACTTTGCCTTAGGGAATTAAACCCTAGTAATCACTGGTAATCTAGCAGGCTGGTAATATGGGCAAAAATCCCAACACATCCACCATCTTGCCTAGATTTTCAGCGTGAAAAGGACTGGGGCATATGAACACTGCTTTGTACACTTGGTCAAATACTTCATTGGTTCTAGCGGAGTACACTTGTCAATACTCAACCCTGCTCAGGACAACCTTTGGCATATGGCGCTCTTCCTCTTCCTCCTCACTACCGCCTTCTCAGAGTGCAGTCTCCATGATCTACTGTCATGCTGGGCTGATCGATTTACTCATGATGATATTATTCCCAGGATCTAGTTTTCCCCCGTCAGGGTATATGACCCTCTATCATATTCAGGATTCTTGGTCTGGCGTCCTTGATTTCCTGATTTTTTCCTCATCCTAGACAGGAGAATATTGCCGTTGATGTTTGTTTCATGGCTCAATTAAGAATACTTATTTCTATTCACCCTTTGTTATTTCTTTCATAACCTCTTGGCTCAAGTCATTCCTGATTCTTCTCTTGGAGAGCTTATCCCATTAATTTTGAGATTAATTTCTCTGAAATTGGAGCTTAATGGATTTTAGAGTGCATAATGTCAACTTTCATATAAGTCTGACATCCCCCTCTCATCCAGCTCATATGTCAAATTCCAAGTTGCAGTACCAGCAACTTCTGAATAGTTTGACTGATCAAGACCTTCGTCTCTTCCAGAAGATGAGTTGGGATGCTCGGCGGAACCTCTTTTATGGTCCTTCTAGGACTCATATGCCTAGTCTGGCACCAGAATCTAGTCCTTCTGTCAAATTACTGGAAATGGTAACTAATCCCTCCAAAACCAGGCTTGCGTTCATTTTGAACAACTCTCAGCCAAACCTTCCTCTGACGTCAATTCCAGAGCTGAACTTCAAAGCTCTCCTGGATTCAGCTCCTTTCACTGATGCAATGACCATCATCATAGATGCTCCAGAGATTATGCCGTTTGCTTTTGATCGCTCATGTCTTTCCAGGTCATACCTGCTTCCTGAGTTCCTCCTCTGACTCAGTCAATATTACAAACCCGCTGTTCTGGCTACCAAGCTCACCATTAGTAACAGTATTCACTTTGAGCTCCCCTATGCTGAACTCTGAGCCCATGTCACCAAGGCTTTGTCCATAGCGCTGAATTCCTCTGATCTTGATAACATCCTGGATCAGGATACCGCCGTTTATGCTCTTTGCTTTGCTGGCCAAGTTCTTCAAAGTTGGTCCACAAAGCTTCCAGCCTCTTCCAGATCCACCATTTGTTCCGCTTTAGCTTCTGAGAAGCCCATTGTCATGGTCGCATGACATCATAGTTGGGACCAACCCCAAAGATAAGGCTGGGTGCCAGGAGTCCCAGAAGGTGAAATTACAGGCCCTCCCTGACCTTATGCATACCCTAGACCAACGCTGGGTATGGGCAAAAATATGCCCAATTTGGTACTAGTGGGGTGCCAAATGCCCAGCCCCTGATGTCAGGCCAGGCGTTAAAACGGATGGCCTATTGAATTAACATGTACAGTTCCATTTGGTTCATCGAGGAACAGGGTTTTGAAACCCATTCCATTTATGAAACAACGCGTTCAGGTCAAATCCAATCTCAATTGATCACCCGAGTGAAGTCAGTTTCAGTATATTTGACCAATTTGTATGGTAGCGTTGGCCTATTGGTGGGTTGGTGCTTGGTCCCACTGCAGCAAACCCCTTATTTCCCCATCTGAGTTTAAATATGTTTTCCCCAACCAACATTCCTTGTTGTTCAACTTCTCAAATAAAAATTTCCCCGTTTTACCATTTTTTATAATGCTATTCTGAATGATCCTGTGTGTGGACCCCTTTGAGGAGGTCTCACGCTACATCCACAAAACCGTTTCACAGATGATCTTGCTTGCCCCTCATGCACCGTTGTTCACCCAGGTTCCCTCCATCCTGGGACGCTTACCATTTTCCCTTTCATAGACTGCATCGTTTTTGGTGGGGTTTTTGTTTTAATAATTGCACTTTTCCCTCTAAGTTATTATTGCTCCAGCCTCCTCTGCTGGGCTCTAGTAACTTTGGTTCTAACGGCTAGTTTCCATACATTGGATCTGTGCACCAAGCACCTCCGCGCTGGAAACAGGAGAGTTATAGACACTCTCCTTACATTAGTTGACCAACCCCTTAAACCTATGTGCACAAACTTTTCCGTGTGGAACTTTTCCAAAGTGGAAACAGTGGGCACCAGCTGTGGGCTTTGGCTGTTGTTAGCTGCACCACTGTTTCCTCTTTTTCCCAAAAGTTGGAGCAACTTGGCGTTATTATGGTTGCCTCCAACAGGAAAGTATCCGCCCTTCATGCTTGTACCTGGTGGATATGGATGCTTTGATGTCTGAAAGTTATGATTCCCCAACTTTCTGCCAAAATAATCAATTTCCATTTGAATAAACAAGTTTCCTTCGACAGAGCATTCAGACGATGCTGGTGGAATTGGTGCATATGGGCCTGGGGGTGTTGGCCTCGGATAATGTTGGGCATTCTATTGCAGTTAGGGGATAAGGGTCATTCGCATCTGAAAGCACGTTTTATAATGATAATCCTATCCAAACCTCTGAGCCGTTTCTTAGCTTTTATGGCTTGTATGAGAATATTATTCCAGTATATCAAATAACCCCTGAGAACCCTCGTTTGACCTCTACCATGATCCGGGGCACTCAGGAAGCAGAGAAAGAATCTCATTTAAGGTATGATAGTATATGCACCTTCAGAAGGCATGGTGGGGTATGTAGCCTCAGTATTAAGAGTGGCCAACTATCCCTCCCCCTTTTTTGATTGCATAACACACTATGATGGCTTGCTTGAGCCAGAGGAAGAATTTTTTGGTGAGGTGTTGTCATTGTCTACCATAAATAAAGACCATTCTGGGTATTTTCTATGAATGTTACCCTCTTTTCCCCTTTAAAGAAACTCAGCACCACTATTTTGGTGGATACTGGCGCCTCTGTAAACTTTATGGACAAGTACCTAGCCGACTACCTTGGACTGAGTTTCTTGCCAGGTGATATGGTTAAGGGAGGGGCGTCCCAAGGTATTCCCACTCTGAAGATCATTGGGACAGTGGACTATCAGGTTGGCAAGTATCACTTGTCTGCTCACTTCAATGCGGTCAAAAACCTCCTGTCTCCTATCATTTTAGGTGTGGAGTGGTGGCGAAAGTTTGACGTTAGAACCAACCTGAAAGAGAATACCCTATCCTTCACCATGAAGAATGGTCGCACATTCGTTGTGCCTTTGTCAGAAGAGAAGCCCAGGGTAAATTGCCTCACTGACCCCGCCTTCTCCCTTATAGCCTTTCCCCTTTGCTGAAGCCCTCAGTAGAGGTTCCTATACCTTCTTGCTTGGAGGGTTTGGAATCCTCTTTTGATGCAGCATCCGCCAATGCACTCCTTGAGCACTCTGAGTTCAGTCGTGACTTCAAGCTTACAGTGGATCTGGTGCATATATCTTCCCCACTTACCCATTGACTATCCGGGAGAAAGAGGCGTTGGATGTGTGTGTGAAGGAACAGCTAGTCAAAGGTGCAATTTTTCAGCGTACCTCCCCTGTATGCTCTCCACTTCTCTTTGTTTAGAAGTCTGATGGTACTCTGCGCCCATGTGTGGACTATGGGAACCTTAACAATGTCACTTTCCCAGATCTACATCCCATCCCTTTGGACTCTCATATTGCGCGCTATGTGGAGAAGGCTAAGGTCTTTTCCAAGCTGGATTGCCTCAATGCGTTCAATCAGATTCGGATCAAAAAGGGAAAAGAGTGGTTAACCGCCTTCCATACCAGAAAAGGGATTTTCCAGTTTCGGGTCATGCCTTTTGGGCTTAAGAATGCCCCTGCCATCTTTCAACGCCGCATTGATCCAGCGTTGGGAGACTTGTTAGGGGTATGCGCGGTTTCCTACATGGATGATATCCTGGTGTTTCCCCCTGATCAGAAGTCCCATGCAAAAGACCTTCGGCAAGTGGTGGAGCGGTTAAAGGCAGCCAGCCTTACGCTGAAGATTAGCAAGTGCGAATTCTTTAAGTCCCAGGTCACTTTCCTGGGCAACGTCGTGTTTGACCAAGGACACATGATAACTCCAGACAAGGAGAAGGTGATTTGTGAGTGGCTTACCCCTACCTTGGTCAAGGATTTAAGGAGCTTTTTGGGGGCGTGTACGTTCCTCAAAAAGTTCACACCCAATCTCTCTGAGGTGGCAGCTCCCTTATACAAGGCTAGAGGTGCCAAGGTGCTTCAGTGGTCCCCCATTTTGGAGGATGCTTTCCAAGCTGTGA
The DNA here is from genome assembly GCA_022478985.1 of Massospora cicadina. Lineage (NCBI taxonomy): Eukaryota > Fungi > Entomophthoromycota > Entomophthoromycetes > Entomophthorales > Entomophthoraceae > Massospora > Massospora cicadina. Next base: position 380,813 of record JAKSZP010000014.1, read on the forward strand.
AGTGCACCTTGTTATCCACGTCCATCCTTCGCCATGTTGACCCTGCAAAGGATTTCATTGTGTCCTCAGATGCTTCCAACTTCGCCATAGCGGCCGCCTTGTTACAAGTAGTTGAAGATGGGATAGAGCATCTGATGTGATATCTTTCTAGGAAAATGTCCTTGCAAGAGTTGAATTACGCCGTTTATGACAAGGATTTACTAGCAGTGGTGGAGGCGCTGACTTATTGGCGTCACCACTTGCATGGCTCATCCCAACCTTTCTGGGTACATACAGACTACCGTGCCTTGCTGTACTACCGCGCCCCTCATGTCCTAACCCCACCGCAGACCCGCTGGCATTAGACTCTTTCCCAATTTTCCTTTTCTTACAAATTCACCAAGGTCAAGGATAATGGTTTGGCAGATGCATTGAGCCACAACTCTGCTTTAGCTCCTGAACAAAAGGAAGTAGAGGTCCGCAACACACTGTGATGATTCCTCCAAATCAAATTTTGTCTCAACTTTCCTCTCCCAGCCAACGGGCCAGCGCTTGCACCTCTGGAAAATGCGGAGGAATAGGGTATGTTAATAAAGGTTGTCCTTTCTGCCCTCTGTCTGCCGAATATACTATGGCACTTGCTAAGAGTGCTTTAAATCAAGAGGACCTATCCAGGGTTATCACGTAAAGGATGAGATGGTGTGGTTTCAGGGGCGCCTTTGGGTACCTGCTGGGCCACTGCGCCTGGAAATCATCCGGGACCATCACGATGGAATCACCATTGGTCATCCCAAGAAAGCAAAGACTTTGAAGTTGATACATCGCACCTACAATTGGAAGGGCTTGCCTGCTCAGGTAGGGCGGTATTGTAAGGAGTGCCTGGTCTGCAATCAGATGAAACCCAATCATCAACCTTTAGCAGGGTTGTTGGTACCAAGTCCAAAAGGCTGATGGGCTCTGGACTACCCTCTTGGTTGATTTCTTTTTGGAATTACCTGCCTTTGATGGCTATGATGCCATCATGGTGGTGGTGGACCGTTTTACAAAGTTCGCCCACTTTATTCATTGCAGAACTACAATAACCGCGTCTGAGATGGCTAGGCTCTTCGTCACGCATGTGTTTGCACTTCATGGGGTTCCTCAAGAGATTATCAGTTACTGGGGACCCAAATTTACCTCCATCTTTTGGGAAGAGTTATGTAAGACTCTTAAGATTCGCCCCTGCCGTTTGACTGTCTATCACCCTCAATCAGATGGGCAGGCTGAACGAGTGAACAAGTTTTGGAACAGTTCCTGCGGTGTTACACCGCCGCAGATCATTCAGATTAAGCTTCTCACCTTCCTATGGCCCAATTTAGTTACAACAACATGTTGCATTCCTTAATTGGTTGTTCCCCTTTTTTCGCCAGCATGGCTTTAACCACGCCTTCAACATGGAGCCCAAATGTGGGTCTAAGGTTGAAGCGGTGGTGGACTTTGCCAAGACAATCAAGAAAGTCCACCAGGGGGTTTTCACAAGCTTGGAGGCGACAATGCAAGTGTATAAGGAAAACGCTTATGGGAAGCACCAAGTGGGTCCTGCGTACAAGTTAGGGGATCTCGTGATGCTTGATGCTCATAACATCCCTATCAAGCAGCCATGCAAGAAGCTGGGACCAAAGAGGATTGGCCCTTACCGCGTTGTTAAAAATGTGGGCCATGACTCCTAACAGATAGATCTTCCATTTCATTTCAGATCTTCTCTGTCTTCCATGAAAGCAAATTGACGTTATTTGAGGGCCCCCCCACTGGAGACTCCTGAGGCCTATCTCATATATGGGGCGCCAGAGTGGGAAGTGGAAGAAATAATTACCTCCTGCCGCGTTAAAAGATGGCTTGAGTACCTGGTATCCTGGAAGGGTTTTGACGCTGCAAAGAACATTTGGGTTCCAGTGCGCAACTGTGTGCATTCCCAAGATCTGATTGAAGCCTTCCACAAGCGTTTCCCCCAGGCTGCTAGATCTCAACCCAAACCAACCGTTGCCGCCATTAAGTTGGCCCCAGCCCACAAGAACTTTTCCCTTGTGCAAGCCTTTGGAGGGGGGTTGAGCCCCATTGGGAGGAGAGGGTAATGTCATGGTCAAATGACATCATAGTGGGGACCAAACCTAAGGATAAGGCTGGGCGCCAGGAGGCCCAGAAGGTGAAGCTTCAGGACCTCCCTTCCTTCAGGCACAAACTGGACCAACGCTGGGTACAAGCTAAATATGCCCAGGTTGGTACTAGTGGGGTGCCTAATGCCCAGCCCCTTATTTCAGCCCTGGTGTTAAAATGGACGGTTTACACAATTAACATGGATGGTTCAATTCAGTTAGTTGAGGAACGGGGTTTCAAAACCCATTTCATGTATGAAATCACGCGTTCAGTTCAAACTCAACTTCAATCAATTACTTGAGTGAAGTTGTTTTTGATGTTTTCTACCAAGTCAGATGGTAGTCTGTGCCTATTGGGGGATCAGTGCTTGGGACCACTTCATCAGACCCCAATTTTCACTGTCAAAGTTTAATTATGCTTTCCCTGACCAACATTCCTTGTTGGTCGGCTTCCCAATAAACATTTCCCCAATTTTACCATTTTATATATGATATCTTGAATGATCCTGTGCGCGGACCTCTTCAAGGAGGTCTCACGCTACCTTAACCACCACATTTTATATATGATTAGGCTATCACCTAGTGCACCATTGGTTCGCCCTGGTTCCCTCCAACCTGGGACGTTTACCATTTCTCCCTTAGTGCACCACATCATTTTTGGTTGGTTTTTTACCTTAATAATCACTCACTTTTGCTTGAGTTATTATTGCTCCAGCACCCTCTGCTGGGCAATAGTGACTTTTATTCTAACGGCTAGTTCCCTGGCGTTAACCCTGTGCACCAAGCACTACCACGCTGGAAACAGGAGAGTTATAGACATTTTCCTTACAAGAATAGGGCACAATCCATTAGTTATCAATTCCAAAATTAACGTTTTTGATTTTAATAAGTTGTTGTGTGTCCTCCATCATCCAGTTTTTGTCATCTGTACAGTGGATAACCATCGCCACCAGTTTATGTTTCTGGTAAAAGCTGATGTATATACTTTTTGGTTCAATTTCCATTTTTCGTGCATGGCAAAAGTAAGTTGTGTTGTCACATGATCCATAAATCATGTTTTTCAACTTTAAATTAATCTGGATCTTCTTCTGGCTTGGGCATCTCAGCAGTAATGATATCATCATTTTGAGTTGAAACACTTTTTCAACTAACTAAATTAAGATATGAGCATGCTGTTGGCCTCTTTTCTGTTATTTAATGGAATACATCCAGCAGCTAGTTTCTCTATACATATGGTTCTTAGTGATGAGATCCATGAAATGTATCAATTTTTGTTTAAAAACTCTTGCTGTGAGGTTATGATGATGATATGTGTCACAAATTTGGCATACCACAAAAATTGGTAAATTCTCAACCTCTGGTGAATTATAATTTCGATCAAATTGTGAGAATTATTAATGCAAAATGAGTCTAGCTCTGAAAATGGTGGTATCACAAATCAAATTGGCCACATAAGTGAAAATAGCAATAATGTCATGGACAAAATGAAAAATGATTCAATATAAAAGAGATATGCTCCCAAAAAGAAAAAGTCATTTGAGTAACGTTGAGAAGGAAAAGAACGATTTAGGTATAGAATGGTGCACCAAAAAAACAATCAAAACAAAAGAAAAATGGTGCCATCAAGCAACCAGAAAATTAGGTCCACCGCTGATAATGAAAATTTAGACTCTACCAAAACTCACAGAAGCCACGGAGCTGTTGACCCTGATACCACAGCCTCCACATACTGCCACAGTGCGTGAATTCAAAAACTTGAGAAAATGAGGGCCTAAGAGAGAAATCAATTAAAGATTAGATTGCACCAAAGTTCTTGAAGAATATTATAATAATTTCCCAATCCACTATTGAATTTATCACTACATTTATTTTTTACATCCCAATTTTTTAGTAAGTAGTACAAAATACTAATTTTCTATCTTAAATAAGCAGTCTATCTCACAGAATCTTAAGTTTGTCCTTTATTTAGTTTTTTACTTTAACTAAATGAAATTAGTGACTGCAAGTAACCAGTCTTGAGTACACTACAGTTGAAGACACTTGTTTTGAGGAATCCTTGTAAGGTTAAGTTTGCAAGGAAAGAGGTTTAGATAATTTCCGTTGGGTCAAGGGAAGATTCTAACGTACATAGGATTAATCATAAAGAAGATGCAAAGTTGGCATGCGAGTGTCAAGTTTACAGCTCTCTCAGGAAGTTTGAGCCTAGCTGGTTAGTGTCAGATCTTTGCAACGGATTACCCCTTTTAATGCCCCAAGTTCTAAATTCCCAGAGTTAAGTGAGCAGAACTCAAGGCGTCAAGAGGATGGTTGCTGACCAGGAAGAAGTAAATCTTTGATTTCAACCAAGATGGATTGCATGTGAACGTGATGGTGAGATCTAGACATTCATATTCGCAAACATATGTCAGAGCATCTTGAGCATATTCATGCATGTGTCTTGGACTTCCAGTATACAAAGCCAGAAGTATATCCATTTGTCCAATGTTAGCAGCTTATCCATCATTCACAATTGCATCTTGCAAATGAATATACTCTTCAACTCTAAGCTTCAATTGATTGTAATGAATGTAATTGAGTCATTTGCTATCAACCTTAGCATACATATCAACAATTAATTGTTGGAAAAGTTAATGACACTTCAGGATGTAATTGGATTGTTGTGCTCAAATAATGATATGATATGCATAAAAAACCATACAACTGACATTTTTCATTGTTGCAGTACCTGTGATGAGATTAGTTTGATACAATTCAAGATGATATCTGTTGGGAGATATATAGGGTAATCTGGGGCCTTTGCGTGGCATGACTGAGGAAAGCTTGTGGAAACACAGGTGAGTAGCCAACACCAGAACACAGAGAGGCACCCTAGAAGGGTCCTGTAGTGTCAGGAAGACAGCAAGTAAGAATTAGACTGGCCTGCCAGTATGGATGCCAGAGCATCTAAGTGGCAAACTAGAATGCCAGGGGCACTGCTACTGGTATGATGAATATGGAACTGGAAGGGAGCTTAATTCTCAACATATAAAAATGAGATTTTGGGAAATTTTTTATTGGAAAATTAAAGTAATGAGAATTGACCAACAATCTTCTCAGTGCAATGCGCCTGATTAAATAGTCATCAATTTTGAGGGAAAATAAGCTGAGATCAAGTTCTGCAAGTTTGACCTAAATGGCGAATTATTCGGAAAATGGGCAGGTTAGTTCCCTAGGAACTGACATCACAAATTTTGGCAGTATGATGAGTTGCGGTCGATTTGACCTAAGCATTGAACTATTCAGGAATGGGTGGGTTAGTTCCCTGGAAACTGACATTGCAAAATTCAGTGATGGGCTGAGTTGCAGTCAGTTTGACCTAAGTGGTGAACTATTCAGAGATGGGCGGGTTAGTTCCTGGGAACTGACTTCACAAAATTTGGTGGCAGGCCAAGTTGCGGTCAATTCGACCTAAGCAGTGAACTATTCAGGAATGGGTGGGTTAGTTCCCTGGGGACTGACATTGCAAAATTTGGTGCCAGACTGAGTTGCGGTCAGTGGTATTGTGTCAGGCGCAATGCGCCAAATTTCTGGCAGGAAGCTGCCCATCAGGGGTGATGACTGATGGATTTGGGAGGGGGAAGTTTTTTGATCATCGTGTAAACTAAATTGCAACCATCAGTCATTCCAGCCAATAGCTCAGCCTTCATACCTTTTTGACCATTTGAAATTCAAGTATCAGGCTGATTGCCACTCAAATTAGTTGCGATCAATTCCATTTTGGCGATCTCAGTGCAGATTTCACTGATTCCTCATAACAATTCTTCTGAGGAGAGTGCGGATACTGGATGTGGGATCCAAAGCATAAGAACCATTACCCAGTGCTTGTCTACCATGTGAGCGAGATCGCCCTACGTAATGAGGGGTATGGCCATCCTCTTTGGTACCTTCTTGCTCAGAAATGGAAAGATTGCCTGACCGGCGCCCAGAGGACGTTCACTGGGACTTACATGTAGTGGCCTGGATGGGGTGTGGGATAAGAGCTAAAGACTGTAACCCAACTATTTCTTGCAGATGCTTCCACTCTCCTTTGGGGGGAATATGGGCAGAAAAAGTAAGCAAGAGTCAGGCTATCATCTGTCATACTACTTTCCTACAAGATGGGGCGCTGCAAAAGCAGGTCTTAGTGACAAGGGTGGGGCAATCCTGATTGGCTGGGCTTCAGCTCACCTGTCTAAATTAATCACCGCTGTTCTCTAGGTTGGCCTGAAACCTGGATAGCAGCCAGTAGCTTATATGGGCTTAAACTGGTGCAGCAAAAGGTGAGAGCACTCAAGTACCAAAATGATGGACCAACCTGAAAGGGCTGCAATGGTTCCCACACAAAAAGGACCCAGAGAGCAAAATTTGTCCCAAAAACAAACCGGAGAGACCAACTCCATTAAAAAATCAACAGTGGGGGTAGCCTCTGCTGCACAGGGGCTTCAGTCTCCTCTGCAGCGGTGGCTGCTAATGGAGTTGGGGTCAGAACCAAGCTTCTTCAAAACGGGGAACTCTGGCCCCTCCAAGGATCTGACGGCAAGCATGATGGAGAGCCTCAAGATGGTTCACGCCATGGAATTAAAGACTGAGTAGTCTAAGGAGATGCTTATGGTCAGGGTGATTGAGGTGTGTGGGTTTGCCCCACTCCATATTTCACGTTTGGCTCCTGGGTTGAAACTTATGACCTTCCATTCTAAGCTTCAAAAAGAACAGATTTTGGGTGCCAGTTTGAGCACTAAGAACGAGGAGGCCATATGTCTTGACATCAGCACTAAGATTGGAAGGTTCATTCTGAGGGATGTAACACCTGTTATAACTAGAGAGGCCATGATGTCTCAGCTGAAAGGCTTTTGCAGAGTGATCTCCTTTAATGAGAACAAGCTGGTAAAGAAAATAAAGCAGAAGGACGGTAGTTTGAAAAAGTTCACCATAAGATCTGGGAACCGGATTTTGAAAGTTAAACTTGAAATCATATGGGTAGTTGCCTTGTTAAGTCATTGTGGGGACCTGGAGTATCCCCGTGGTACCGCTGGACAAGTGCTTCTTGTGTGGTGCAAAGGGGCATGTCAGAGCCGAATGTCCTCAGGTTCAACCTCCTGCAGAAATGGCCAAGCCTGGCAGGCCTAGCGTGGGGGTCCAGCAATGGCGCCCTCTGAGAAAGAGAAGTTGGCTTTCAAAAAGGCGTTGGAGGAGCTGAATGAGATGTCAGCCAATTCAAGGGAGGAGGCAGCGGCTGGAATTACTTTGGAAGCAGTGACCGAGGTTCTGAAAGGTTATTAGAAAGGCCAATAAGGAGTCAAAGCTTTCCTGGAAGGCGAGGGAAGAAGCTAGACTCCAAATCAAGCTTAATGGTGCTTTGTCCCAGTCTGCAAAGGACATTTTGGAAATGGTCACCATCCAAATGGATGGTGTTTTTCCCATCACTTGATCAAGTAAGTGGCAAGCAACCATTAGGGACGTGGGTGGGATGGAGCGCGTGAGGCCTGTAGGGGAAGAGGTGGAAGTGAGGGAGGTGTTGCCTGCTAGCAATAGTGGGCTAATGCCTTCTAACCCAATGCCTCCGAATGAAGTGGAAGGGTCTATTGAGGACCCTGGCAATGTGAGGATCCTAAAGGCTGTTGTGACCGAGCAGCCTCCACCCCAGCTCAGTCTAGCACTGGAAAGGGGGAGGAAGAAACGTGGTCCCGCTAAACCAGCTGTGGTGGAAGAGGATGGGGACCCCCTGGATCCTGACACCAAAGCCTCTTTGGTTTTGAACCTATGGCGATCAGGGTTGAATTTGCTAACATGTGGGGTCTGAATGGACTCAAGCAGCGGCAGCAGGTGAAATCTGATTGCAACAACACAGGATAGATATTGGCTTCCTCACTGAGACTGAGTCTAAACCTGGGTGGAAGAGGACTGAGCTTTCCAGTTTCTTCTGAAGAATCATTTTTCTCATTTGTGGATTAAATAAACTTAGATTTACTCTTAGATGAGGGAAAAATGGAGGGGGAGAAGCCAAAGGGAGGTATCTTGGTCTGGTGGGCGTACAAGGCTAAGGTGTTGGATGAAAGGGTATTAGTTCCTGGAAGAGCAGTGGCAGTAATGTCACTGTTTAGAAAAATCAATTTGGTTTATTGGCACTTATGCGCCCAATTCTGGATCTGAATGGAAGGCCTTCTTCCAGAAGGTCAGCCTGAAAATCCAGGAGGAATGCATTAGGGGGTTGGTAGTGCTGGGGGGAGACATGAACTGTGTCTGCTTTAGGGATGACAGGGTTTGGACTTCAGGCAACTGGAGTTCTGATCCTAGAGCCCACGAGTTGGCCAGTTTAATGATTAACCTCGGCCTACTAGATGTGTGGAGAGCTGGCCGTGGTGAGGAGGGGAAGACTGGGTGGACTCACATCCAGGGAGATCATTTCTTCTGCATTGAACTTATTTATGTGCCCCAGCCTCTCCTGAGTCACTGCGAGTTGATCCTTCAGAATCATAATCCAGGTGCTTTAGTCTACAGGCCTCTTGAACTGCAGATCAGTGACCCTTGGGTTGCTTCTTCAGGGAAAGGGATCTGAAGAGTGAACCCCTGAACTCATGAAGTAGATCCACTTTAGGATATCATGAGGAAGAAGGTGAGGTGGTGGAGAAGCCAGATTGTGAGGAAGCTAGATGCACCAGGTAAAATGGTTGTGGATGAAATCTGATCTCAAGATGGCTTGTGAAATCTTTAAGAGGCAGCTAGGGTCCATGCGTTTGAGGTATAAAACCTTGGAGAGGAGCTTTGAGAGTACCTGAAAGAAGGCTGTGGTCATGGGGGCATCTGCCTACACGTCCAAGGCTGAATTGTATTCTAAATTAATGGGAGCCTTCATGGTGGATCGCCTCAAACAAAGGAAGTTTAGATGGGATGAGGATTTAACAGCAATGTGGCCCTACTCCGTAAGGCAGTGAGGGCATTCAGACCCTCAGCAAGGATCTTGTTACTTTGTGATGAGGGAGTTGAGGTGAATGATGCAGCTTGCATGACTGAGGTGGTTAAATCCTACTATGAGGACCTTTATGGCCCCTCTGAGAATGACCTGGAGGCATCTAAAGTACTCACAATCAGACTGGGGGTACTTCCAAAGAAGACTTAGCTGCACCTATGTAGCAAGATCTGCAAGTCAGAGGTGTCAGACGCCATCCGCAAAGGCAAGAATGACAAGGCTCCTGAGGAGGATGGTTTGATCTTGGAGCTCTTCAAGTTATTTCAGGCAGATATGTCTGAGTTGCTTGCTGAGCTTTACAATCAACTCCTAGTCTCTGGTATAATTGAGCCAGCTTTTTAAAAGGTGTGGTGGTGGTGTTGTATAAGAAGGGTGACCCCTCCCTCATGGAGAACTATCGGCCTTTGATCTGCTTAACGTTGACTATAAGATCCTAATGAAATTTTTAACCAATCAATTAAAGGGGGTTGTGGCAGACGTTGTTGGGAAAAATCAGAATGGGTTTATCCCAGGACGCTCAATTACTAACAATGTGATGCTGCTTTATCTGATAGAAGAGTGGGCAAGTGAACAGTATGACCAGAGGTGGTGGCTACTGTTTCTTGATCAAGAGAAGGCGTATGATTGGGTGAATCATGAGTTTCTCTGGGAAGTGTTAAGTAGGGTTAGAATCAAGGGGCATTTGTTGTGACTGCTTAAAGTGATTTTTGAGAAGGCCTCATTGGTTGTCAATATCAATGGGGTCCTCTCCTACCCTTTTAAGGTGTGTATGGGCGTGCATCAGGGAGACTCTCTATCTCCCTTGTTGTTTGTCCTTGCAATAGAGACCCTTTCAGTGGCTCTTCAAAAGTCAGACCAGAGGTAACTAACCATCAATGGCAAGGAGTACTCTCATTTAATGTTTGCAGATGATATGTGGATTTGTGTTTTTTTGGAAGAGGAGGAAAAGGTGGTGATGAACATTCTGAAGATGTACCAGAATGCAAGCAATGCTAAAGCCAATCTGTCAAAATCCAGGGCTTGGCCTATTGGCAGAACGACAACATTGGGCGTGACACCAAAGATCTTAATCCCCTGGATGGCAACAGGGGAGGAGTTTCTGTACCTCAGGTGTCCCATCCCTGGGTGGACATCACTGCATGAAATTTGGCTCAAACTTGAAGCTGACCTTTAAAAAGTGGCTTGGAAGTGGCAATGGCTCAACTTATCTTATTGGGGCAGGGCCATTGTCATGAACACTTTCATTCTTTCCATACTATGGTACATTGCCAGATTTGTTCCATCACCGGCATCTTCCATCAGGAGAATACAGAGTTCAATCATCCAATTCATTTGGTGAGAGCAGGTGTCAAAAACTAGTTTCTCTAACTTGTGTCAGGAGGTGAAGAAGAGGGGCATCATTCTGATTAACTTCAGGAGTATAATTAAAGCACTGAAGCTGAAATGGATTGCACGGGTCTCTCAGGAGGAAAATTCATTTGTTGGTCTTCAATACTGGAGGACTACCTCTCTAAGGCTTGCAAAGACAGTTTGAACAAGGATCTTGGTGTCAGCTGGGGTATCAATCATGGGGCCATTCCAAGTATGGGGAACCTACCAGGCTACTGGAAGGATTACTTTAGAGCTTGGGTGTTCAGCAAGGGTAGATTGGAGGGTGGAGAGTGGACCATTGAAAGGATCTGGGAGATTCCCCTTTGGGGAGGAGCTTGGGGACTAGAGATGAAACCATCTGCGCAAGGCCTTCAAGCACTTTATTGGGGTGGTTCACTAGGGGAGACCTCCTTGATGGCGATGGCCAAAGGGTGCTTAGGGTGGAAGCAGCTAATAATGTTGCCAGTGCCTCCAAGGTGCTGTAAGGAAGGCATGGGATGTTGTGGAAGCAAATGAACTTCTTTCTTGCTGGAGGGAAGCAATTTCTTCTCTGGCTGCATTTGAGGCTGGTGAAGCCTGTTCAGAAGGTTGTGGAGAACAGGATCGGCGGGTGTTCCCACAAGGAAGAGAAGGCTGGAGATACCCCATATGGGAAAGCCTCTTTGTCCTTTGGGACTGGCTCAAGGTGGGGGGAGATAGCGGTGTCTGCCTCTCAGTTTTCACAACTTCCAGGTTCTGGATGTTACAATACAGAGAGCTTTGCTTGGCGTACTTGTCCCAGATCACTTGCAAAATGTGACCTGGCCTTATGGACATGTGGGGGAGGAGGGTTAAGGGATGCTGGTCTATAACAGTTAAGAACTTTCTCTTCCAACTCTGCAGCAACATCTTGGTCACTGGTGCAACTCTGTGTAAGTGAAGTAACCATAAGTAGGATGACCTTCTGTATGCCAGTAAGGTGTGCGGAGGGGAGAAGACAGAAAAGCACATCTTCACAGAGTGTCCGGCAGCTGATGCTGTGTGGAGTAGTGCTCTCCTATGGTATGAAGCATACCAACCAGGGTGTAAGTTATCCTCTGGTAATCTCATATGGCCAGAGATCCTGACTGTGTATGCTCCGCCAAGTCTGCTTGCAGACAAGGAGGGGTTCAAGGTCTGGTGCACGATAAGGGAAGAGGTGATGTATGGACTATAGCTTGCCAGAAACCAGCATTGCTTCCTTTCAGAAGAAATCCAGGCAATAAGCTTCCTGGCCATAGTTAAGCAACGGCTAGAAATAGCTATAGAAATCTATGGCAATCCTCTTTTCTCAAGTAAGTCCAACTTGGGGGTCAGTCTGGTATCATTCCTCGCAGTAAGTAATGGGAGGCATATCTCTGAACTGGCTAGGTAGCCTTTGTTACCTGGTATACCAAACAGCAAAGAATATGTCAGTTTTAGGGTGGTGTGAGCCACCCCACCCGCAGTCAGGCCTACTTTGATGGTGCTCATATCTGTGCAGCCCCAGTGCAGTGGGGGCAATACCCCAGGTTTCATTCCACAAAATTTCCTACACTGGGTGCCCTAATGGGCACACACAAAAAAAGGAAAAGATGATATCCATTTTCTCCTCGCAGAAACTTTATTAAATATTGAAGTGCATCATATTATTGGTGTAATTTACCAACATGTTGCTTAGTTTGATCTCATCTGCTGAAATATCTCACTGGTAATCTCTGTTCCAAAAATAACAGCTGCTACTTCAGGGGCCAATAAGCATTGAAGCATCTTTCATGACCATTTGATGACATGTTGTCTGCCCTGATAATGACTTCCAAGTCATCTACTCTCACATTCTCCAATGCAGATTTGAGATCTCTGGCCAAACAGTTGTGATTGTGGAATAATGCTCATAATTCAATAATAATTTACCATCTGTTGCTTCACTAAATGTGCATATTCAATTAATCTCCTCCTCCACATTGTCCATAAAAAAATCTTCAAAAACTGTGGATCTTCTTTGGGTATCAAAAGAAGTGACTTATTCTAATGATACACTTTTCCTTGCACTTTATATGTAGGCATGAAATTACCATATTTTACGATACTTTTGCTCCAAATGATATCATTTTAAAGCATTAGTTGTATTTCCAAATATGCTCTAAAACGTTATACTCTTGAGTAGCTTCATCTATATAAGTTAGAAGTGGTTCTGGTGGCTCAGCTAGTGGTGGCAAATTGACTTTGCCATTGGAGCAACACATTCCAAGCATTTCTTTCTGAAACTTTGAAGCATGACAATGTAAAAACAATGTAGTTATTGGACTAATGATAACATAACAATTCAGTTTGTAATTGCAGTCTTTGTCATAATTGAATACCACTTTCTTGAGATTAATTCTCATTCTTGATCAAGTCTGCCATGAGCATTCAGCTTCACGTTGATGTCTCGCTCTTCAGATGTTGCAGCAGCTCTTGAAGTAGAAGCTCTTGTTTAAGATCTGCAACTTGTACATCTTGCTGTTGAAATGTTTCAGCATCTCTTGAAGTAAAGGCTCTGATATGCTCAGCATCTTAGTGTGCGTCTTGCTCTTCAGATGTTTCAGCAGCTCTACTAGCTGACCATTGCTGCACATGTCTGGTTGATCTTACAATGATTGCTTTTTTGGGTAGCATTTTAATTAATTTCTAGTTACTAATATTTTAGGTTGAATTTTAGGTTTTGTAAAGGTGCTCAACGGTGCATTTTTGAATCTAAATTCCAACAACTTGATTCAGATGAAGGTTTTTCACCACCTGTAATAAAAATAATGAACCTTAAAAGGTTGGTTTTCACACGTTTTTATTAAGTGCAATATTGGGGATATGAAGCAAACTCTATTCATAAGTTGATGCTTGGATTTAAATTAACTTGGTACTTGGACCAAGATAGGCATCAATTTAATATTAGCTTTGAGACAAATTATAAATTATGACGTTTGACCTATTGGAGCTCTTAAATCTTAGCTTGCTTTGATAAAATGGCCAATGAAGAGTTGAGAGTAGGTAGGACATGTCCATGAGGTAACAGTTTATGCATTTAAGCCAATCACCTTGGGGATATACTAACATCCTTTTTATATATAAAAAATCTTAAATTTATATTTATTACTACATTGGCTCATTAAATTTTAGTTTTACTTACACTTGCAATATTAGCTTTAACCATATATATATATAGGTCAAATGATAAATAGTGATTAAATAAAAGTTATTGTGCCAGGATTCAAACAACCAACCTTTATAAAATACAAGTTAAGAGCCAAAAGATGAACCAATTATGCTAGAGGAAGTATTTTCAAAAAAAATTGTTTTTTATTCAAAGCTTTAATTTAGATTAACTTCTAAAGAGCCAACGACCACTAAGCACTTTGCATAACCATCTAAAATATCAAATTAACGTATATCTAACTGCTCATCCATTGCATTTTATCAATTATCATTGAAATATATATAGAGATTTCAACTATTACATATAAAACTTTTTATTTTACTATAAAAATACCTTTTCTAAAATTCAAAAACCTTCTCCATGAAGAAAATACTTATATGTGCCAACTTTTATAGTGATTGGTCAAATGGTGTCAGAGTCTATAAATCATAAACAGACAAACACCAACATCCATTTTTATGTATATAGACTAGTGAAGTTACCTGGCATTGCTTGGTTTTATTTATTATCAGCTGATTTGAAATGATTAATTTAAATTTTATATATAGCTAGCATAACATGACTGACATTTTCCTGTATTTGTATATTTATTTATATAAAAATGGATAGCTTGTATGTAATCTAGAATCTATAATAAATTGTGTAAAGATGTGAATTTTTGAAAGATACCTTATACTGATAAAATTTCATTAATTTATTGGTATAAATATACGATGAATTATATAAATTTTTATGAGTAATTTACATGAATGAACACTATTTTTACTATTCCATTTGCTATATAATTGATCCAACTTAAAATAATTTAAACCAATACTAACATCTAGCATAAGGTAAGTGGATAAATAATATTTTTGGTTTTTTTATTTGGTGTATAGATGTACAAAGTTTCTGGATTTCCCAATCTGGAGCAAGCAATATATAGTTGACCATGCAAAAAACATGAATCTTCTAAATTTAATCTGGCAACATGAAGTGACTGCCCTAGAGCTTTGTTGATTGTTATCACAAAAGCAAAACACACAGAAAAGTGTAGTTATCTAAATGTAAAGGGAAAATCAGTGGAAATGTTTAAAATGCACAAAATCAGCACTTATTCTCCTTTACATTTGCTGTAAAATATTGTTGCTTCAAATATATCTGGCATCAGTTTTTTAACAGAAAGTCTGGTTCCATTGGACAACTTTGGCAGGTTCAGATTCCAAAGGAGCAATATTGGTGAGCCAACTTTCAAGGTTAATATGTGCGGTGGCATTCCAGGAGGCACCAATGAATTGAGAAATTTGATTAGATAATTAACATAGATATATATACTAGCATTTATTTTTTATATAGACAAGCTTAAATTTATATTAATACTACATAGGCTCATCATTTTTTTGTTTTACTTACACTTGCAATATTAGCTTTACTATATAAATAGTTTAAATGATAAGAAAATAGTTAAATAAAAGTGATTGTGCTAGGATTTGAACAACCAACCTTTAAAAATTAGTTTAAAGCCAAAAGCTTAGCTGATTATGCTAGAGGAGGTATTTTAACACTTTGTTGACCAGCAATTTTACACAGAAACTGTTATGTCACCAATTACTATTTTGTAATTGAATATGGAAGTAAATTAAAGCATTTTAAATAAACTCAATAAATTTCATTTATACTGAATGAAATGAAATTAAACTTTAGAATTATATTTTGTATAACTTTTAATTTTTACTTTTAGTTTTAGTTTGGTATTGTATTGTTGACGATGATGAGTTAACTCATCATCGGTCAACAATATGTTAAAATCAATTGGGTTTTTGATTCAAAGTTTTTATTTAGAATAACTTGTTAATTTTTTTTCTCTCTCACAAACATCACTTTTTAAATCAAAAAGTGAACTGAACAAGAATTTAGAGAGCAACCAACTGCCAGTGTGCACTGCAATTATAGAGCAGTGATACACGGCCAACCACCCAAGAGTAGGGAAGTCAATCCACCTGTCTGTGCGCAGCACATAGAAATGGAAAACTTGCCTGCACTGATATCAAATAACAATAATAATATGAAGGACGCTAAGATGGATGTACCATCTAATGAACTTCCCGCTGGCCCAAGCCCCCACACAACTAGTATTGGGGAAGGGTAATACAAGCCATGTATGTCAAGTAATGATTTGGTGACATGAATGATGACAAATGTGTAAACGCATCAAAGGTCATGGTGCCCTTGCGACTAGCGCAGATAACAGGG